>VDFB02270651.1:83220647-83266252 GCA_007258455.2 Sequoia sempervirens
ACCACCTCTCTAAAAAATAACTCTACAACATGAATAACATCACTAGTCTTTTGACATGAGATGAAGTGTGCCATCTTCGAAGATCTATCTACCACCAAAAATATGGAATCATGCCCTCTTTGTGTCCTTGAAAAACCAAGGACAAAATCCATACTAATTTCCTCCCATGGCCTCTCAGGTACAGGTAAAGGCTAATAGAATCCAATATTCTAACTTGTTCCTTTTTTCCATTTGACATACTCTGAAGCTCTACACAAACTTATCTCATGGAACTCCTTATTGTAGCTGAAGTGTCCAACTAATCCTCCAATATGCTTCTCCTTGATCAGGTTCTCTCTTACAGAACTCCTTGGAATGCATAATTGATTCCCTTGTAACAACATACCATCTTGGATTGTAAAATCCAACCATCTCATCCTATCCAAAGTGATAGGATCCATGCAAGCTCTCCAATCCTCTATAAAATCAGGATCCTCAAGATACAAGCTCTTGAGTTCATTGAATCCAACAACTTCAATCTGCATTTATGTTAACAATTTTTTCCTCCTACTTAAGGCATCTGCAACTCTATTAGATCTTCCACTCCTACGCTTCAAAACAAATGTATAAATTTGTAAAAATTCAAGCCATTTCAAATGTCTTTAATTCAACTTCCTTTGACTATTCAAATAATGTAAGGCTTGATGATCAGTAAATATAAAAAAATCTTTTGGCAACAAATAGTGTCTCCATTTATTCAAAGCCTGAACTATAGCATAAAAATCCTAATCATAAAAAAATGCTTCTTCTTTGCATCATTCAACTTTTCACTAAAATAACCAATGGGTTTTCCTTCTTGACTCAAAACAAATCCAATGACATTACCGCTAGCATCACAATCTACCTGAAATACCTTGCTGAAATCTGGAAGTGCCAAAATAGGCCACTCTGTAACTTTGTTCTTCAACATATCAAAATATTTTGCTGCTCTTGTAGTCCAATTAAACTATTTTCTATCCCCTCACATTTTTTTAGTACTTAGCTCCACTCAAACAATCCATGATGTTGTCCATCCTTGGCAAGGGAAATCTATACTTGATGGTGATCTTGTTGATGGCTCTAGAATTTGTACACATCCACCATTCCCCATCCTTCTTTGGTGCTAGTACTATAGGTACTATACATGAACTCAAACTCTCTTTGATCAATCCCTTTTGCAACAACTCTTGCACTTGTCTATTCAACTCTTCACTCTCTACTGGATTCATATGATGAGTTTCCTTATTCAGAAAACTGACTCTAGGAATAAAGTCCATCTAGTGGCTAATCTTCCTTACAAGAGGAAAACCTTCAACTACATTATTAGAAAAATATCCTAAAACTCATTCAAAAAATTTGAAACCTCTACAAGTACCTCATTAGTATCCTCTTTATCAACTCTAGGGATTAATGAAAAATACATATGCTTGTGTCTCATACCTTCTAGGAACTTTCTTCCATCAACCAAAAAAATCCTTACATTATTGTATACCTTTTCTTTTTCCTCCTTCAAGGGTTACAACTTATGATGAATGCCATCCTTTGTCAAGGAATAGGTTTCAACATGTCCATCATGCACCGCTCATCGATCATACTTCCACAGTCTTCATAACAACATGTGAGAAACATCCATAGGTATAATATCACACAAAACCTCATCTTGATACTTACCAATCTTAAAATTTACCAAACATCGCTCATTGACCAAAGCTTTATGATTTGTCTACAACCATGCGATTTGGTATGGCTTTGGATGCCTTCTTTTCAGGAGAAACTTAGTAACCATTTCCTTTGAAACAAGATTATCAGTGCTACCTCCATCAATGATAAAATTAAAAACTTTACCTTCACACTTGCATCGAGTGTGGAATAGGTTCTTTATTTGGTATGGTTCCTTCTCATTCAACAAGGCTCTTCTGACAATAAGGGCCTCTCCTCTTTCAACATATTCAGAATGCAAAGACTCGACATCTTCAGACACATATACAACTCGTGCATTTACTTCAGGTCTTTCTATTTGTCCTCCCTTGATGTTGGGGAAACTCAAAGGCTTTGTGTCCTTCTTCACCACACTGGAAATAAGTTCCATGAAAGCCTCCTCTTCCTCTTTCAACGCCATTGTTTAGATCTCACAGATGGTAGATGTTATCTCTTTGCTAGTGTTGGTTGCTACTGGATCCTTCATTCTTCTTTTGATCTTCACTTTTTCCTCCATATAACCATCTAGTAGTCTTTCCACCATGACCTCCACCCCTTTGCTTGCTCTCAAACCTTCTGTTGAGCTTCTCTTCCAACTTTAGGGAAAATTAATATGCATCTTCAATCATGGTCATTCTCACCAAACTCAACTCTTCTTGAATACTCAGCTTCAACCTATTTATGTAACAAGCAACTTTCTCCTTGTTGGCATTAGAATGGCCTTTTCTGATCAAGACTTGATAGAATTCTTTTGTATACTCAACAAATTTTCTCGCTTGTTTCAACCCTTGCATCTTCTTCAACAAATCTATCTCGTAGTCCATATGAATGAACTATCTCTTCAAATTTTCCACCATCTGATCCCATCTCGTTATTTTATCTTTTCCTCTTCTATTTCTCTCCAACTGGACTTCTTTCTGCCATATGCTAGCATGGCCTTTCAGCTTGGCCATTGCAAATTTTACCATCTCCAGATCTTCTATTTCCTCATACTCAAAATACTCTTCCATGTGATTGACCTTATTAATCAACTCCTCTAGATTTAGATTTCTAGAAAAATTAGAAACTTCTATGTTTGGCCTCTTTCCAATCTTGGAAATGGCCCTAATCAGTCTAGTTTCTCCAGGATCCATTACATCATGTGCTTCTTCTTCAAATGGCTCTTCATTTTCAGCATCATATTCACTTTCATCTCTTCTTCCAACGTCAACTCCTCTACATAGCTCCTCTTGCAATGCTTGAAATTATCTCTGGTGCAGATTGCCTCAAGTTCGGAGATAGGTCTACACACTTAGGAACTCCTACTCTAATACCACTTGATGAATGGTACTCCCCTTACAATCTAAAACTCGCAACAACAACAAATAATTTCATAAACAAAATGCAAGAAGGAAGCAAATATTTTCTATTATCACTAGAATGAAAATAAAATTACAACATTAAAATTTCCATCATGGGCTTTCTGATAACATAAATTTGAAAAACTACAAATTGGAACCACAATTTACATAGTTCTTCCCTCTCCCCTATAACCCTCATTCACATCCTTTATTTGGAAGGTGTAACCACCCTAGAATCTTTTGGAAAGTGTAACTTCCTCAAGAAGATATTTTGAAATTTAATTAATTTTGGTAGTACAACTTTGTGGGGTCATAAATTTTGATCCAACTATTGGATTTTCAATTATAATACCTTTTCAGAAATCTCTTGAGAAGGCACATTCCCTAAAGTAGAACCTAAAGGTAGACTAATTTTATTTTCCACCAATTTTTAGGTCCATCTGGAGCCCCTAAGTGCCTCAAAATTGATTCCAAATATTTTAACAAGATTTTCAGAAATTAAAATTTTAATCTCTCAAATGACAAATGATCTTGAAGTTATTTCTTTTCCATTGGCTTTAATTTACCTTTTCGGATTTCTATGTAAGATTTCATGCCCAACTGTGCATAAATTCAAACTTACTAAAAATAGTAACCCTACCAAATTTAGCCCTTATTGAAAAGAAACATTTTTTTGAGTGATGCAAGATTGCTCTTACACCCTGGATGCTCATGCATCAATAGGTTTGGTTTGGACTTGGGGTTGTTGTGAAGGTGGGTAAATAATACAAAATATAATTTAATATGTATTCAATATTTTTGGATTTTTGTGAGTTTTAATGATGCAAATATGCAATATGCAATCCTAAATGAGAAATGCAAAACAAGATGATGCAAAACCTAGATCTAGGGTTTAAAAGACTACCAAATCATAAACCTATGGTGTCAAATGTCAGGTTCACCAAAATGAAACATAGAAAAATGGATCCTAGGTCCTAAATGTAGAGAACCTAGGATTCAATGGGCCTTTTTCCAAATTTCATTAGGTTGTAGATCAATAAGTTGAATAGATTGAATATCAACCTTGAAGGTGAGCCAATCGGACCTCAATCTACATCTATTTGATGGTAGGAATGGATTGGAAATGTTTTGAAATGGTTGTCTTAATTAGACTATATGCCCTAATATGAAAAATGCAAGATCTTAATAATTGATAAACATCAACAGTCAAGTTCAGGCAGATCTGGAAGGTGCAAATGACTATGTACCTACCCAAAAAATTGGTCTTGCTATGCCTACAAGGACTAGGTTGCCCAATGGTGAATGAGTCTTTGTAGGGATTTTTTGCTCAACTTTTGCGGCCCTCTGATGCTAGATTTGAGGTTTATTTTTTTCTTTTCCCACTGTTGAAATATCATAAATAAATTATGTACATGATTTTATGTTTCTTGACAAGGTTGATGACAACAAATACAACAATGATGAATTTTCCTTTGAGGTCTCTTCAATCCTTTCCAAACCTACAACCTTCACATTCACAAAGAGGGAAAATATTTAAATTCCATATAGGGGCTTGCCTTAGTTGAACCTCAGATAAGTGTTTCCACTTCCACAATGGAAAAATGCCAATGAGAAATGATAATAGAAAAGAAGGAATGTTGAATCCACAATATGTTGCAACTCAGCACCCTTAATGGTTTCCTTGAAGGACTGAAGTCATACACATCACCTCAAGGATTTGGATATTTATTTTCTTGAATTCTTTGGAGACCTACAAAAAGATGTTAGCCTTCACAAAATAATGACAACATGATGGCATGAAATCACAAATACTTTGACATGATGCTTGGATCTTGAATTGCTTAAATAATACTTTGATAATGTTGTTCTTGAGTTGCTCTTGAATGCTCTTGAAGTTCACCTCCAGCTTGTTAAATTTGAAATTATTCAATAACTAGGTATTTTTAGGTGTTTATCCAATTTCTCAAAAATTAGATCCTAGAAGCCAACATTTGAAATTTGAATTTTTGAATGTTAAATTTCCACCAAAAACATATCCAAAAATAAGTCTTGGCCAAGAAAGGGGACCCATTCACCCTTGGGAAAATGGGTCCTAGCCCAAATTTACAAGACACTCAATTTTGGGGGCAACAAATGAATTCAATGCTTGGTTTTTGTTGAAAGATGAGTCAAATTGGCTCCAAAATACATAATATTAAGCAATTTAGGGGGTCAATTAGGCTCAATAATTTAGCGGGACCAAAACATAGTGTGAAATTGTAAAGGTATACAATTTTCTATACTACATATGTTATGATTACATCACATGCCTAAATTGAATTTGTATGGTGTACCTCATGGTACCAAGATTGAATGATATTTAATCATTGAGTTATATTTGATTGATTTATATTCCATGTACATGGGGATTTTTTGTTAGTGTTGTATGAAATGTGAATCAAACTTATATGTTATTTTCATTGATTTGTATACACGTCAATTTTTATGTGGAAATTAATTTTTTATTATATCACAAGTGTGAATTGAACTTATATGGTATACTCCATGTGCTTTGTAGACTAGGATAGAATAATATTTATGTCATTGTGTTATATGTTATTGATTTGTATGTCATGTATATGAGGATAATTCATATTAAGTTTGTATTGTGTGCCCAATATGTATATATGAGTAAGGATTTTATGTTGGTGTTGTATTGAGTGTGAATTTAAACTTGTATGTTGTGTTTAGAATGCTCACATGAATTAGTATTGGTGTAATTTATAATATTAATTCACATTATGGTTGAATAGTATATATCATTGAGATTTTGTGCGTGACAATCTTCATGGAACATACACAAAGCTATTTTTTATTAAATTTATATGATGTGCTTGGTGTGCAAATGTGAATTGGGAATTGGAATGTATGCATCATTGGTATACACATCCTTATTTATATAGAATCATGCTTGTGTGTATTAGAATAGGTGATATTTATGTCATTAAGTCATATACATGTGATTGATTCATATGGAATATGAATCGGTCTAGTTCATATTATGGTTGAATACACATCCTTGTGTTTTGTGCATAATATTCTCCATGATGTGTACATAGGTTTAATTTTTATTAAATTTGTATGATGTGATAATGTGAATTAGGATTTTGTATATATGTAATTGACTTGTATACACATCACATGTATGAATTAAATTTGTATGGTGTACCTTGTGTGTTTGTCTACATTAGGATTGAATGAATTTTATATTATTGAGTTACATGTGATTGATTTATTTGTCATTTATGTTCGTGTGCTAAGAATGCCTATGTGCATTATTAGTATTGGTGGCATATATTTAATTAATTTGTATACATGTGAATGATTTATATTAAGTATAAATTGGTCTAGTTCATACTATAATTGAATGTTATGTATGTCTTTGAGTTTTACACATAATAGTCTCCATGGCTCATACATATGAATATTTTTATAAAATGTATATGGTATTTTTTCACATGCTAAGGTTAATTAGGCTTTGAAATGTATTCACTTGGATTTTATAAACACCATTTATAATAAATCTATGTTATGATTACATCACAAGTGTGAATTCAATTTGTATGGCATATCTTATGTGAATATTAGGATTGATTAGTATTTATATTATTGAGTTATATGTGATTAATTTATATTTCATGTACATGAGAATAATTTATATAAAGGTTGTATTGTGTACCAAATGTTTATGAGCATAAGGTTTTTATGTTGGTGTTGGATCAAGTGTGAATCAAACTTGTATGGTGTTCTTATGTGCATTAGTATTGGTGAAATTTATGCCATTAATTTGTATACTTGTGATTGATTCATATAGAATGTAAATAGGGTCTAGTTCATATTATGGTTGAATGTTATGTGTGTCATTATGTTAGTATTACATCAAGCGTGAATAAAAATTGCATGGTGTACTTAGTGTTTTTTTTTACATTAGTATTGATAGTATTTATTCATTTAGTTACATGCACATGAGTGATTCATATGACATATAAATGGGTATAATTTATATCATATTTGAATAACATGTATCTCATTCAATTGTTTACATATTAATTTTAATGGCATGTATGGGGGATACTTTATATTCATATTGTATGGATTTGCAAGTGTGTTACATTTGAATTAATATTTCACATGTATGTGATTAACTTGCATACATGTCCTCATTTATATGTATTTTTATTAGGGTTACATCACAAGTGAATCAAATTTGTATGGTGTATTTAGTATTCACCAATAGCATGAAGGTGAAGGATGTTAGGAGCTACCCACAATATGATAGAGTTGAGCCAACATTCACCGATAACATGTAGTTGATAGATGCAAGGAGCTACCCCATATTAGTTTGGATTAAATTTTATACATATCATAGAGGTGATGTATGTTAGGATCCATCGAATAAAATGGTTCAACAAGCAATTGAAATCTTATTAATAGCCTCATTTATTGTTTGTTGTTACACTAATTCCCTTGTTGGTGATAATAAAAATTCAATATAGGATGCTTGTCTTGCCATAAAAGTTGGCAATGAATTTAGGAAAAAAGGATGGGTTGATGATGTAGTATGGGATGCATTAGCATTCATATTTTGGATTGGGATGTAGTTAAGGGCTTAGGTATTATTGAACTAGGTAAATGGGAAGATGCATGCAATAAAGTCACATATATTTCTTTCTTTTTATTTAATCACTATGTGTATGTGTGATGTTTATATGTGATGTATGTTTGAGTTGTTTGATGCTAGTCCACTATGTTTATATGTGATGTATGTTTGAGTTGTTTGTTATGTCTACATGTGATGCACATATCAATTGGCCACAATGTGGTTTATTATTATTAATTCTTATTGATACTATCTAACATCATTTTGGGATTTTCTTGATGCCATACTATTATATATGGATTGAATTGGAAACAAAATCAATTATTGATTGTGATTTAAAAGGAAGGTCAAAAATCTTATCCTAGTTTTATGAAGGAATTATTTCTTACATTTGGTTTGTGAACTACAAAGACTCTAATTATTGGAAAGAGATATTAGGTAGAGCCATTTCGAATGAAAACCCTTGAGGAATAAGACTAGATCTATGGATTTGTCATGATATGGTAGCTTATCCTATATAGTGCAAATAATATTGTGGCATAGTGTTTTTTCCATTACTATTGTTTAGTAAGGGTTGTATCACTTCTTACTAATTTTTTTTTTTCTCGATCAATTAAGATGGTACTTAAGATGTAAGTTTTAGTGTAGGATCATGATGGGCCAAACATGGCCCTTAAGTGGCAATGAAAATTAAAAAAAAGACTTAAGCAACCTTACATAAGTATTTGAATAGGCTATTAACATAATTTGGAAAATATGTTAGAATAGGATTTGTAGAAAATTGAATGTAGATTGTAGGCTACTAGGATTTTTTTGATTAAAAATAATTTTATATGGTCAAAAATTTAAATTTCAATGTAGTACTACTTTGAATTTTTGAAAAAAGAGCAATTGTTTTTCCAGCCAAAGTATGAGAAAAAAAATATTTTTTTGAATCTTTGAATATAAGTAGAGGACACATGCCGAGATGTGACACATATTTTTGTAATTTTTTGTAAGTAAATAATTAGTTATGAATTTTCTAGTAGGAATTTTTAAAAATATTAAAAACTATTTGTCCAACCACCCTAACTTGGTCAACAATTTTTTTTTTAAACTATACTTTGTAAAGCATAGAGTGTGATGCATCTTTTGAATTCAAAAAATGTGTAACCGTTTAAAAATTATTGATGTTTCTCAATAAGCATATCAATTGAGATTTTACACATAGTGCATGTAGAAAATCTATAATAATTATCTATTAAATTCAAAATAAAATATATTTTATATTGGATGAAAAAAAAATTCAGCACAAAGGTTGAATTTCAAAAAATCATTGCAACCCCTCTAAACATGTTGGGGTAGTTGACTTTTTAGGTTGGAAACCCCCAAGCCAAATCCCAAAGCAATCTTGAGGTGATAATCAAGTCAAAAAAATGTTAGAAAAAATGGATATTTGTTATCAATGGATATCAATTTCTTAACTTTAAGAAATGAATATCTATTTCTTTTACTTAAGAATTATTTTTTGGGTTCAGTATAGATTAAAATTATATATATATATATATATATACACATATATATATATATGTATATATGTATATATATGCATATATATGTATATATATAAGTCCTACCAAAGGGGGTGGATCCCGTAATTTTATTTTACATAGCATCCAACATGGAATGAGATGCAACTTTGTTAGGCAACAAAGGTATGCTTCTCCAAGCTTGTCTCCTTTACCACCTTTTTTAGGCCTTCTTAGTGGCATATGTCTTTGCCCTCTAATCCCACTTTAATGTTGTCATATCCTGCTTTAATTTTTATTTTAAAAAGAGGAATACAAGAGTGAAATGAGTTCCTATGATCTTATTACATTTTTAATTAATTTAGGACAATAAACCCTACGTAAAAAATCACTTCAACTTTAGAACTAATGGATGAAATGCATTGCGCCATGTTACACTACTTGGTGAAGACAGAGGTAGAAAATATTGCTACATAAAAATGAACCCGTATTTTGACACGTTGGAGTGATGAGCTTATGGCATAAGATTAATTTCTTTTAATTATAATGTCAAGCCAATCTTTAGTATGATGTTACTTCAGTCCTGAAACATATGTCGAATAAACCTATTACATGTGAGAGACCCCATAATTAACAAGATATGAATGCATATAGTATCCTCACATTCTATTTCCTTTGATCTTGTGGGATAATCATTTGGAGACACGTGAATTTTATTTCATCTTATATCTAGACTGAGTTGGAGGTGGTTACAAAAATGGCCAAGGAAATCTTTGATCCAAATCTACTTGATGGGTTGGATGAGGTGGTACCATGAAAAGGAGACATTAAGTTCCATATGGATCTAAACACAAATTTTCTATCCTTTCTTCTGGAAGTCTCAAGATTAGAGCTTTGGGGGCACCACATTTGGGAAAAGGAGGGTTTTATTTTCTTGAATAATTCTACTACTACGATTTGGTAGAATATATTGTGTTTTGAATATTCTTTTACTTCTTCTCCTAAAGCCATAATATTTTTTACTAAGAAAACAATACTCTAGTTTAATTATTGGATTGTATTTGTACTATTCTAAATATGGGTCACACAATATTAAGAAAATCTCATTAATATCGTTCCAGACCTTTATTCTCTTACTATGTTTTCTAGCCTTGCATATTCCTCACAATTATGATAAGGTATAACCCTGTGGATAGTCATACCAAACACCTTTTCTATAAGTGTTTGGGCTATATGATGATGGTAGATCCAAATGATGGGACACAATGTGATTTGAGGCTTTATTTGGGGAAAAATCTAAGAAATATTCTCTTTTTTCAGGACAATAAGTCTATAACCCAAAATGGGGTTTTGACAGGTCATGCAAGGTTCCCATAGTTGTCAAGGGGTGATTTGATTACTATTATTAGAGGTGTAATATTACCTACATTGATTAGGTTTACTCTTGTATTCCTCTTTTAAAGTTTTATTACCTTTGATTATGCATCATTTGCTTTGATCCTTTGGTAACAAGTCTTCTAATCCTTCTCACTTGCTTGGATTTTTAACTTAATAATTATTTCACTTTCTTGTTTCACTCCAAAATTGGCCTAGAAATATACGATCCCATTTTCTTCTTAGTATATATGTGACAACAAAAAAAAATCCTCCAATTCTTTCAAATACTTCCATATCTTTATCACCCAACTTTTTAATTTCCTATTCGATGTATTTTTCTTAGTGACTGCTTGTATGCAAAGTAATGAGTCACCTTTAATATCTATTTTTCAGATGTTTTTTCTCTACATAGCCATAAACCCAAATCCAAATCCTCTATTTCAGCTTCATTATTTGTAGCATGTCCAACTTTCCTAGATAATGCCCATATACACTATCCACCGCTATCTCTAATAATGCAACCTATACCTGCTGGTCCAAGATTTCCTTTTGAAGAGCCATCAAAATTGATCTTGAATCTTTCCTGCATTGGTCTCTTCCAAGCTACTTCCCTTCTAATTTTTTATTTCACTTTCAGTTGTCACTTGGGTCTTTTTAAATTAACCCACCTTTTCTTTAATTCCTCATCCCACCTTATGAGCTTGGTGTCTGATTTCACCATGCTTTTTGCATTTAATATTTTATAAAGACCTTTGATTTTGTATATTACTTCATCTTCATCCATACATTTTTATCAAAAAATTATTTGATTTATTTCCTTCCATATGTGCCAAACAATCATTAATGGGACAAAAATCCATAAATTTTCCCACATTTCTTCCTTCTTTCCTTTTGTCCAACTAATCAACCATTCTTTACGATCATCTTGTTTGGCTCCACTCCATCCTAAAAATTCTTGGATCCAATCCCAACACCTCTTTGAATATGAACATCCTAGAAGGAGATCATGATTGATTGTTTCACAGTTTTTATAACATAGTACACATTTGTTTGGTCCTTGTATGCCAATCATATTTAATTTCTCCATCGTAAGTATACCTTTTTGTAGTGACATCAATAGAAAAGCACCTGCCTTGGGTAATACTCTAGGATGCTAGCATAATGTGCTTGGCCAAGTTTTATCTACTTGTATTGCATTTAGAATCTGATACCCCATTTTAACAGTATATTCTCCTAACATTTCCATATTATAATATTAATATTAATATAAATTTATATATATTGAAAACATATTTTTTTGGTAGGTAAATATTTTTTACTGGGGCTATGAATCAATGAGGTCACATTTGTGGGACCTCATCCCCCATATCTCCTCCTCCTTCCTTTCCCTACCACCCCTTGCACCTCAACCTCCTTGCCACCAACACCTTTTTCTTCCATTTGCAGCCTCCCCACGATCTCTCTCCCCGACTTTTCTCTTCCTTCGTTGACCCTATAGTAGTGCTAGCAAACTCATCCATTGCTCCACCATTTCTTTGTGTGTGCTGATTTTTGTCGCTTTCTCACTGCATTAAGTATCCCCACCATCCACCATGGGATTTGAACCTTAGGTAGTTCAACTGTTGCCCTTGCAACTTAACCGTTGCACTACAGGGTCAACCCCATATATATATTTAAAATATTAATATTTAATATAATATATGATAAATTAATATATACTATAATAAAATGATATATACTAGGATATACTATTATTCATATAATATACATATTATATAATATAATATTGCATTATATATAATATATTGTAATATAATTATATCTATAGTATTTAGTATAATATAATATTATATATGATATATATAATATTATAAAAATATTTGATGGAATTTTGTAAGGGAATTTTAAATATCATATTTATTATAATAAAACTATAAGGAGTAGAGAGCAATGTATACATCTCTATCTCCCTCTCTCTCACCTTACCTCTCTACTTTTGTCTATCTCTACTCACCATCTCCCTCTCTACCTACATTTCCCTTAATCCTTCCCAACCTACCTCTCTACCTACCTCTCCCTTTCTCCCACCTTCCCCCTTTCTTTCTCTCTCTTAGACCCTTCCCCCTCTACGTCTCTTTATATCCCCTCCCCACCTCCATCCCTCTCTACTCTCTATATATCCCCTCTCACTCCATCCCTCCAACCTTACCTCTCTCTCCCACCCCTCCCTTTATATCTTGCTCCCTCCTTCCCTCTCTTTCTCCCTCCCTCTCTCCCTCCCACTTTACCTCTCTCTCTCTCACACACAAACACTACCATTCAATCTATCTATCTCTCTCTACCTAATTCTCTCTCTATTTCTTACACCTTCTCTCTACCTACCTATCCTCCCTTTGTGCCTCCCTCCCTCTTTATCTCCACTCACCCTCTCCCTATCTACCTACCATTCCCTCAATCCCACCCACTCTACCTCTCTTTCTACCTACCACTCTCTCCTTCCATCCTCCCTCTCTCTACCTCTCTCCCCTCACTCTACATCTCTCCCCTCACTCTCTCTAGCTACTTCTCCCTCTATTTGTTGGAACATAGTGATCTACTGAGAGGAGGATGAATCAATAGATATTGAAATTTTTACCTCTCAACACTTAGTGCAGATTAACTATTTGAACTCTTAATGTGCAAATAAAAACTTAATAAGAAAACACATGAGTGAGCACACAAGCAATCAACATTTAACACCAAATTTATGTGGAAAACCCAAGGTTGGAAGAAACCACGGTGAGAAATGTTGCTAGTATCTACTGTCCTAATCCAGCCTCACAAGCTTGAAGTTCAATTACAATAATTTAAGGGAATCACCCCTAAGGAGACAACTATCCCCTAGTTTTAGGAGCAACCACTCCAAGGAAGCACCCACTCCCTAATCTGAGCACCTACCTAGATATCTAATGGCACCTACCAATTAGATTTATAAAGCCAAATATTACAATTTTAATGACAATTCTATGTTGCAACTGCACTTACATGTATGTTGCACACTCTGCAACTCTTCTTCTACTCTGCACCTCTTTATCCACTCTATATTCACTTATTTTCTACACCACTATTCTCTGCACTTACTACTTTCTTAGCATCACATCCCCTTTCTGTAATACACTAGTTTGAATGAGAAAAACCCAAACAAAAAGCACTAATACAATCAATGGTTTTACACTGAATGCAAATCCAAATTTGAATTCTTGATTTTTGTTTGGTTCAACTTATTCAAGCATAGTGCATTCTTTCTCTATGATCATGTTCTCTACACTCTACTGCTCTCAACTCTTCCTTACCCAAACTTCTCTCTCTCACTTTCCCAACTACTACTTTTATCACACATTCAATTGCTAAGTTATCTATCTTTTCTTCACTACCCCATAGTCACTTCCTCAAGCTATGCAAATCTAACTTGATGCCACGATTAGGGTTTTCATTCTTTCTTCTTCAAGAAGCATCCTATGCATCAAGCCATACATGCATTAAATTTTGTCTCAGAAAGTCTTCTAAGATTGGTGATCTATAAAACCTAAGTTGGATATGCATTAATGTATTCATTTGTTCACAAGATTTGAGCCTGATCTCTATTGTCATAGCACTCTGTGTCGTCATTCTATAACTCAAATCACCAATTAATTCAATTGTTGGTAAAGGTAAACCAATTAACTCCATTCTTCTTGTTGATTTCCAGTCAAAAACTACTTACAAAAACTTAACCGTTTGAAACAACCATCTTCAAATTCTAACCATTGATCTTATCACTTTGTGCCATGATCCATGGTTCTTTATCCATCAAGTGAAAACATTAAGTCATCGCCATTGAATTATTCTTCTTTGAATTTTTATCATCAATTTTATGGGCTTCATGACATTATGTATTGTTACATCGAAGAGACTTATAGATTACTTACTCTAAGGTCTTTCTTTCTCTTTGATAAGCTACCTTTGATCTACATGTCCACACCATTGTTGTGCAATTCACAACAAGGATGTGAATTGCTCAGTCGAGTGATTGTTCTTTAACATTCATCATCACATGTCACCAACTACTTCCATCTTCTATCACATTTCATAAGCTTACTTGATCATCATCTTTATGTGCCTGCCACATCAACACCAATCGCCATTCATCTCTATCATTATATCGAAGGCACGGGAAATATGCCTCCACCAAAACTTAACTGTCTCTTTGATGAACGGACTTCAACCCACATAATTCCATTTAATTGTTGACCAAGGAAAAGCTTTGTTGATTTGAAAAAATGATGCAAAATCAACCACTAAATTTTTTCCACATGTCATCCTCATATTCATTCCTTGGAATGTGCATCATCATCCTTGGTTCCAACTCACCTTTCAACCAACTACACCTTACAGTTGGGTCCCACCTTTCAGCATATCAAAGAGATGAATAAGATTGTCTTACCAAAGCTCCATTGTCACTCTGATATTCCATTGCAATTTCCATATCGAAGAGACTGGCATTCCTATACTAGCGAGATTCACAACTCTACTCGATGAAGAAAGTTATTGCCATATTGAGGGGACAGAGGATACTATCTCTCTGAAAGCACACTATTGCCTCAACCACTTCACAACAAGGATGTGAAGTGTGAAATCACGACATCAAAGAGACCGATAGTACTGTGATGTCGAACACACAATGTCACCTTGATGTGATCCTTGGACCTCATCAACTGATAGTCTATCTATGAGGGGTTTCTCACCCACATGGTTTAAAGGGCTTAAGTTGTCCCTTAAGCTACTAGTAACTTGCAGTAGGCGGTCAACTTAGGAATATAACATTGTTATGCAAACCTACCATGACTAAGCATAAACACTTCAAATTGAACTTTTTTGTCACCAAACTAAACTAAAAATTACACACCTAGAAGCTCTCAACCAACTACAACTACTTTGAACACTAATACGCCAATTATATTCCTTTGTGAGATGGCACTATCCTTTTGCAATTTTTCCACTTTTAACATCAATAACAACATTTTCAACACTATTCCTTCCACCTTACCTCTCTCTACCTATTTCTCCTTGTCTCCCTTATCTCCTTTCTCTACCTCCATCTATCCCTCCATCTTACCTATCTACCTCTCCCTCCCCCCATCCCTCTCTAATTCTCTATATCTCTCCTCTCCCACTATCTCTCCTAACCTTCCTCTCTCTCTACCTTTCTCTCAGACCCTTCCCCCTCTACTTCTCTCTATATCCCCTCCCTACCTTCATCCCTCTAATTCTCTCTACATGCCCTCTCCCTCCATCCATCCAATCATACCTCTCTATCCACCTACCCCTCCCTTTTTTACTCCCTCATCCCTTCCCTCTCTCTCCCTCTATCCCTCCCACCCTACCTCTCCCTCTTTATACCTATCCCCCTCTCTATACCTCTCCCTCTCTCTATCTCTCCCTCCCCCTCCCTCTCTCTCTACCTACCTCTCTATTCCTTGCACCTTACCTCTCCCTATCTTCCTCCTTCCCACTCTATCTCCCTCCCTCTACCCCTCTCTCACTCTATACCTACATTTCCCTCCATTTCTCTCTCTCCCATACAAACACATAACCTATCTCACACACACAACCTATCCCACCTTACCTCTCTCTCTTTCTATCTACCTCTCTCTATTCCTTGCACCTTACCTCTCTCTACCTACCTCTCGCTATCTCCCTCCTTCCCTCTTTCTCTTCCACCCTTTCTCCCTTCCACCCTACCTATCCCTATCTCTCTCCCTCTACCTATCTGTCACTCTCTCTCTACCTACCTCTCCCTCTCTTCCTTCCACCTTACCTCTCCATATACCTCTCCATATCTCCCTCCTCTTTATATCCCCTCTCCCTCCATCCTTCCAACCCTACATCTCTCTCCACCTACCTAGAACCCTTTATCGCTCCCTCTCTCTCACACCTCTCTCTCTACCTATTCGACCCTACCTCTCTCTCTACCTACCTCTCTCTATTCATTGCACCTTACCTCTCTACCTACCTCTCCCTATCTCCCTTCTCTCTCTATCTCCTTCCCTCTATCCCACCTACCCTACTTCTCCCTATCTCCATCATTCCCTCTTTTTCCCTCTCTCTACCTCCCCCAATCTACCTCTCTCTCACTCTCTATATACCTACCTCTCCCAACTGTTGATGATGATGTCACTCACAACAATAGTATAGATAAAATCTTCACAAGAAAATCGTGAGGAGCCTATCCTTCTTGAAATACTTAACCAGGGAAACCTTAGTGGTGTGTGTCCATGTAATAGGAAAAAGCTTGACTCAACTCAATCCTAAGTCTCTGGTAGTTAGGTCTTGACCATACTAGGTTCACTCCAGGGTATGATGTGATATTGATGTTAATCTCAAGGGGTCTATGGTTATCTCCAATCTCAAATACCGGTTTCATTAAGAATCATAAGCATTAGATACAAGATTTACAATCCAATCATACAATATTTTAATAAAATCAAAAGATATTTTTGCAATAATATTTCATGAACATCAAACAATTGTGCTATCACTTAAGTAGATTTATCTTTAAGCATTCAACAACTTCATAGAAAATGAAATATTTACAATAAATTTCCATTCATTCATCTAATTTTTTGAAACATTTTCTAAAATTTAAACATCTAATCTAAAATAAAGCATAAAAATACTAAAAAATAAAATTTCTCTCAGTTATTATCCACGCATGCCCAAGATTTAATAAAATCAAAGTAGACCACTTTATACTTCACTAGATTGCTTCATAGCTAGGCTTAAAACGGTGCAAGCTTTTAAACAAGGGGGTTTTGTTTGGACACTGAGTAGGTTTTGCATGCACCCTTAAACAACACAACACACAGTCTTGTTTGGCTAAACTAATGAAAACCAACTACAAAAGATGCATAAGATAGGTAGCTATCAAATTGGATTCAATATTGATTAAGTTCTATGTGCATACAATTTTTTAGATTGGAATGATTCAAAAAATAGGAAAAAAAGAACAAAACCTAGAGAAGTTTTGGCTCTTCCAACATCCACAAATTCTAAACTTAACTTAAAACGAAGTATCTCTTGGCCTTTTATAGAAGTAAGAAATAGGTAAGATAAGACAAATACATGAGAGGAAATCCAAGGGATGAATCACCTCAAGGCATGCGGAATATGTTGACTGTAAGAGAATTTCAAATGAAGTCAATGAAGGTCAACCTCCATTTGCACGTTGAAGTCCTTTGGGTTTTTCATCTTCTTATTATCTCCAAGAAAGTAACTTGAATCAGGATACTGTGTAGGAACTTTCCCATATATTTAGAATGATTACTTCATCATCTTGTCCCTACACTTTGGCTCTGCCTCTAGCTTTCTACTCTTTGGAATGAGCTTCCTCAAAGGTTGGTGCTTTTTGTTGCCATATGTGAAATATCGGGATCCCCAATATTCTGGTAGACTCAAACCCCTCCACATATAACTTCCCAGAATATGCAGCTCGATCTGGATATGATTAACACATATAAATAAAACCATCATTAACTTGTTATCATGTAAATCCATCATAAATAACACCCTTTTGAGAAAAACACATATATTCTTCCGTAATTATTCTTTTATATACTAGGTTACCAGACTATCAAACTTCTTAGATAACCTTAAAATTTTAAAACTTTTCTTTACATCGTTATCCAGTACTTGGTATTCAGCTTTCCCCATGATTTCCTGTACTTCAGTTTTACAAAAACTTCCATCATCAGACCTTGACTATCAAACTGAAACACTTTGCTCAGCACTTCCATTGCCTTTTTCATTTTAAACATTCCCCATTCTCAGTACTCGGTACCTGGAACACTTGAACTATGAAGTACTCTTTTTTTAAAAGATTTATCTTTGCTCTTCACTTCTAGTGATCTTTCCAACTAGCTAGCATCTTCCATAAGCATTATTTTTCGCTTGAGGTCCCCAAGCTTTACAGTCTTGGGGCGTGTTGTGAGACCACAAAAAAACTTGCAACTAATAAAACCAAATTTAAATCAAAACTTGGGATTAAATCACCAATTGTAAATTATAATTTATGCATATTTTAAAACAATAACTCTTTACCTTTACCTAGATTCTGACATAAAAATAATAAAATTCCTCTAGAAATATGTGTGTGCTATGATTAATTCCAGTTTTTGGAATTTAGTGAAAAAAATCAGTTCATTGACATTGAACTACATGATTTGGTAATCCTCCAAATCCAACTAGGGATAGAACCTTGCTTCCAGTCAAGCGTCCATAGCCTCGACAAGGTTATCTCTATAATTCCCGCAAACATAGCTCTACTTCCAGCCAGGCATCCATAACCTCGATAGAGATAGTTGGATAGCCTAAAGAGTTTTTATATATATATATATATATATTATATATTTCTTTTGATATTTCATTGATAGCTCATTTTTCTTTTGATATTTTATTGATAGCTCATTTTTCAACTTGCAAGCAATGAAGCCCGCTATTACATGTGGAATTACAGTGGTAGCGAAGGTTACCTTTTGATTTTTCATTCAATACAAATCCCTTCATGAATTCACTAATTCCCAAAAACTCATTTAATAATTCCCTGTTGGTGTGTATTCCCGGCTAAACTTTACTACTTTTATGCCAAATCCTAGCTAACTACAACTCACTATATGTTGGAAAATATGCATAAATTAAAATTTAGTTGCAAACAACTTAATCACCAAATTGAAATCTAAACTTAGAACTATTAGTTACCACCCTTCTGATCAAATTTTATAACAACTACCAAATACTTGGATAGCAATTCCAATGTGAGTGCTACACCACATTAATGGCTCAAAAAAATTCATGATTATACTTAAACATGATTGCATTATTTTGCATTGAATTTGGACACCTCAACACACACGTATTACTTCCTTCAAATTTCCCAGGTGATGACATGTGCTACCTTACTAGCTTCATTTTCCTTTCTGCTTCGCACACATAAGCACCTTCAAGTTTAATATGGCTTTATAAAAACACAATGAAATGACCACCATTAATTTTGAAATCTTTAACTTGCTTGATTCGCAATCTTCGTACTAGCTGAATTTGAAGCAAATTGTCACCAATTGTGTGTAAAAATTAATTTTATTTAACATTCTGCTTTGGAGAAACCATTTGGTTGCCGCCTTGCTTACAATTTCCAAGAGTTCAATCCAAGCAACTATGTATCGTAATTTCCTCGCAGTTTTCTATAAATTGTACACTTTTCTCTAATTCTTTACACTTCTACTTTGCCTTCTTTTTATTTTGCATTTTCTTGCTCTACTTGTGCTTGCTTGCTTCTAGGTCATGGATGCTCCAATTTTCCTGACCTGCTCTTGCCACTAGAATTTTTTCTTTGTTCGTATCACAACTCAAAGACTTGAAAAGGTTTTTTTTCATTTGGACTACCAGTTTCACTTTGCCAAGCTTGTGCCTAGTCCTTTGGGAACAATATGTAAATTCCAGAGGTTACTACCATTTTTATTCCAACTTAGCTTCTCACTTTGTAGCATCACTCCTAGACATTGGGCTTCCTATTGAAGACATTCGCTTAGCTATGCATTGGATAGTGCGGCCTGAATATTTGGAGAATCTAGATTCTGTTCTACCTATTGCACATTTGACCATCAGAATCCCTTCCATGGATGATATTCCTCGATTCCTAGAACACGGGGAAGTGGTTCCACTCTGGTCATTTCTTACTTACCTCCATACTCTTGACTTTGAAGTTCACTAGGAAATGGCCTACATAGGGTATTTAGCCCTGATGGATGAGGCATCCCAGATTGACTGAATAGCTACTCCTCTCTACAGCTCATCTCCCTCTTTTTGCTTTTTTGATCTTTTTACAACAAGAATATCGGTACTTCCATGTATATATGACACACACACACACACACACATATATATTAGCTTTGTTGTACATCTTAATGCATGTATTTAATGTGTATGGTTTTATCATTTTACATTTTACAACATAATATTACAAATGTTTGAATTAACTTTAAGGTGTATGATAAGTTAAGCAGAATTTGCTAATGCAAAGGGCCAAACAAAAAAAAGAAGAAAAAAAAGAAAAAACCCTACAAAAAGCAAACTAACCCTAACTAACCAAAACTCTAATCTAACAACTGACTAACCCTAACAAAGTAATTTATTTTAAGCTCAATAACTATTTTCACTATTGTTTTGGTACGAATTACAACAGGTTTATCCTTGAATTCACTTTAATAAATTTAAAATGTTCTACTGGAACAATGAATTTATTTAAATTTTCTACGTTTAACATTTACGTAAATTCAAAGGCATACTTACCAATAACTTGGCTCATATGTATGAAAACAACCTCATTAAAGGTCGATCACACACACCTTCTCTAGTTCATCAATACTCTACCTTCTTTTAGCCCTGGTTCATGGTTTTCCTCTTTGATCTGTTCCATAAACGGCTATGTCCATTTCTTGACCTTCTTCTCCTTTGAAAATTTCGTGTCCTCAGCCTTGTCTTCACTTTGAAATTTGTTAGACCAAGAGATATCACAATTTTTATTGTTATCAGAAATAGAAAAAGTAAAAGTTTGATACTTTATATCTTGCATAAAATCAGGAAAGTTTCCTTTTTTAGCTTGTGAATTTTCATTTTGGAACAAAAAACATGCATCTCATGCTCGATTTTCCCACTCCTCTTCATTTACATTTTCCATGTATGAGGAGAATGATGACTCATTGATGTCGTTTTCTCATTTTTGATGCAATATTTCTGAGTCTCGTCACTCTCGCCTACCTTCTTGCAAAACCTTAATATTTTCTTCATAACAATTGTAGTTATCAAACCATTTTGGCATATTAGTTAATTTTTTCACATTTTCAATACTACTAGTGTTATATTCTCTTTCACGATTCAATATATTACTCATTAACAGTCCCTTTTTTCTAGCAGTTAAAATCTCTTTCGTTAACGAAATCACCTTACACAGCCAAACTTACCCTAGTAAAACAGTTTCACAATCAAGTTCACCGTGATCAGTCGTATCATGAATTCTACACTCGGTGACTTTACCAAAGGTGAATGAACTCAAAGGATGTAATCTCTAGTTAAGAATTTTCTAGAGTTTTTCAACTTCCATTTTCAAAATACAGACTTGTATTAAAATTTTCCCTTACAATATTCCTTTTAACCTCAGCAAAAATATAGATTCCTAAACAAAAAAAGGAGATAAGGATATGAAGAAAAGTGAAATGAGGCCCTCCTTCTACTTCCAATTCTTGTTGCTGATGATTTCACTCGTAGCAATCGTGTAGATAAAATTCTCATAGGAAAACCACGAGGAACCTATCCTTCTTGAAAGACTTAACCAAGGCAACCTTAGGCGTGTGTGTCCATGTAATCGGAAAAAGGTTGACTCAGCTCAATCCCAAGTCTCTGGTAGTCAGGTCTTGACCATACTAGGTTCACTCCAGGGTATGATGTGATATTTCTATTAATCTCAAGGGATCTATGGTTATCTTGAATCTCAAATACTAGTTTCATTAAGAATCATAAGCATTACATACAAGATTTCCAGTCCAATCATACAATATTTTCATGAAATCAAAAGATTTTGCAATAATATTTCATGAACATCAAACAATTGTGCTACCACTTAAGTAGATTTAGCTTTAAGCATTTAGCAACTTCATAGAAAATGAAATATTTTTAATAAATTTTCCTTCATTCATCTATTTTTTTGAAACATTTTCTGAAATTTAAACATCTAATCTAAAATAAAGCATAAAAATACTAAAAAATAAAATTTCTCCTAGTTATTCTCCACACATGCCCCAATATTTAATCAAATCAAAGCAAACAACGTTATAATTCACTAGATTTCTTCACAGCTAGGCATAAAACGGTGCAAGATTTTAAAGAAGGGGGTTTTGTTTGGACACCGAGTAGGTTCTACATGCACCCTTAAATGGTGCAACACACAATCTTGTTATGCTAAACTAAAACAAACTAGACACAAAAAATACATGAGATAGGTAGCTATCAAATTGGCTTTGATACTGATTAAGTTCTATGTGCATACACATTTTTAGTTTGGAATGATTCAAAAAATAGGAAAAAAAGAACAAAACTTAGAGAATTTTTGGCTCTTCCAACATCCACAAATTATGAGCTTAACTTAAAAAGAAGTATCTCCTGGCCTTTTATAGAAGTAAGACACAAGTAGGATAAGATAAATACATGAGAGGAAATCCAAGGGACGAATCACATCAAGGCACGCGGAATATGGTGATTGGTAAGAGAATTGCAAATGAAGTCAGTGAAGGTCAACCTCCATCTGCACATTGAAGTCCTTCAGGTTTTTCATCTTATTATTTCCAAGAAAGTAACTTGAATCAGGATATTGTGTAGGAACTTTCCCATATATTTAGAATGATTACTTCATCATCTTGTCCCTACACTTTGGCTCTGCCTCAAGCTTTCTACTCTTGGGAATGAGCTTCCTTAGAGGTTGACACTTTTTTTCACCATATGTGAAATATCGAGATCCCTAGTATTCCAATAGACTCAAACCCCTTTGCATATAACTTCCCAGAATATGCAGCTCGATCTGGATATGATTCTATCCATGATTTAAATTTGTTTGACCATCCATACCTGAACTCTGCATCACAATCTGCTTCTCTTGCAATCACAAATTCCATATATTAAAACCCTTTAAAAAAAACATTTATAAAATCTCATGTAAATAAAACCATAATTAATTTGTTATCAAGTAAATCCATCATAAATAACACACTTTCAAGAAAACCACATATATTCTTGTGTAATTATTCTTTTATATATTAGGTTATCAGACTATTGAACTTCTTAGATAACCTTAAAATTTTAAAACTTTGCTTTGCATCATTACCCGATACTCAGTATTTAGCTTTCCCCATAATTTCTTAGACTTCGGTTTTACCGAAACTTCCATCTTCACCAGACCTCAACTATCAGACCGGAACACTTTGCTCAACACTTCCATTACCTTTTGCATTTTAAACATTCCTGGTTCCCGGTACCCGATACCCGGAACACTTGAACTACGAAGTACTCTTTTAAAAAAAAATTTCTAAGCATATACTGAGTTTTACAAGTTAAGTATTAGGTCTGGTCATAATGAAGATGAGAATGAAAATATTGCCACGTATTTTTGTGGATTAAGATTTAACATTTAGGATGAACTAACCTTGGCAAATCCAAGAACTATTGAAGAATGCTATCAAATGGCTATAAGGGCTGAGGAAAAGGTGAAAAGAAGACAAGAAAGACAAGTAGAGGTAGAGGCAACACTTCTAGAGGAAGAGGTACATATTCTACTTCAAGACCATCAAGTGAAAGCCAAGAAGATGCACACAAAGGACAAGAACAAATTACTGATCAAAGAGGTGGATTCAGAGGCTCTAGAGGAGGATTTGGTGGTGGTATAAATTCAAACACATTTTCAGGTAGATGCTATCATTGTAATGAGTTTTTTCATCCAACATACAAGTGCCCTAAAAAGCATGGTTCTACTTCAAGTGGTGGTGAAAGGAGAAGTGATAAAAGAGTGCAATTTGTTCAAGAAGATGAATGTGAAAGTGTAAATTCTCCTAGTCATGTTGTTGCTCCAGAAGTGGGAGAATATTTGATGGTGAGAAGACTACTTCTAAAGGCATCCAAGAAGAAGGAATCTACACAAAGGAGGGCATTGTTCAAGACAACTTGCAAATGTAAAGGTAAGGTGTGTAAGGTAGTGATAGATTCAGGATCTACTGATAACATGGTGTCTTGTGAAATGGTTGATAAGTTGAAGTTAGAAAAAATTCCTCATGAAACACCCTATAAAGCATCTTGGGTGAATGAATATCAATCTATTTTGGTGAATGAACAAGCTTTTGTTGAATTTCAAATTGGTGGATACAAGGATAGGGTATTGTGTGCTATTTTACCAATGGATTGTTGTCATTTTTTGCTTGGGAGACCATGGCAATTTGATAGGTATGCCATGTATGATGGAAGAGCTAATATTTACACCATTCAAAAGGATGGAAGTACCTTCACTTTAACACCATTGCAGGAAGATATCAAGGAGCAGACCAAGGCAGAAAAAGTGATTACATTTGGAAAAAAGGAGTTTGCCAAAATTGTGGAAGACAAACACAAACAATGTGTAGCCATTTCAAGAGTTGAAGATCCAAGGACAATGAATTTGAAGAGTGGTGCATAGATTGGAAGCAAAGATGAATTGGTAATAAGAACAGGTCAAGATGTTTAAATTAGATGCATGAGTGCAACATGAGTTAGCAAAGCATGATGAGGTTATGGTTGGGACAGTGATCTGTCCTTTGGTTGCAAAAGACAAAGGTAAGCAGTTAGATTTTTTTAATACAAAGGTTTGGGAATCTGATGGTAAAAAGGTCTTAAAGGATAGTGGTCATTCAAAGCCTGATCAATAGGTGGAAGAGGTGCTAAAGGTGAAAAATAGTGATGAAGAAGGTAAAGGTAAGCTCCAAGGAAGTGAGAGCCAAGTTAAGCATATGCAACGTGTGGAGAGGAAAGCAATTCAAGTAAAGAATGCAAGAAGTTTGATGGCAGGTAAGGGACAATTAGGACAACATTTTTTGATGTAAGAGAAAACAAAAGATGCTCATCAAATGAGTACAGTATAACCAAAGATGGAACCGGTTAAAGGAAAGAGATAGCGTAAGTTTTTAGTTCTTGACCAATTAGAAAGGGTCACCAGACGAAGATGCAAGTTGGAGAACATTCAAGGACAAGAGGCAGTATGTGGTGTATGCAAATACCCAAGGTTGCTTGCACTGTCTTGTGGAAGACTTTCCACTGTCTCCTGTCTGAAACCTGTCTCTAATGGCTTCCTCTTGAGCTTGGAGATTGACCAAACTCTGCTCCAACTCTTCTCAAAGAGTTCCTACCTTGTGCTTTACCTTGGGTAGTCAAACACCTTCTTGCACTTGCAATCTTTGTCACTACACCTAGAAGACTCTAGATGCCAAACTCTCCAACTTGCTTGAACTTCCTGCAGGGAAGGCAGATGCTCTATTTCCAAGCATTTCACCACCATTTGAATCCATCTAGGAGATTCCACTGTCCTCAAGTTACCCGATCTCTTAGTTTTGTCTTGAGAGGGCCTAGTTTCTACTAGCCCTTACCAGTCACTAATTTTCCTTTTCTGCCCAAAGTCTCC
The DNA here is from genome assembly GCA_007258455.2 of Sequoia sempervirens. Classification (NCBI taxonomy): domain Eukaryota; kingdom Viridiplantae; phylum Streptophyta; class Pinopsida; order Cupressales; family Cupressaceae; genus Sequoia; species Sequoia sempervirens. The sequence continues at coordinate 83,246,490 of VDFB02270651.1, forward strand.
ACTGTACCGAGCAAACTAATCACACATTCTGACACCCTTTTAGGACTTTTAAATCTTGCATAGGGTTTCAAATCTCTTCCCCTGCCGTACAGCTGTTTTCCACATTCAAGGCTATTATGATAATTAGGCCTAATACCTAGGGTTTGACTGTTCACTCCTCTATTTCTCACTCAAAAAGGGTTGATCAAGTCTCCACCTTTCTGATATATTGGTGCTTAGTCATATCCCACCTGTAGGTGTACTTCTTTCGTACGGTGGTACCTTCCACTGCCTGTTCTATTCACTTTTTACTTCCAAACTCCTAACCAGGTAATTACAACTCGCCTAGGGTTTGGCATTAGAATTTCTTGCTTGGCCTTTCAACATCTCTACTCCTAAATATTTACAAAGCACTGGCTTCCCTCCCATATTCAACCAACTTTAGGAACATTCCGTGGTTGGTGACTATGGGGAAGCCATCTCAAACCCTACTGCTCAAACAGTATTTACAAAACTTCTAAATTCTATTCTAAGGATTCTAATCAAAGTTTCTACACTAAACAATCTAAACAAAAGGTGAATATAGTTCTACACTATCCAATGAGCATTAGCACAATGTTAAATCAACAAATATAGTGCCTAAAACATCACTGTCTCTCAAGATGCACGGGCAGAAACAAAAAATTATAGTCTTTATTTATTTCTTGCAACCTAAAACTCAACTACAATGTATACAGATCATATATCTCACTGTCCTGAAAACACACGGGATTTACAAAAACAGTAAAAATACAAGAAATTGCTCACTGTTTTCATTCATACTCACACAAACTGATTACAATGAATGACTACCCCTTGTTCTGAACCATTCCCCTTATCTTGAAGTCTTTTTCCACCATGCAAGGGGAGATTTCACGCCTCCATATCCCTAATTTCAAGGGAATCCAAGTTAATGGAATTGCATGCAACCTAACAATGTTGCCATGCAATTTACAATATTCTTGCAACCTTGCCTTTATCCTTCTTTTTAGGATCTCCCACTCTTTAATCTCGAGCAACCATCATCTAAATTGCCTTTGGCATCTTCAAATAACGAGGATATGGCTATGACAAATTTAATACATTAAATGCTAACATTTGCTGTCTTAAGCTAAACAAAACAGAACTTAACACTAAAGATAACTAATGAGAGTTTTAGTCCTAGTGACTAGCTCTTCCCACACAAAATGCAAGACCTTCTAAGGTTCAAACCAAAACACAAGTATAATAATATTCCTAACTTGGCTAGGGTCAGTACAAGCCAAAATTGTTTTCAACCCAAAATGGAGGTCAGCCTAGGTGCTCCTGCACCAGTATGTTTTTGGTGTTCCTCAAGGGACTTGAGGTCTTCTTTTAGGCCGAGTGTATGGTGCAAGGGCACCATAGAAGTTCAATTTCCAGATTTTTCAATTTTAGTTTTGTAACTGGTTTTAGGTGAGTTTTAGGATTTTTCATCTAAATAAGGTCATATTAGACCATTCTCATATTGTATTAGGCTCATTGGGGTTCAAAGTTGCATTATGCAAAATCTTGTAAAATGTTGTCAAGCAAAAAATGCAAAAGTGCAATTTTAGGGAAGTCCAATGGTCAGTTGGAATTTGTAAGGTGGTTGGTCAAATTAGATAGTTGGTTCTTATGTTTTGATGTTAAATAGGCCTCTCTCAAGTCGAGGCAAGAGTTAGAGACAATGCATGTGAAGAAACATCAATAAAAACTTCTTGATTTTCTAAAAAAAATGTATTTTAACCCGTGTTTTGTTGCTCCCAACATTTGTACAGGTCTATATAATGCATTAGAGGCTTAAAATTTTATGAAATTGATTGTGGCATGAGTGATCTCCAATTTAGTTTTGGATTGAAGGATTTTCATAGTGTTTCAAGGATTTTATTGGTCTTTTGCTATAGGTGGTTAAGTACCCTATTTCAAGGGTTTGAGGGCTTCAAAAATGGAATAAGACCCATTCCAACAACTATACCTCCTATATATTGGTGGAATGGGTCCAACATGATAGGTGTAGGTGGCAGGTTAGGATTTTTGAGCAGGGAGAAGGGTTTTGTGGAGTTTTAGATGCTATCCCATAGGTATTTGAGTGGATTTAAGCTTGAAAATGGTGGTTTGAGGTAGAGGTTTGATAAAATTTTAGTGCTTAAAGATTGGTGAAGGTTTAGGAAGCATTGGTAGGTATAAAATTATGTGTTCGATGCATTGAAACAATGTGGAGAGGTCTAGAGGTTGGATTTCCATTAAACCCTCCTTGGTTCGTGCATAGTCAAGCCCTAGAATGAGGGTTTATTAGTTTAGTGTTTAGATCACAGTCTTGGAAGTAAAAATTGTTGATTTAGAAGTTTTGAGGTTTTTCAAGGGACTTTCCATTGAGTTTTTTGGATTGCAATAAGTTTGGAGTGTACTTGCTTTTGAAAATAGGCCCAATTGGCTAAGGAGGACAACGTAGTAGCATGATTTTGGAGGAGTTGGTCCAAAGTAACCATATGGGGTTTTGAAATATGTTTTGTAAGGGATTAATGGGTGCCTGAAAACATAAATGGTTAGTGGATTTGATACTAGATTGGGGAGTTAAGGTCAAGAAACCAAGTTGGCAGACCTATAAGGAAGACTAGGTGAAATTGTGAAGAGTTGGTGTGATAAACTATAAAGGGCTGCAAATTTTTTTCAAAGGTCTTAAATTATGATTGAAAATTGAATGCCTCCCTACTCTACATCAATCACCAATTGTAAAATATTTTTTTAAATTAAGAATTGGTGATCAAGATTGCACACCACAACCTAATTTTTTTTTATAACATAGCCAAACAACATTATACAAACTATTTTGTGAAACACGTCTAAATTTGAAAATATCACAAAGGGAATTCACGTGGACCTTATAATTTTTGCATTTCCCAGTTCTATCTTGAGGAATTCTTCTACCTACTCATTGAAATTTTCTAAAGTCAAAAAAATTCACATGTTTTCCTAATACAAACTCCACATATAATTTGCAGAGAAAATAAAGAGGAACATCAAGATTGTTGTTGGGTGGCTTATCAAACACCATTCACCAATGATCCCAAAAGTTTGTTGTTATACCCTCATGTGTGCACCATTTTATTAAAAATATAGGCTTGCATACATCAATAGGGTTTCTATTTTTTGGATTCACAAAATATTGGGCTAATTGGGCTTTATATATTTCTAATTGTTTGACTTGGTCATAATAAAAACCATCAACATATCAAGTAACATCTTTTTTTCTCTCCACTACTAAAACAAAGTATGTTTCCTTTTGAGGGATTTCACATGAGTAGTTATTGTGTCTAAGTTTGATGTCATTAAACACAATTGAGGGTGTTGATGATATCTTTCAACAATATTCTTCAATTGGTGACATTTATATAAATTAAATATTGAATTGAAGGAGGGTTTGGTGGAGGGTTTTCATTCTCAAATCCTTCAACAATTTTTAACCTTGTTTATAATTAAAAAATTTAAAATAAACATAACTTTTAGCTAATTATTAAAATATATAAATAAAAACCTAGTTTATACAAATAAATTGTGAGAAATTAAAAAATGATGAAAAATAGAAAACAAATGACTTACCTAGTTGAAAATTTTGATGAAAAAAATTTATGTGGTGGAAAATTTAATGAGAATGAAAATGAATATTTATTTTAATGTAGATATCCATTTCTCTACCTCCTCTATAATGAAAAGGCATGTGATGAATTCCTAGTAGATGATGTTATGTAAAGATATTGCAATTCAAGATGTTTACATTAAAGATGAGATTCATAGTAAATAAGGAGGGTGAAATTAAAATCTCTTACTGGTCCCTTAAGGGTGAATAAGAAGACACTCCAAAAATTAAAATTTTACCCTTTTCAGAGTGAATAAACCAAAGATGACCCCTAAAAAATAGGAAATTTATGAGAAAAAATATTTTTTTATTTCTTCATAGATGTGATATTGCTTCAACAATATCCCTTAATCCTCTTTGAATTAGAGAGGAGGAAAGTAATGTGTTTGAGAATATTCATCAAACAAAGAATTTCTACCCTGGATCAATATTCAACCCTTAATATGAAACATTGGCTATGTGGCCTATGGCTCCTAAACATGACAAGAATATACTTGAAAATGATCCATAGGGAATAATTGACTTGTTTATTATGAAATAGTAATGGATTTCTTATCTTTAAAGACTGAAATAGGGGTGAAAAGAGGGGGGTCCTATGTCCTCAATACAAAGAACCTAGGATGTAGGGATCCTCTTCCCAACTTTCATTCATAATCACCAACCACAAAGCCAAGAGATTAACTTTCAACCTTAATGGTGAGTCAATCAGACCTTGGTTGGTGGGATTCTTTAGCGGTATTTTATGATGATTAGGAATGATTTGAAATGATGAAACTAAATGAACTATATGGCCTAATATATAAAATGTAGAATCTCCAAGATGCACAAACTGTAACAATAGTTTGCAAGCAGATCTGGGATATATCAGAGGGCATGTACTTGTCACCAAAAGTTGGTTTTGGAATGTGTAGGAGGATTGGTTCTCCCTTGGGTGAATGGGTCCTGTTACCCGATTTTCACCTGTGGGCTTAATCAGGTAGGGTAATCCATGCTTTCGGGTGTTCTCGAAGACCAAATGGAGGAACATTTGCATCAGGGTTACATATTTTCTAACTTGTTTGCTTCTTGTGCAGCTGCAGGGGAAAATTATGTTTTCAATTCGGCACTTGGTTTTAATGAGGCTCCCATAAGGGTTGAGCCCAGCATGCAAGTGTTCAGTTTTTATTGAGGTCTTCATCTTATGTCTTTGCCTTGTTTTCCCTCTTTTCTGTTTGGTTTTCTTTGTGCCCCTTTTCTTTTTGTTCTGTCGGGGGTGGAACTGGAAAAAAATCTGAACTCTGGAACTTTTCTGAAGTTTCAATTCTTGTTTCTGTTCTAGACCTGGCCCCGGTTCCGCCGGGTTTTTTTATTGTCTTGCCTTTGTTCTTTGTTCTTTGATCATGGGGTGTTTTCTCCCCTTCTTTTTTCTTCCTTTTTCGTCCCTTTTGTGTCATCTTTGTATGTTGTCGGAGTCGGGGTCAGGACGAAATCCAAGCTTGAAACTTGATGAAAGTTTCAAGTTCGGATTTGTTTCCACCCCCGCCCCCGCTGTATTTTGCCCAGGATCGGTTTTTGGTTCTGATCCCTCCTTGCTTTCTATTTGGGCATTTCCTTTGTTTTGGCGGACTCGGGACATGGACCGAAACCAAGCGATGGAACTTTTTCGAAGTTCCTGTTCTTGTTTATGTTCCGTCCCCAGCACCGATTCAGCCCATTCTTCTTTTCTTTGCTTTTTGTGTGGCTGGTGATCGAGGGATGTCTTCTCCTCTTTGATCTTCCTTGTGTTTTTGTGTTTTTCTTTCTTCCTTCATGCCTTGTTCTGTCGAGGGCAGGATCATAACGGAATCCGAACCTGAAACTTCGGAAAAGTTCAAGTCCAAATTTGGTTTTGGATCTGGTTCCACCTACTCTATGGTTTTTCCCCTGCTCCGACTCTGCCAAAGGGTTCGAGCTCGAGAAACATTGAAGGGCTCACTGAGAGGTTTGGCCGAATGACGAGGGTCCTGCCAACAGGGGGTGCCTTCGGTATAATATTTTGAGTTCAGGGAGACACGACCCGATGGGGTCTTGCAAAAAGAATGTGAGCTCGACGCAAAGGAAAGTAGAGTCGCCATGATGTCTTGGCAAAAACAAGAGGTCCTGCCGAAGAATAAAGGGTCTCAGTATAGTGTTTTTCCTTCAGTAAGAGGTCTCACCGGCACATGGGTGTCTCGCCGATGAAGGAGCACAGCGGTATAATGATGGGGCTTCGGCATGAGGTCTTCCCAACTTGCCAGTGTCTTTCCAAAGGAAGGATGTTTGAGCTCGGGGAGACTCCGAGTAGAAGTTTTGCGCTCGATGGGATGTCCTGCCAATGAGCGATTGTCTTACTGATGGTTTCAAGGATGTCGATATGACTTTTGCAACTCACTATGAACTCTCACCAACAATTGTAAGCTATCCCAATGTTGCTATAGACTATGATCACATTGGGGAGACACGGCCAATGTCTCACCGATATGCGATTCAATCTGAGTGATCTTTCATCATCTGGGACTCTACATGGCACAAGTTCAACCAATCAGAAGGAACTAAAGGCGGTCATGGGTAGTTTGACTTATTGACTCCCCCTGTAATGAAAGATTGATGAATTTGCTCGGCATGGATCGCCTCGGTGAAGCAATGGCGTTTGAATCTAACAGGGTAAATCTGATGCTGCTTCTCAAAGGAGGGTCATCTTGTAGAAAGATCTAGGGCAAGAGGAGAGCCGAAGGGGAAGAGACCGCGAAGTCACGATAATAGCTGGGAGGTCGGCTGGCAAAAGTGGGTCGACATTAATGACCATGCCACAAAGCATTCAAAGCAGCTCTGACGAAGTCTCGAGGGTGGACACGAGGGCTGCGAGTTAATGCGGGCATTGCAAAAGATCAAGGAGGCCATGCCTAGGAGCGAGCTTTCATCGACATGAGTAGGGTATGCACATGTAATGCCTCATTAACTTCATTCCTAAACGCTTCTAGGGCCGACGTGTCCAGGCACCGACTCATTTTGTAAACCCTAAGGCAGGGGTTGACACTCTTGGTTTTTTACTTGTATATATGGCATTTTTTCCTCTTTGTAAAGTAGTTCTTGGTTAGGAGATTGTTGAAAGAGCATTATTCAGACTTTGTAACTCATTTTCATGAATATTATAGATCTGTAACACAGAGAATCCTTATTTTCTTAATAGAAAGTCATTTCCTTCACCGATTTTCTTTGTTGTTTTAAGTATTGGTTGTGGGTTGCATGATAAAATTCTGTGTAAATCCTCTATTTTATCAGATCTCTTCAATACTAGATGCAAAGAATATTATGTCATAGTGCAGGTTTATTTTAGTGATCTCTTTCTATTGTGTTCATATCTGTGAAGACATCTTCGTTTTCCTTATGTTAGGAATTAGAACAGTCAGAACCTTACATAGACTCGCTTTTATAAACATAAATCTCTGTGTTGTGAGATTGTTTAGCTCTATTGAGAGTTTATGTGAGTTTCAACAGTATTGTCAAATTTTATCTTTGGTGTACCACCTATTAATGATAGGTTTTAAATTTAAATTTTATCCTTCTTACTCTTTTCTTTATCATTCTTTAGCTTTTCCCAAGTTATCTTAAGGGGAACCAGCCCATAATCTGGAGGTCCACTTCATTCCCAGGTCACCCACAACCTCGAAGTGTTCCCATGTGTCAATAGGTTGCTATAGTTAATAGCTTAGCAAGGGTGCAAATTTATTTGACAACAAGTCCTTGATATGGATTTTAAAAATAATTTTGATAGTCCTTTGGTGCCAGATTTGAGATATTTTTTCCACTTGCAAACTTTTCATAATGACGAAAATAAATTATGCAACTTAGTTTCCATGTCTTGACAAGAATGATGACAACAAATGCAATAATGCAAGATTTATCTTCAAGATATTTTCAATCCTTCAAATTGCAATTTGCACATACAGAGAGAGGGAAAATGTTTGTGTCATATAGGGGTTTTCCTTAGTCAAACCCTTTGAGTAGTTTTTACACTTTCACAATGATAATGTTAATGATAAAAAACTTGAATGGAAAGTAAGGAAATGATGAATAAACACTTGTTGCAACTCACCACCCATCAATGGCTTCTTTGAAGGAGTGAAGTTATACACATGATCTCTTCAAAGTAATTGGATCGTTTTTTCTTTATTTTCTTAGATACATGAATTCTTGAATAGATGAAGACCTACAACACTTGTTAGCCTTCATTAACACACATAAACTTGGACATGATGTTAGGATCTTGATTGTTGCTACACATGATTTATAATGCTTCTATTGAATGCTCTTGACAATAATTTTCTCAATAGGATTACTCTCATGAAGTGTGTTAGAATGTTGCTTAGATTTTAAATGATAAAATAATTATGTATTTATAGATTTTTATCCAATTTCCTAAAAATTAGATTCTAAAAGCTAACACTTAAAATTTGAATTTTGATCACTAAACTACTACCAAAAACATATTTTAAATTAGGTCATAGCCCATAAAGGGGACCTATTCACCCATGGGTGAATGGATCCTAGCCTATATCTCTAGGACACACATAATCCATGAAAATTTAATTATTAAAATAATTTATTTAATATTGGTTCCCCTTTCAAAAAGTAAGAATAAGGCTTTAGAATGCATAATTTGGAAAATTATAAGCTTAATTAAGTGCAATAAATTAAGGGACCCAAACATAGTGTGAAATTGTAAAGGTATATAATTTACTACACTACATTTAGCCCCCACTTTAGTGAGAGTATGAACTTATGCTCAAACTCACACTATAGTAGAGAAATGTATGTCAAGGGAGGTCAAATTGTACAACTATTGGAAAGATAAGATGAAAAAGGATCAAGGACAACAATAAAGCCCCCAAGATCTAAGATATCATGGAAAACCAACAAAGGCACAAGAGAACACACACGTGTAGCAGTGGAACAAGGTACACAAACATTCAATGTCAAAGCTAATGCAAAAAAAGTAAAATGGATGGAGTAGAAAGCTTATGTTGTATGTCCATAAAATATGCTCACAAGGGCTAGTGAAGTCCAATATTTACTAGGTGAGCCCAAAGGAAAAAATAAAATACTCATAAGGGTTATTAAAGTTCATTGTTCACTAGGTGAGCCCCAAAGGAAAAAGATGGAATAGAAAGCTTATGTCAAGTATGTTCATAAAATATTCTCACAAGGGCTAGTGAAGTCTGTTGTTCACTAGGTGAGCCCCAAAGGCACCATTGATAAGAAAGTTGTATTATGCTCGGTGGCCATGATTACGGAAAGGTAAATAATCAAAATAATCAAAGGGACTTTACTTAATGCATGAAAGGTCACACCTTAGGGAACACCACACTTGACCTCACCACCAAGAGAGGACTAGTTGAGGAATAAAAGATTCATGCCTTAGGTAAAAAGCCATAGAATTACCACCAAGAGGAATATCATATGCCAAGAAAAGGTCACGCTCTTGTAGGACACCAAGCCTAATATCACCATAAAGAAGAAACATCACATGAATTAAGAAGAACACAATTTGATTAGTATGGTCATAGTTCCTAGGAGATATATGACATCATCACTAAGAAGGGAACATGCAATCAATAGGTGATGAACTATATACCCCCCATTAAAATGTTAGTGTACTAGCTACACTAACATTTTAAGGATATAGATAGGGATCTCAATAAGAAATACACCTAGGACAAGGATACCTAACCCCTTTCCCTACAAGTGTAGGACAAGGATGATCCGAGATAAATTATGATATGTTACTCCTTGCAATATAAAAGATGATTATGCATAAAATTTAGTTCATGTGATAGTGATCATTCTATAATTCTACAACTATCTCATGGCAAGGAGTAAAGTAAAAAATTGTTAGTTGATTATACAATCATACTGACTTGCAAAATGATAATTTTTTTTAATACCTTCTTTAAAGCATGATATTTGTCAGTAAGATGCCCAAGTGTTCCATGATATGCACAATAAGAAATTTTTTTACTTTTTCCCTTCTTGTTTTCTCAAACAGGTGGTAATATGATCGGTCCTTAGTTAAAAAGTGCTTCTAAAGCCTTTTCAGTCTTGGTTATAGTGTGGAGAAATGATAGCTTCTTAAGTTTATAAGGCTTATTTTTCTTACTTGATTGAGAAACTATTTGATGTGAAGGTGGGGGATCATGGTATCCCAATCCCTTGGTTTCTTTAGATGGTATTTGTTCCAAGAGAGAATGGACTTCATGCTCATTGTGAATGTCACATCCTTGCTTTTTGAAAATCCTAAAGCCTTGGCCATACGTCTGTTCTAAATTAATGGGTGTATATGCATATAAGATAAGAGAATCTTATATGACATATGATCCTTGTGTTTATGTATGCTTCCATGATTTTTTATTGAGATACTCCTTGTGGTTTAGTTTTGGGATGTAAAATATTGAACATGTTAAGTGGTGGAATTATGGGAGGTGTTGGTTGTTGACATGGATTATTAGGAAATTGTATTGCGGGGTAAAAGGTTGCATTTTGTTCAAGGTTATGCAAAGATTTTTATATGAATTCTTGTATCCTATCCTTATCTACACCCAAGATATATACTTCATGAGTACATTCTGGGAGATGAAGGATCGTGAATGGTCTCAATTAAATTAGGGTCATCACCAAACGCATAATTTGAGACATCAACCAAAGATCTCAAGGACATCCATAGTTTACCAAAACACATATCCATGACAAAAAAAATCCAATTCTATGCAATTATGAAATAATAGAAATGCTATCTAAGAAAATTGAAATGCAATTTTCAAATCTAAAAATTGAGTCTCTATGTTATTATTTATGATTACTGTTCCTAGTTGCAAAATGATACTACAGTGAATGTTTTTTCCAAATTTTTTTTATCAAATGTAAGTGCAAATGTATGACAATGTGTAAACAAAAGTGACAATTTTGAGTGCAATTTTGGATGAAATTATGATCTAAATGGATGAAACATCAAATAATCAAATTATGATTTAAAATGTATGCAATAATTTTGTATTTTTATGAGATTTTAATGGTGCAAACATGCAAGATATAATCCTAAATGAAGAATAAAAAAAACAATGATGCAAAGTCTAGATCTAAGGTTTGAAATACTTCCAAATTAGAAAGCAATGATGTCAAATGTCAGATTCACCAAAATGAAATAAGTGGTGAAAAGAGGGGGGTCCTATGTCCTCAATGCAAAGAACCTAGGATATAGGGATGCTCTTCCCAACTTTATTTAGAATAACCAACCAGAAAGCGAAGAGATTAACTTTCAACCTCAATGATGAGTCAATCAGACCTAGGTTGGTGGGATTCTTTAGGGGAAGTTTAGGGTGCTAAGGAATTATTTGAAATGATGAAACTAAATGAACTATATAACCTAATATATAAAATGCAAAATCCCAAAGATGCACAAATTGTAACAATACTTTGCAGGAAGATATGGGAGATATCAAAGGGCATGTACTTGTCACCAAAATTTTGTTTTGGAATGTGAAGGAGGACTAGTTTACCCTTGGGGGAACGGGTCCTTGATAGGGCTTCTAAAAATACATTTCATAGTCCTCTGGTGCTAGACCTAAAAAATTTTCCACCTACAAAATTTTTAGAATGACAAAAATAAATTATGGAACTTAGTTTCTGTTGACGCCAAAAATTGACGAGGTAACAGTGCCTTATGGGAAACTCAGTTCAAGGGGGACCCTTTGCACCAAACTGAGTGACCTCCAGATTTTAAAGAAGTCGGCTTCTTCTATAATGGTTTTTGGAAAGGGAAAAGGAAACAGATATAATGAAGCAAAATCTAATATAAGGCGATGTGCCAAAATTTGCTGATAAGCACAATAAATCATAGATTTAGGGGCCTGAATGGTGTTGTCACATTCCAAAACGTTAGAGACTTAAAGCTATAGCATAAACAATTCATTTATTGACATAAAATAGTATTTCATACATCCTTCCTACTAAGAAGAGTCATTAGACATGATTTAGGTAAGCAAGTTTGTATTCAATATATAGAAGTTCCTTCAAATGAAATGCTTAATATAGTATAGAGCATAGTTTATAGTTTAATCAAAACATGAAAAACAGAAAGGCCGAACAGTTGGCACAATCTGAAAGTTTCTTGCAAGTAAAATAGTAAAAGAGGCCTGATGTCTCTTGCTAAAAACCAGTGTGTTTTCTCTAAAAAATTTGGACCCTCCTCTCATCGACTGAGAGAGTATATATAGCAGGAAAAAAAAATTCCCACCGCTTTGGAGAACTGTAATAAAAAAGATCCCACAATCCCCTACAATGATGTCTGAATCAGAAGATTCCCTAGGCCGTTACAACGGCATTGAGCTAGAACACAGCATCCGGTGATCTAGGTGTAGGTGCATCCCTCGTAATGATGGCGGTGGTCCCAGCCAGGCTCGAGGTGACAAGTGTCATCCACCGCTACAAATGACCATGATGAGCGGCACCCAATAGCATCATCCCCCTCAACCAGCCTATCGCCCGCTCTACAGATCAATTGTACGGCACGTGGCAGCCTTTCATTGCCCGCTCGAAACTTTCTCTCATTGTTGCCGAGAGATTGCGAAGATGCAACACGTGTCTCATGGGCCGAGATCCTCATCGTAGTGGAGAGAAAGCTGCATCAACCTGGTGCAAAAGACGCATGGCAGCGTTTCGTTGCCCGCGACTGGTCGTTTCCTTACTGTGTGAAAGATTTGCGAACGGTTGCCACCTAGTAGGAGGTGGGGCCCACCAATACTTTTAGAAAATAAAAGAAACTCAGCGGAAGCATTTTGCAGCCTGTAGTTGTTTATTTCATCCCCTCATGAAAAACTTGCGATATGCCACCACATAGCAAGATGTAGGTCCCTCTGACAATCTTTAGAAATGATGGCCCTCGCAGAAGTCTTTCGCAACCCGCACGAAGCCTTTAAGGAAATAAAAGATAAAACCCTCCGCAAGTGTGACATATGGACGCCCAGCGCAGCCTCTCGGTACCCGAAAGGGAAGCCGTTTGCCTGAAGTTGTGAAGAGGAGATGCGCAAAGTGGTAGATCAAAACTTGATGGAAAGCCGAATAAACTCAGCGATGCACAGGCCGACGCACACACAATTACAAAAGAAACCCGAAGGAAGTTGTTTGAATATTTATTTTAACAACTTTTGGTGACTATCAGGGGCGTTTCGGATAAGGAATGGAGAACCCAAAATCTCTCTGGTTCTGCAGACCAGAGCTTTATCCATAGGGTGAATGGGGTCAGAGTTTGGAAAGAGCAGCTTGCAAGGGCGACCATTCACTTTCGGACGACTTTGCCATGTTGCGCAAATTTTCTTGTGCCTCACGAAGATCAATAGCTTCCTTGTGAAGCAGCACCTCAGGTAGGCCGACACCTGCTTAGATATGGAAAAGCAGCTGCGAGAGTGGATGAATGATCGCCTCAATGTCAGTTGTCGTTGGGGAGCTGCTGAACTCTTTGAATGCCTCTGGGTCATTTTCTTTTTGCTCAATAACCTCAGCAATCCATGTAGTTGTGGCAATGGAGCCATCTTCGAAGAATAGGGACGGCAGCCCCAGCTTGTCTAACTCAGAGAAACTTCCCCGTATGCCATCTAGTGCCTTGCTTAGAAAAGTCGCGGTTGCCTTAGTGTGCTGGAAAGCGGAGTGACAATGAATGAATTTATTGGTTGTTTGAGTAGCAGCGTCCTGATCTTCGATACCCGCCCTGGCAAGGATTTCATCTGAGACAGAGTATAGCTTGTTGAGCAAGTCCCTCAGCTTGGGAACCCTCTCCAGGTTGAAACGTGGGAACTGCTCAATTGTATTGTTTGCCTCTTGATTGAACCTTGATGTCTTGTCGATAAATCAGAGGGTAGGTTGCAGTGTTAGGAAAAAGGTCTTCACTTTCTCCCAGTGAGAAATGTATAATTGTCTAACCAACGGAATGACATTAGGTCGGGCAGAGGCAGGCAATAGAGAGGTTTTAAGCGAAGAAATCTCCGCGTCTCTTGAAATAAGGGCCTCGGCTAATCTGCCTTCTTCCTTTTCTCGGATGCCAGCTGCTCCGCATAGTTGCTCATTTCTTTATTCCAATTTTGCTCTGCTCGGGAGTGGTTCGCTGATTGCTCTTCCAGATAAGCTTTTGTCTCTCGGAGCTCTTCCTCCAGTTTAGCTTTCAGGCCTTTAAATTCGGCCTCTTTCTCCTGTACTCTTTGCTCATACTGCTTTTGTAAGCATTCCAACTCCACACCCTTTTGTGCCATCCCCTGACTATGCTCAAGGCGGACGCGTTCAAGCGCCTCCTCCTTTAACTATAGGCTCTATCGCCCTGCTTGGTTTTGGCTCTACAGTTCTTTTATTAAGCCTGGGTCAGCAATCTGGGTCTTTGCAATTTCGCCCTGAAGTCTGTTCCTCTCATTTTCTACTGTCAGCGCCCTTTCAATCATTCGGGCGATATTTGCCTCCAAGGATTTCTCCTTTGTTTCCAGAAAACTCACCCTTTCCTTGGCTGCCCTGAGCTGCTCATCCTTCTTTAACTGGTGACCAGTTTTGAGGAAGTCGGAAGTGACCACCCGTTGCGTTTCCTCCATGATTTCGACCTTATCTTGTGGCCGGGCAACTTTCATGTCGAATCTGACAGCATATATCTCATAATCTTCAGGTTGCATTTCTCCCTGAAGCTTGCTTATCCTTGGGTACATGGTTGCGAATTTTAATTCTTGTCGGACCTCATCATACGAAGCTTGTACTCTCAGCTCGGCAGGAGCATTGTCATCCTTTGCCTTGCGTTGCTTCATTCTATTTGCGCATGCCTCTTTTCCACAATCTATTTGTCCTATGAATTTGGCTAGTGATGAAACTAGCCCACCTGCAAAAGGAACACCAAAAGGCAGGGCATAGGGATAGGTAACTTTCATAGGCGCACGCATTTGCTTCTTCTGGAGAGTGACTGTTTGTGGAGAAAAGTGCGGCACGTTCCATAGTTTGGCCTGAGAACTATCATCAGGGCTAGGCATTTGTAGCAGCTGAATCAGAGATTCAGCCGTAAGGCTCATTGGTCGGGAAAGGGGAGTTGCTAATGGGGTGTCAGCTTGTTGCAATGGAAGGGGATCTGTAAGCATAGCAGAAAAAGAATGGGCACCGACAAGGGGAACGTTTTCCGAAAGTGAGGCAAGGAAAGTCTGAGCGGCAGTAGTAGGCGTGAGCAGACTCGAAGGAGTAATTACAAGCGGGTGGGCCTGCGAAAACTGGGCGAATCCAACCAAATAAGTTGGACCGAAAGCAGAAGGTAGAGGGCTCAGACTTATGACAGGAGTTGCAAGTGAAGCAGGGGCGGATGCGAAGGAATGAGATACAAGAGAAGGAGCAAAATGTACCTATTGACTGGTCGGCGGTGGTTCCAAGATCGTTCGTGACTCGCCCGCAAACTCTGGCATTTGGCTAACAGCGGGTGTTTCTCCTCCGGCGGGTTCTTGCAAAACCCCTCCGATAATATGTATACAAGCCTCTTGATATATTAAAACGTACATTTGTGGCCACATAGGCGGCATGCCCAGAGACCTTTCCCCTTTGCGCTGAAGAGGATGATACCGTCGCTTCTTCTTCATGCTCCTCAGATTCCTCCCCCTCTTCACTCCCATCAACACTAGAGCTCGGAGTGGGGTGGTCTTTTTTCCACCATCTATCAAATTTCTGGTCGTCCTTTAGCTGATTGTAGGGAGCATCCAATTGTGCTACTTCCTGGCGATATTTCCATAAAGCTTTTATTTTTTCATCACTCCATTCCTCATCCCTCTTCAACCTGTTATACATGCTGCGCTCTATGGGAAAATTTTCCTTGGCCATGGCCACAGGAAAGTAGAACTTGTGCCATGGGCCTCTAGTGTCCGGCGTACGGATTTGCGTTAATTCTACAAAATCCTCATCTCTATCCGTCCACAGATTAAGCTGCTTCTCCCAGTATGGTCGGGAAACATGGGTAACTTTCATATGTGGTTCTGGTAAGTCGTTGAAAGGGTTGTATTCCCACTTATCATTTACTAGTACCAACCCTAGATATGTCAGCTTCTCTTCTAACAACTTGTGCAATTATTTTTTAATCAGAGTTACCGACTTGAAACTCTTCGGACAAGTGAAGAATCCCTTCTTCTTGACCCTTCCGCTACTACAGAAAGTGAAATCAATGACATACACCTGCCAGAAAATTTCCAGGATGAGCACTCTATCTGTGACACAAGCCGGGAGCAAGAAAGGTTTGCCAGTAAAGCCCTGCATTCGGAGGATTGTAAAATCCTTGCCTAAGAACCAGTCACAAGCAGGGGTGTAGCTCTGCATAAATCTGGTCTGATCTTTGGTGAGCCAGACAATATCACCTTCTCCAATTAAATCATTCAAAACCAGGGCTATGAAATAGTCCGCGAATGCATAATAGTCATATGATGCGGAAAGGAAAGGTGTCCATGTAGACATCGGCTTTCTTTTATTTTGCTCATCAAAAATTGATAGCAGAAGAAATCGGGCAGAAACATGTGGACCAGGTATGAAACAAACCTAAACTTCTTCTTCGCCTGATAATTCTCAATTTGTTGTTTCATTTCTTCAACCATGAACTCAGCAAAATTATACCAGAAGAGTTCATGTTGCTTGCAAAATTGTATTGCCGGTCTCAGCTGAAAGCTTTCTATCTTCTCATCAGAGTCTTGTCCGCAAACAAATGCCAGCATGGACATGGCGTCCTGGAGATCATTGTGGAATGTACCACGCGATAATGAGATACTTGGTGCTTTAGCACCTGAGACACCTTTCTTATTAGTCTCTTCTAACAAGAAATCTGAGCCAGTTTTCATCTTCCTCCATATTTTCTCTCCCTTGCTCAGGTGAAAAAGTTCGAGTCTCCTTCCTTTTACTCAGATTCAGGATACATAACATGTGCCAGATGGCTTCTGAGCTGATATGAACCCTTAAATTGTGGCCTTCAATGTAGTGGGTATCCAGATTATAGCGCTGAATAGCAGCATCAACCACTTATGGGCAATAATGCACCAATGGGACCATGTATTGTGGGAGACCACTATACTAGACTCTACTTGTCATGACTTAGTCCGCCTGTGGTGCTAATAACCTAACACAAGTTGCCTCTCTGAGGGATTTAGGGTTCTTCGCAAGCTTTGGGTTATAGATATTGTTCCATTTTTCTTCAACCTTTTTTTGGTTACTCCATTCCTTGGGTCTATCCAGCTCCTCCGTGTGGGCTCTTCTTGTCTTGATGGGTATACCAGGCATGGCATACACTACATCTTCATATAAATATACCTTAACTGAGGAATGAATAGCCGTGAATAGTTCTTGGCTAATTTCCTCCTATATTGGCTGAGCTGAAGATTCTGACATTTTTCTTCTCTGAAGATTTTGTAAGCTCCTGGCCTGCGACTATGCTTGCTCCGAACAAACAAACAGAAAACAACTCTACACTTTTCCTTGCATTTGTAAAAAAACTTTGAAATATTAAGCCTTTGCATGCAATAATAGCAACTTCCCAAGGTGGTAGGTGAAAGCATGCCTTTTGCATCTAATTCGGCATGTACCGCTAATCTTGCAACTCATGCAAGATGAACTGATTGCTATTCCGAGGTGGCCAGATTTCATCATTATATTTGGGCGATCGTGTAATACGCCCTGATCTCCTTGGAACTTGAGCCTCCAACTGGCTTGCTAACCCTACGTTAGCAAGCTCTGACAATTAATATCCTAGCCGGAATGATTACGCCAAGCAAACGATCACCACCTGAAAAGATATGGGTATCGCCTTGAGCCCTGGGACGCGCTTAAGAGATGACACAATAGCCTACGGCCATATGTCCTCCCACCAACAAGCGCCACCTTTTTAAAACTAATTAATTAGCTTCATTTAATTAAGCACGCATCAAGCTATGCTATCACGGATGCAACTGGCCCAAAAATGTGAACAAACGCAGGCTCGTCTTTCGAGATAGCAGCTAGCATAACATCACGTTTCTTGGAGGTGGATCAGCATGTGCCTTGTCAATTTTTTTATAAATAGGTCAGTAGATAGTGAGCAAAACATACTTAGCATTTAAGAGGTGATAGGTCAGTAGCAGAGTGCTAAGCAAGTCCTTTCATAGGTTAGGTGGTGAACAAATTCGACATTATCTTAGAAGACTAGAGACAGTGTCAGAACAATGGATACCCCAATTCGTCTAACCTCATATAAGTCATAGACGGCCTTCTTAGATGAGATTTCCACTAGGAGGCTGAAAAGGATGACGAAGAACAAGCACTCTCTGGTTTTGGTAGCCATTAAGTGGGTCATAGGCAAAGATTGCATAGAATACGAGGATAGGTATAGGGTGAATACCGACATGTGCTCTCACTTTGTAGCGTCCATGCTGGACATTTACGTTCCCCGACCACTTATCCTGAAGCTGGTTAAAGAAATCTTCCTGAAGAAATACCTGAATGGGCTTGGTGAGGTCATTGCACATGTTGCATATGGAATAGGCCTGCCAACGGCCAGCGACCTATGTCGCTTTATTGAGGAAGAAGTTATCGTCATTTGGTTGCCATTTCTCGGTGGATTCCACCTGCAAACCCGTGACCAACACCAGTAGAGGGTTACTCAGGCCCTACACTTCCTGTTTCAGAGCTACAACGTGATACCTTTCTACAACGTAGACTAGTATATTGACTTCAGGAACTTGGTGTTTCCACCGCCACTGACAGTTGTGACAAATGATGCTACCAGTGCCACTGAGGAGCCCGTGGATGAGGAAGAAGTGGACGCTGCAGTGAATGCGTCGATTGCTGCCAGTCATGCCTTTAGATAGACAACCCCTTTGCCTGCTTGTTCAAAATGTAACTCTCTTGCTTTAGATAAACCTGATAAAAGGCTATCGTATATAATATACCTTGATACTTGTACATTTTGAAAATCAGCCTCCCAGCCATTTTGTAACCAAAGAACATATATATAAATATATATCTCCCATTTTAAGGAAAATCCATGCTCTTTTTTGCTTCTGTGTTTAAAAATTTTTGGGTTTGCAAGTTTTGTATGCTATTTCTCCGTGCATGAGTGTATTTTGTGTAAAGAAACTCTGGTGTTTTACCCACCAATGATAATGAGTAATTTGCAGAACGACAACTGATTTTAGGAAAAAGAAACGGCCAAACAATGGGAAAGAAAAAAAAAATGCTATTTACATATGTACAAAGTAGAGCTCAATGCCTTAATGGAACAACTTAAGATGAATCCCATTGACTGGGATTCATAATGGTTCATGTTCCATATTCTCTAGCTCAAAAGCGTTGTGTTGTTTGCAGCGAATGATTTTAAAGGGTCCCTCCCATAGGCTATCAAATTTACCGTGTTGACCTGGCTTTGCAGCCATGCTGTCATACTTTAGCACTAAATCTTCACTTTTTAGACCCTGGTCGGAAGCCTTCTTGTCAAACCATTGTTTGACCACCTGTTGACGGTTTGTCATTACTATTAGGGAATTCTCCCTTTTTTCTTATATTTCCAACAATTCAGCAAGCCGAACCTCCATGGCTTCATTTTGTTCTATCTCAAGGGATTTCAATAACTGTATTATTGAGATCTCCATAGAGATAGGTAACAGCGCCTCCTTCCTATATACTAGTTCATAAGGCAAAGTCTTAAGGACTTGCTTAAGAGTTATGCGGTTTTCCCAGAGCATTTTTCGGAGATTTTTATGCCATTCCCTCTGGTGCTCTAAGCCAACCTTTTTAAGGAGTCGGACTAAGCTTTTGTTTGTCGACTCGGCTAGACCATTTCCTTGTGGATAATAGTTTGATGATGTTTTAAGGAATATGTCATTCTTAAATGCAAAGTGACATACCTTTGTACCTAGAAATGCTCTAGCATTGTCTGAAATGATCATTTTCGAAGGGCCGAACCTTGTCACCAGTGCTTCGAGGAAATCTACAATCTCTGTTTCTGTTGCACCTTTAAGGGGAACAACTTCCGTCCACCTTGTGAAGTAGTCCGTATCAGTTAGAATCCACTTATGTCCGGCGCTAGAAACCGGTTGATCAT
>VDFB02270651.1:83266352-83342054 GCA_007258455.2 Sequoia sempervirens
ATAGAAGGAATTTGATGGAAAAAGGTTCAGTAGATTGAAAGGTATGATAGCTAATGATAAATCTTTGTTAGCTACCTGTGTGAAGAATGTTCATAGTGCTCTATCTAAAGGTGGAAAGATCTATAAGTCATGTTTTTCTTTGTCTAAACTTATTGAGGACAATAAGAAGAAGATTAAGGATCATGAGAAATAGTTAGTTGTTATTTCTGATGCCTTTGATCCTTTAACTGTTTATGTTGGAGAGAAAGAAGGTCAAGTTATAGCCCTACTTGACAAGATAAATATTTTGAAGCATGATAATGACAAAGTTGTGGAAAGATCTTGTGAACTTAGAGGCCTAATTGGTCTAAAGATGGAAACTATGTTCAATGCTTTGAAGGAAGCACAAGATGTTATGGTGGTCAGTGATCCAGTGAATCTTGAATCTGCAGAGATCAATCTTATTTATTTTGTGGTCTCATGACTATTCTGGAGAGTCTCAAGAAGGGTTGGGACAAAAGCTTGAACCTGATGAAGAAAAAATTTGCAGATTTTTTGTAGTTTGTGTAAGTTGTTGAAACAAGTTTGTACATATGCAGTTTGAAGTTTTTGTTTGTTTTTTGAAGTTTTGTATGCAGATTCCCCATCTTTGTCATTGATTTCAAAGGGGGATAATATAATAGTGAAAAATGTATATCCATATAAGGGGGAGTTGTAGTTTTGAGTTGTGGATGAAGATATTTTTGGAGTTTTGGTGGCAGTGTATTTATGTTGGTACTGATCCGACACTTAGTCATTTTTTCACTAAGTGTTGCCATCAATGCCAAAGGGGGAGATTGTTGGCAAGAGACACTACACATGTTTTTTGGTGTTGTCATTGATGGCAACCCTTGTCATTAATATGATCTGCATGTCATCATTTGATCATACCGGCAGACAAATTGAAGATCAGTGATCATCTATTAAGTTAGAACAAAGCATCTGGTAGATTTGTGTTCTTTGATTCATATGCAAATTTTCTATTAGTATTTTGTGTTGTGGATCTCAGGGATGATTGATCGATGCATTATCTATGTTATCTGTAAATCTTGGTACCTCGTATCGATTTGAGTGTAAGTTAGAAGATTTGGTTGACTAATTTTTTGTTCATCAATGTATGAAGACCGACTTTATTGTTTAAGTATTTTTATGTTTAAGCATTTTGTTTTGGGTCCTCACTATGTTGTGGCCAGCTCTTGTGGATGTGCATTGAATATTATGCATGATTTGAGCAGATAGTTTGTGAATATTTCTTATTTTGTTAAAGTCGACATGAAGTGATTAAATCCTTAGCTGGATATATATATATATATATATATATATATATATATATATATATGTAATCGATTATATCATTTTGGTGCATATTTGGTGTGAGTTGATGTATGTTGCGAATATCAGAAGGATTGAAGAGCGATTATGCACAGTTTCATTTGTGCATTAAGGATTTTGTGAAGCGAATTAGAGCAAAATAGAGCAGAAGAGCAAAATCAATCGTAAGCTCCAAGAGAGTGATTGATGAGCCTAACTGGAACTATAATCAAGCAGAATCAGTAGGATTGAAGAGTGATTATGCACAATTTCACTTGTGCTTTAAGGATTTTGTGAAGCAAATTAGAGCAAAAGAGTAGAATCAGTCGGAAGTTCAAGAGAGTGATTGATGAGCCTAACTGGAACTGTAATCAGGCATTTGTAGATGCTACTTTCTCAATTCAATCTTTGGATGTTATCCAAATCTTTGTAAGGCAGCGAGCCTTTCAGTTTTTGAGCAGTGAGCTCTAGGCAGTGTGCCTGTAGACATCAAAAATATACAAATTGATATCGCACACTCGATCCTGATCTACTAACATCGCCTCATCCTAAATTATCCCTCTATCTAACCATTTAATCAAATAGCCTTATTTGATTAAAGTCAATTATACTTTCCTTTTAATTAAATAAATCCCTGAATTTAATTAAATTGCCCTCATGACTAGCTAGGTCACTTATCTTCGTTCGATTTAATTAAATAATCCCATATTATTTGATTAAATTTTCGTATTCATCTAATTAAATTAAATAAATCAAACCATTTATCTAATTTAATCTTAACATCACCCTTTGGTTAAATAAATCAAAAATATTTATTTAACTAAGTCTAAATCATTCTTTTATCATTTTGGAGTTATTTAAATCCTAAAATCTAAGTCAAAATGGTCAAACTAACCAACATCATTTAAATTACACAATTTCATGATCAATGCTAATCCTAATCACTCTTAACTTCCTCTAGATTTCTTTCCAACTTGCACATGAAAATCAATTTTAATTGTTTTATAAATCACCTATTTTCATTCAAAAAAAGGCATCCAAGGGAATATTCCTCAAATTTGAAATTCCCCCAAAAGGACTTGTCCCTTCCAACATGGAATTTAACATCTCTTTACAAGTCCTTTTCTTTGAGCCATGTGACATTAACTTCACCTTCACCTCATCCTTCAAGCCATATTTTGAATTTGAATCTCTTTGCACATTCTCCTTCAAAACTTGTACATCCCTCCATCCATTCACAAGTTGGGATAAGTGAATTTTGTCATTTGCCTATTCCTAGTCCCATATCAGTTTCTACTTTGGGCATGCTTTCAACTTACTAATCTATAAATAAGTATAAGTTAATCTCCTTATCTCATCATCCACAATTTGAGTAAACTTACTATACTCAAATTCTAGAGCAAATTCCCATTCCATCAATCTTGAGTTCTTAGCTAGGTTATTGCAGATTTTGGGCTTGGGAGCTCTCATCCTTCATCATCAAAGTGGATCAAATCTCTTCATCAAATCAACATTGCTTCATTGGAGTTGGGAAAGGGCCAATTTTCACATCAAATTGGCACCAATTCCCTCAAGAGATTAGGAGTTTATATTGCACTACAATAGGATTTGATTTATTTTGAGTTTCTTGGTGTTCTTCATCACATTTCCTTTCTCTCTTGCAATTTAAATGAATTTCTTGAGGAATCATGTTTCTAACTATGAATTTGATCTAATTTATTAATTCTCTCTTGTGTTTTTGTAGGTTGGGAATCATGGTTCACAGTGCCTGAATGCAAATGCATTCCCATTTTGTAAATTTTCCTTTTGAGTATACTCAGACAATATTGTGGATTGACCTCCACCGTGGTTTTTCCCCTAACAGGGTTTCCACATAAAAATCCTTGTGTTATGGTGTTGTGGTTATTTATCTTATGTGCATGCATATTTATTTTGGTTGAATGTTATCAGTACTTTAAGGATCAGATTAATAAAGTTAAAAATTACAGAACACTGATTCACCCCCCCTCTCAGTGTTCCTTGATTCCAACAATATGACCTCTATGAAACCCTAAGAGAACAACACATGAATAATATGCAAAAGACAAAGAAGAGTCATCAATAATTTAGGTATGTTTCAATAATTATTTTCTTAACTCCATATTTTCTAAACAAATTGATTGGACTAAACAAGAGTGCATTGAGGTTAGATACATTTTTTGTAGATTAAATAAAGGAGAAAATAGATGGATTTCTAGATGAAACTATCTTTAGATATGGGTATATGAATCACTTCTTACAAAATTTTAGATATGGGTATGAATCATTTCTTACAAAGTTTTAAATAATAATGCAAGACAAAGAATGGTTGAGTCATTACATGACATTAAAATTAGAGAATGAGATAATTTTTGTGCTAGACAGGGATTACATCCATCTAGAAGTTGTGGAGCTACATATTTTCTCTGTGCCACCACTTTCATATGAAGCATCTAAATAATTATTAGAAAGCACAACTCAAATCATCTTGTCTTTCCATAAGGATCCCACTTTTGAGAGGTTTGGAACATGGCATGAATAATTGATAAAAGACCAAGAAAGATGCCAAGGTGAAAATTGCTAAAAATAAAGAGGAGTGAAAAATAATCCAAGGTAAAACATGACCCTCTTCCTCTAATAGTTGAAGCTATTTCAAAAAAACAAGATAATCAAACTATAGTTGAGTCAACAAAAGAACAAAGAAAAAGGAGGTCTAAGAATATAGGCTTTACCAATCGAGGCACTATACTGCAAAAAGAAAAAAAATCTTAAAGGAGCAACTGCAAAAAGATAAAAAGGGAAAGCAAGGAAAATAAGAAGTATTCATTACCATTGAAGAATCTCTTTCACCCAAAAAAACTCAAATAGAGGAAACCATAGAGACACTTCTCTAAATGAGTTAAAAGATGGAGAAGACCACAACTAAGCAACAAAGGAAGCCCATGAGACAAAAAGACCTGCAAAATCAATTAATGTAATATGAATACTTCAAAAGAAGAAGAAGAACCTTCATTAGCATAGCCACAGATAAAAAAACAAAAGCAATGAGTGGCACGAGAATCCTTGTTGAATGAACAAAAACTTCTAAAATCTCTTTCTGGATAATGTCAAATCCTTAGAACTAGCTAAGTCCTATCTTACTTCCACCACAAATAACAAAAAAAAAATATTAAAAAAATGGTGAACATTATCACAACAAGACCCTATTTCATAGATTATATTACTAAAAGGATTTTGGTAGAATTAAAGACAATCCTACAAAGATATTTTCATAAAGAGTATATGCCTTCAAAATAGATACCATATTAAAAATAAAATCTATGGAGGTGGTGGCTAAGGACTTGAGTTTCTCTCCAAAAATAAAAATTTAGGTAAAAAGTATTCAAGAACAAGAACTAAGGAAGGAGCACTAGGTAGACACTCTAGCCCTCAATCCCAAGAATGATAAATCTAACAAAAGATAAATGAAGAGGCTATTGTGGTACCTCAAGATGCTTACAAAATATTAATAAAAATAAAACAACCACATGATCAAGATCTAAAGGATACCACCTCATCAACATCACCATCACATATACAACAATTAGCAGTTGAACAAGATTTACCTTAGAAACCAATGCAAAAAGAGGCAAATCGATGGCAGGTTTGGTACATGCATAAAAGAAAGTGGTATACCCCATTGTACTATTACTTATTTACTTTTACCTAGCTATGTGAAAATGCTTTAAATATGTGTGTTTATGCTTTATGAAATTTAGAAATACAATAAATGAATATTTGATTCAAATGAAGTTATGAAATGATTCTGTTTATGAAATATATGATGCAAAATGTTTTAATTGATTCAACTAACTATGTTTTCTATGTACTAAGTTGGATGCAAGGATAGATTCAATCCTCTAGGAGAGAGGGGAAGCATCACTCAAGAGAAGAGAATTGGTCGAGTAAACCCTAAATGAGTCTAACTGAGCTTTCACACACTCACTTCTAAGTATGGTCAAGTCTAGTTGATAGCCAGGAAAAGGTAAGTTACTTGAGTCTTGTTTGTGAATGAATTAGGAGAGGTTATGGTTTGTTTGTGATCGTTCTTGATTTAGTTTAAGTGGTTGAGAATCTGTCAATTGTGAGTTCTTCTTAATGTGTTTATATTTGATCGATGTGATATATACATTGCATGTATATATATGTATACATGTAGATGTCTATGATGAACTCATGCACATGATTATACATAGATATACTTATCTATGTATGCTTATGGATGGAATACCCATATTCATGGGAACATCGAACGAACAAGTATATATATATATATATGCCAATCAATGTTGTTGAATTGTATGTGAGAAGGCAATATTAAATAAATATACAATATATGTGTACACATATTATATATGTATTGATATATGCGTATGTATCGACGTAATGGAAACATCCATACGAGTGTATTAATATATATAAATATACATGTATATATATGTATATATATTTACACATGTGCATTATTATTATATGGAATGAATGAGTATATGTATATTTATTCAAATATCAAATGATGCATATTATAATCATGTAAGTTGGTATATTTGTATATATATATGCAAAAACATATATATACAAACACATATATATAATAACATGTAATGTTATTAATATATATATATATATGTATATATGTATGTATATTATATATATATATATATCATATATATATATATATATGTATATATGTATGTATATTATATATATATATATATATATCATATATATATATATATATATTATATAAATATAAATGTTGATAGCGTTGTTTATATATTATAAATATTGATAGTGATGTATATTCTATTAAGCGCATGGAATGTATAGAATGCATTGAATACATATTTTAAGTTAAGTGCATAAGACTATATGCCAATGTTAAAAGATTAAACATGTTGTTTATTAAAGTAGGCAGCGTTATAATATGCGTGCAAGAAATATAAGCCAAAGTTAATACGTGGTATTGACCAAGTCGACACTAGAAGTATACCAGTCTGCAACGCATGAAATAAAATTTGACTTAGTATGGAAGATTAATGTAGACCAAAGGAATAGGAAACATGGTGTTTTGGTGGTGCCAAACTGAGGAAGCATGAACCAAGTAGAAGTCTTAACCTGCAACACAAATTACAAATGTGAAGTGATAAGAATATATGAATCAGTCAAATTAGAGAGTTGGCCAAATAAGTCGATCTATAGGAGACCATTACCTTGCATTACTATTGATCCTTCTTACTATCCAGTTGATTGGGGTGGCTCATTCTTTTTTTGAGTATGTGTTTCTTGTACATTGTTTTATGCTGCCACCTTTTGTTATTTTTGTTGAGTCGAGTTGAGATGTGTCAATTTTGTTACCCTATTTCCAACCTTCAATTGTTGATCTTTTTGTATATATAGAGGAGTCTTTCACTTCATTTGGGGATGCATTCTTGCTTTCTAATTTTTTTATTTCCTATGAGTTACTCTGCTGCAATATTGAGTTGTGAGATTAAGAGTTTTTGTGACAGTTTAATGAGGTTTTTAGGGAGATATCTTTGTGGGATTTGGTCAGGGGAAGGATTTGCAATCTGTTGGTGGAGGCTATGCTAGGAAACTTGATTTATCAATTGGAGCTATATGATTACAAGCATGCTAGTTCTCTTCTTTACTTTTATGGTTTAAGTTGAAAAGATTACTTGTGTTTTATGAGTGTTGCTTGAATTGATTGAAATAGGAAAAGAGATGTCTTTGTGTTTGTCTATACCCATATAAGGGGATTATCTTAGCATACTATGTATGTAGGAATGATTTATTATGTGTTTGACTATAGACTATGTTAAGTCATGCTTAAATAGTCCTAGTTATTTTACAAGGGAGTTGTGAAGATAGCTTTATGTTTCAGTTTGGTTACCATAGTGTAATGTTAAGTAAGAGGGAATAGGTTGTTCCTGGGGTTAAAGATTACCCAATGGAGGGAATTTCCTATGCATAGAATATGTGGTCTTAACAAATCACACTAGGAAGGTGTGTGAATAGGATGACTCTCACTTGAAGTAACTCGGTGATGAATACTTAGGCCAAAGTAGTGTAAGTTGCCACTATTTACACTGTCAATTCACCATGATCTATTTAGGCATTCTAGTCTAGGATAGTCATACTCATAGGTAGAAGCTACTGTATGATTAAGTTCTAATTTTTAGGACACCACACTAGCTTGTGGAAGGCTAGTATTACGGGGTTATCCAACCAATCTCTTCGTCGAAGGGTAGGGCCATCTTACCTGATAGGTAGATGTGTGGGGGACCGCAATAAGTCCGTGGTTGGTGGAAAAGAACTTGAGTGGTGCTTTTCCTCATCAGTTGGTGGCCAAAGATTTGAAGGTGGAGAACTTGGACCATATGTATCTAGAAGCTCAAAAGAGCTATGTATGTACTTTGTATCTATTTTTTTGAAAATATGTAAACTTGAATGTTGTACTTGAGTTTATTCTATATGAAATCAATATTATGGAAAGATTTTGTGAAATTACAATGGAATGCAATGGAATTTTAAATAGTGTTTATTTCATATGTGCATGTAATTTACATTTTAAAAAATAAAAATTTATTGCTATGTTATGGCATCATGGATTATTCACTTGCAGATAAAAACTTAGGAAATTTTTTGAGTAGAACATTGGGCATGTTACATGTGGTATCAGAGCTACCATGTTTAACTTTGGAACCTATGTGCTCACTATGTTTTCCCTCTAACATTAAATGAGTCTAATGTTTGGAATTCTTGTGCCAATATGGTGTGTATTAGGTTAACTGCAAGAAAGTCAATGATTGGGAATGAGTGCTACCTATGGGACAAGAAGAAAAAAGAAGCCCTTGTTCATACCATAGAGGGAACCAACTATGACAACGCCATTTGGCTAAGCGTTACCGATACAATTAGTCATGCCTTATTGTGAATTAGCCAGGAAAAGAGAAGGATGAGAGAGGAATCCAACTACAATCATTTACCTCTTGTCTCTCTGACAAAATCAAACTCATTATCACTCTTTAGGGATATGCCCTCAAAATGTAGTGTTAGTCCAGCTATGTTGTTTAGAGACCCTCGTGTTATACCCAAGGCTAAAATCATTGTAATAACCACAAGTGGCAATTCTAAGGGTTATGTACCTTGAAATTATGTATTGGAAGATAAATTTGAGGGATACTATCCTTTTTGGGATAGAGAAGAGCAAATAAGAGATGAGTAAAAAAATATGAAGCATATACCCTGTTGAGTTATGTATCTGAGAGTGAATCTGAAGGATACTCTCCTCTTGACTACTTGAATAGTCATTCAATGTAAAACTAGGATATTGAAATCCTTATGAATAAATCAAAATCATATTCTTATCAAAACTTGTGCATAGGTTTTTCATAAATTATTTATATGTGAAAATATGCTCTTATATGATGTTTTGGAAACAATTACTAAAATTTCTTAGATCTAATTCCATGAAACCCTCTAGGTTTACTTCAACTTGAAAATAGTTAGAACTCACACTAACCTCGGGGAAAGTCAGGAAGTAAGGCAGGGGGCTGAGAATGTTGAAGCCAAGTTGGATCACATTCTTGCAATGATGGACAAAACTGGGGAATGAATAGGGAACCTTGAACAAGAAGTAAGGGGTAAAGATAGGGTGGAAGAAGAAATACCAAATGAAGATGAAGAAGTGCCTCATGAGGAAGAGGAAGAGGGAGAAAATTCTTGAGATCACACCCATGTTAATGAACATGAGACTGATAAAACACAATCTCAGTCCAAAATGGAAAGTAGTGAGAGAAGATGTGTGGCAACTGAATCATCTAGAGATATGAAAAAAATTACCTCCCAAATTTGAAGGAAGTACTAGTGGAGATGAGGCTAAAGCTTGGTTGATACAAATGGAAAAATACTTTGAGATTAGAAACTATTTTGAGGTCACAAAATTTGTTTGGGGAGCCTTCCAGTTGTCTAGAGAAGCTTCTAACTGGCAGATGAACAAAAATATGGAAATAGGACTTAGTTCATTAAGGCTAACCTAGAGTGAGTTTGTTGAAATTTTTCAGAAAAGATGGTTAACCCAATTTTTTTTTGAGAAAAAGCCCATTGATTTTCAGAATTTAAGGTAAGGAGACTCGTCAGTGAATGAGTTTTGGGAGAAATTCACCCGTCTTTTGAGGTACGTTTGTATGTATTAGAAAGACAAGCAATTTTGAATTAGGAAATTCATCATGGGATTAAATAAACGAATAGGTGGTGAAGTTGATGTACATGGTCTAGCAACCATGGATCTAGTTTATGAGAAAGTAGTTAAGCAGGAGCAAAAGCTTAAAGCTATATCAAACTATCGAGAAAGGAGATGAAAGAAGTTTGAAAGGCTTGAAGATAATCAAACTCCAAAGAAGTTTAGTGGAGAACCAAATTCTTAGAAGCAAGGGGACAAAGGACCCCAAAACAATTGGAGTGAACCTAGAAGGAATTGTGGAGGAAGAAACTTCAACAACAATAACAACAATGCTGGAGGAAATGCCAGTAATACTGATAAGCCTGCAAGGAGAAAGGACCAATGAGAGGATGTTTCACATGTGGTAGGGATCATTATGCTATTAGTTGTCCTAATACGCCATTAGGATTGCAGTCTCAAGGAAATTCTATACCTCCCCAATGTGATGCTGTCCAACAAAGGATCCATGTTGCTTTAGATAACCTACAAGCTGAGTTCTAGATCACTCTAATAGAAACTCCAGGTATTTTATTTGGTATACCTATTTCTATTCTTATTGATACTGGAGCCACGAATTTTTTTGTTTCACCTAAAGTAGCTAGTCAAATTTCTAGGAAGGTTGGTTATATGGAAAAGTCTTGGGTTGTAGAGTATGCAAGCTAGACAAGAGTTGAGGTGAGGCAATGTCTTTTTGAGGCTAGGGTTGAACTTCCAAGTTTTTCTATAGAGGTCAATTTTTATGTAGTACCCTTTGGATCCCATGATGTAATCTTAGGGATGAATTGGCTATGGAAGCATAGGGCTAAGGTGGATTGCCATGCTAAGACTGAAGAATGCTTATATGACCTAGGTAATCAAGTATCTTTATAAGGAAAACCTAGGAAAATAAAATTACACCAAATATCAGCTGTGTAGATGCATAAGGCAAAGAAGAAAGGATGTCAACCCTTTGCAGTTAAAATGGAAAAACTAGAGGAAAATGAGGAATCTATTTATCAAGAAGTTGAAGAAGGTGAAATGGTGGAATCAGGAGAAAAGGATATGGAGAAGTATCACATTCCTTAGAAATTTGCGGATGTCTTTCCAGATGAATTACTTGGAATGCTTCCCAAAAGAGTGTTTGATTTTACCATTGACCTTGTACCAAGAACAAAACCTATTTCCAAAGCACCCTATAGGATTACCACAATGAAACTTACGGAACTTAAGGCACAGTTAGAAGAGTTGTTGTCAAAAGGGCTAATTAAACCTAATGTTTCACCCTGGAGAGCACCAATAATCTTTTTAAAGAAGAAAGATGGTACAATGCGCTTATGTATCAATCAGCAGATGCTTAACAAATTCACGATAAAGAATAGGTACCCATTGCCACACATTGATGATCTTTTCAATCAGATGCAAGGAGCAACGATGTTTTCTAAAATTGGTCTACAGTCAAGTTATCATCAACTAAGGATCAAGGATGAAGACAACTTTAAAATTGTATTCAGGACTAGATACAGACATTATGAGTTCACAGTCTTACCTTTTGGACTTACGAATGCACCTGCAGTATTCATGAACCTAATGAACAATGTATTTAGGGACTGCTTGGATAGATTTATATTGGTTTTCTTAGACGATATACTAATCTATTCCAAGAATGAAGAAGGGCATTGTAGACATTTAGAAATTGTCTTACAACAGTTAAGGGAGCATAATATTTATGGAAAAATTTCAAGTGCACCTTCTTCCAGAAGAAAGTTCAATATCTTGGTCACATCATTACGACAGATGGAATAGCAGTAGATCCTGCTAAGATAAAAGCAATACTTGAGTGGCCAATGCCAAAGAGTGTACCTAAGGTTAGAAGTTTCATGGGTTTGGTAGGTTACTATTGGAAGTTTGTGCTAAACTTTTCCAAGATAGCTTTTCTTATTACTTCATTACAGAGGAAAGGGAAAAAATTTGAGTGGTCTGAAAAGTGTCAAGTAGCATTTGACCTACTCAAGGAAAAGTTGACTACGATACCAATCTTGAAGGTATCCAATCCAGAAGGAAACTTTATTGTCATTACAGATGCATCGAGTGAAGGATTAGGTGGAGTCTTGATGCAAGAAGGGCAAGTTATAGCTTATGAATCAAGAAATTTGAGGCCCTATGAGCAAAAATATGCGTCACATCATTTGGAATTAGCAACAATAGTTCACAAATTGCAAATGTGGAGGCACTATTTAATGGGTAAACCATTTGAACTAAAGACAGATCATCATGGTCTAAATTTAGACCCAACCCAACCTCAATACACGACAGAGGAGATATTTAGAGTTGATAATTGATTACGACTTCAACATTAACTACATCAAGGGAAAATAAAATTGGGTTGCCGATGCCCTAAGTCGTAGGAGGCATATTGCTTCAATAATAGCAATTCAAACCAACTTCAAAGGACCAAGTGTTAAAAAAATCCAAGGGCGATGAGTATTATGAGAAAGTCAAGAAAGAACTCTCAAATAATCAGCATGACACAAGGTATGAAGGATTTCATTTTTGAACCTAGTGGATTGTTAAGGTTTAAAGGAAGGATATAAATGCCCAATTCTGAAGAACTAAGGAACTTGGTATGGAAAGAAGTTCATAATGTGCCATATTTTGGACATTCTGGTGTAACCAAATGTTGGCGGATGTGAAGCCTTTATATTTTTAGAAGGGAATGAAGAGAGATGTTGCAAGTTTTGTAGCAAAGTGCTTAGAATGTCAAAGGGTAAAGGTGGAACATCATCACCCTTCCAGAATTTTGTATCCTCACAATGTTCCTGAGAGTAAGTGGCAAGTCATAATTATGGACTTTGTGCAAGGCCTACCTATGTCTAGGAACAAGCATAATGCCATTCTTGTGGCAGTGGACAAGCTTACCAAGGTAGCACATTTTATTCCTGGGAATCTAATTGATGGAGCTCCTATCATAGCATGAAAGTTTATTCAAGAAGTGTTTAGGTTGCATGGAATTCCTAAGAAGATCATATGGGATAAATATTCCCGAGCAACTTCTAGGTTTTAGCAAACCTTATTTTCTTTGCTTGGTACCCAGTTGAATATTAGTTTAGCATATCATCCAGAGACAGACGGTTAAACTGAAAGAGTTAACCAGGTACTTGAAGATTTACTGAGGATGTATTACATGGATCAACAATACAAGTGGGAATATTTCCTACCATTGGTGGAGTTTGCATACAACAATTCTTATAATTTTGTAATTAAAATGGATCCATTTAAAGCATTGTATGGTTGGAAATGTCATACTCCTATAAGCTAGGATAAGGTTGAAGATAGGGTAAGCCTAGGACCAGAGATGTTGGAAATGGAAGAGCAAGTTGGAATTATTAAGCAAAGATTGGTGGAAGCTAATGATAGACAAAAAAAGTTATGCAAATTCCAAGCGGGTACCCATAAATTTCTCAATAGAAGAAAAGTTTTTTTTAAGGGTTAAGTCTCATAAGAGTTCAATTAAGTTTGGAAAATCATCCAAACTAGCTCCATGCTACATAGGTCCTTTTAAGGTTCTTGAAGAGATTAACCCAATTGCTTATCGAATTTCCTTTCCACCAGCTCTTGCCTAGATACACAATGTCTTTCATAGATCTTACCTTAAAAAGTATATACCAGGTGATAATCATGTCATTGATTGGAATGCTTTACAGGTTCAGGACCCAAAGGTGGTAACAATTGAGCCTCTTAGGGTGCTCAGAACGTCTAAGCTCCGCTTGCGAAATAGAGAGGTTCTACAATGCAAAGTCTAGTGGGATCAATATGCAGAAGATTTGGCTACCTAGGAAGACTATGTTGAGATCAAGCAGAAGTTTCCTAATGTTTTACGTGCTTCTGAGAGTTCTTGAAAACTATGTTGTTCAGTCTATGTTTTATTGGTTGAGTCAGATACTTGAGATCATCGGGGACGATGATTCACAAGGGGGGGATATGTTACAACCCATTGCTTATTTACTTTTACCTAGTTGTGTGAAAATGCTTTAAATGTGTGTGTTTATGCTTTATGAAATTCATAAATACAATTGTAGACACTGAAAAATGTCCTAAATGATATCATACACTCGAATCAGATTTGCTAACATCATTTCCTCTTCAAACCCATCCTCTTTTCGCTTAATTAATTAAATTAGCCTAGCTATTTAATTAATTGCCTCATTTTCGTCTATTAACCTAATTCATTTAATCGGGTTAATTCACCCCCTTTCACGCGAACATTTCATCTCATTAAATTAAATAAATCAAAATATTTAATTTAATTCCCTAAGTCTTCTAATTTAATTAAATAACCCTAAGTTATTTAATTAAATGTCATTTCATCTCTCCCCCATTCATTAAATCATTTAATTCAATTAATATCATTTTAATTCTTCAAAACCCCTAATTGTATGATTAAACCTTGTTTAATTAAGCAATTAAACTAAATTTTTCCTCCAAAAGGGGAATATTCCCATGGAATATTCCTTATCCTTTTTTGCACAATTAAAACTTTCTTTTAATTTGCAAAATATCTTTATCCTCACCCATGAGAATATTCCAAAGAATATTCTCTCTCCTCCAATCATCTCACTTGGCTTCTTGAGCAAGCTAAACTTTTAACCTCTTGAGCAAGTCACCTTGTGACCTGTGTATGCAGGTCAAAAGTGTGTTTGTTTGGAACAAATGTGATCCCTTGATTAAGTCTCATCTTGCATTCTCACCCATTGATGAGAATCCATGATCCATGCCTCTTCTTCCTTTCATCCTTGACCGTTGATTAATATTTTTGATCTCAACCCTCCATTTCTCATTTTCTCTCCTATAAATAGAACACTATTTGGAGACAAATGGATCCATCTTTCAATTGAAAACTTATGTTGTTGGAATCACTCACACTCACACTCACTTTTTACTCACTTTTAGCTTATTTTAGTTCATTTTTAGTTGCATAATAGCTTCAAGCTTCCATTAATGGCTTCCATGCATCCATCTTAGCTTGTTTATAAATTAGGTTTTCGATCTTTTAGCTTAGAATTAGCTTATATTAGCTTAACAATTGCACAGTTAGATCAATTTTAGCATAAAATCATGTTAATTTAGTTTGCATCATGTTTAATTTAGCATAAATTAGGTTTTCATTGATTTATCACAATGGTTTCATCGATTCTCTTCCATATAATTGATTGAAATGGGCTCACAAATCATGGGATTGGGAAATGGTCATTGTTCCACATCAACACGATACTAATTCCAAAACGGGATAAGTTTCAAATGGGTTAGAGTAGACATTTAACTATTTTCGTAGTTTGTAATTTTCAATTTCAATAAATGCTTAGTTTAACTTTCAATTTGAATGATCTTGTTTGAGATTGAGGTTTAGTGGCTAAATTATGCTTTGATTCATCATGGATCAAGTGTAATCAACCCACACTGACAATCCTCGGTCCACAACAATAAATGAATATTTGATTCAAATGAAGTTATGAAATGATTTTGTTTATGAAATATATGATGCAAAAGGTTTTAATTGATTTGGCTAACTATGTTTTCTATGTACTAAGTTGGATGAAGGGACGTATTCAATCCTCTAGAAGAGAGGGGAAGTATCACTCGGGAGAAGAGAATTGGTCAGGTAACCCCTAAATGAGTCTAACTGAGCTTTCACACACTCACTTCTAAGTATAGTCAAGTCTAGTCGATAGCCAGGAAAAGGTAATTTACCTGAGTCTTGTTTGTGAATGAATTAGGAGAGGTTATGGTTTTTTGTGATCGTTCTTGATTTAGTTTAAGTGTTTGAGTTTCTATCAATTGTGAGTTCTTCTTAATGTGTTTATATTTTATCGATGTGATATATACATTGAATGTATATATACGTATACATGTACATGTCTACGATGAACTCACGCACATGAGTATACATAGATAGATGTATCTATGTATGCTTATGGATGGAATACCCATATGCATGGGAACGTTGAATGGACAAGTATATATATATATATATATATATACGTCAATTGATGTTGTTGAAGTGTATGTGAGAAGGCAATGTTAAATAAATATGCAATATATATATATATATATGTGTGTGTGTGTGTACACATATATTTGTATTGATATACACATATGTATCGACATAATGGAAACATCCATACAAGTGTATTAATATATATAAATATAAATATGTATATATATTTACACATGTGTGTTATTATTATATGGAATGAATGAGTATATGTATATGCATTTGAAAATCAAATGATACACATTATAATCGTGTAAGCTGGTATATATATATATATATATAACATTACATGTTATTATATATACATACATTATATATATATATATATATATATATAATAACATGTAATGTTATATATATATATATGTGTTGACAACACTGTTTATTTATTATAAATGTTGATAGTGTTGTATATTCTATTAAGCACATGGAATGTATAGAATGCATTTCATACATATTTTAAGTTAAGCGCATAAGACTATATGCCAATGTTAAAAGATTAAACATGTTGTTTATTAAAGTAGACGGTGCTATAATATGCGCATAGGAAATATAAGCCAAAGTTAATACGTGTTATTGACCAAGTCGACGCTGGAAGTATACCAGTCTGCAACGCATGAAATAAATTTTGGCTTAGTCTGAAAGCTTAATGCAGAATAAAGGAATAGGAAACATAGTGTTTTGGTGGTGCCAAACTGAGGAAGCATGAACCAAGTAGAAGTCTTAACCTACAACACAAATTACAAATGTGAAGCGATGAGAATATATGAATCGATCAAATTAGAGAATTGGCCAAATAAGTCAATTTGTAGGAGACCATCACCTTGCATTACTATTGATCCTTCTTGCTATCTAGTTGATTGGGTTGACTCATTCTTTTGTCGAGTATGTGTTTCCTATACATTGTTTTCTGTTGCCACCTTTTGTTATTTTTGTTGAGTCAAGCTGAGATGTGTCAGTTATGTTGCCCTATTTCCAGCCTTCAGTTGCTATTTTTTTTGTATATATATAGGATTCTTTCACTTTATTTGGGGACGCATTCTTGCTTTCTAATTTTTTGATTTTTAAGAGTTACTCTGCTACAATATTGAGCTGTGAGATTGAGATTTATTGGTGAGAGTTTAGTGAGGTTTTTAGAGAGATATCTTTGTGGTACTTGGTCAAGGAAAGGATTTACAATCTGTTTGTGGAGGCTATGCTAGGAAACCTGATTTATCAATTGGAGCTATCTGATTACAGGCATGCTAGTTCTCTTCTTTACTTTTATGGTTTGTTGAAAAGATTGCTTGTTTTTTAGTGTTGCTTGAATTGATTGAAATAGGAAAAGAGATATCTTTATGTTTTTTTATACCCATATAAGGGGATTATCTTAGCATACTATGTATGTAGGTACAAGTGATTATGTGTTCAACTATAGACTATGTTAAGTCATGCTTAAATAGTCCTAGTTAGTTTACAAGGGATTTAATGAAGATTGCTTTATGTTTCAATTTGGTTACCATAGTGTGATGTTAAGTAAGAGGGAATAGGTTTTCCCTGGGGTTAAAGATTACCCAATGGAGGGAATTGCCTATGCATAGAATATACATATGTGGTCTTAACAAATCAAGCTAGGGAGGTGTGTGAATAGGATGACTCTCACTCAAAGTAACTCAGTGACGAATACTTTGTCCAAAGTAGTGTAAGTTGCCACTATTTACACTGTCAATTCAATGTGATCTATTTAGGCATTCTAGTCTAGGATTGTTATACTTGTAGGTAGAAGCTACTATATGATTAAGTTCTAGTTTGTAGGACACAACACCAGCTTGTGGAAGGATAGTATTATGGGGTTATCCAACCAATCTCTTCATCAAAGGGTAGGGCCATCTTACCTGATAGGTAGATGTGTAGGGGACCACAGTAAGTCTGTGATTGGTGGTAAATAACTTTAGTAATGCTTCTCCTCATCAGTTGGAAGCCAAAGATTTGAAGGTGGAGAACCTAGACCATATGTATTTCTAGTGTTGGAAGCTCAGAAGAGCTATGTATGTACTTTATATCTGATTGTTTGAAAATATGTAAACTTGAATGTTGTACTTGAGTTTATTCTATATGAAATCAATGTTATGGAAAGATTTTATGAAATTACAATGGAATGCAATGGAATTTTAAATAGTGTTTATTTCATATGTGCATGTAATTTACATTTTAGAAAATAAAAATTTATTGCTATGTTATGGCATCATGGCTTATTCACTTGCGAGTAAAAACTTAGGAAAAAATTTTATTAGAACATTGGGCATGTTACAGAAAGACAAAAATAACAAACTAACAAATCACTAGGGACATGACTAATAAATTTTGAGGACAATATCGAAAAATAAATAAGGGGAAAGGGAAGAAGATAAAGAAATGGAATAAAAAATATGAAAAGAACATGTAAGAACAAAGGAATCAAAGAAATAAATAGGGGAAACATCCACATAATTGATCACTCCATCATAAACTAATAGTTAGTGACTCTATAAGTAAAATTAAGGAGCATATGGCTAGGCAAAGCAAGTAGCTTTAAAAATTATAGTAAGCCCAAGCATATTCATGACTATTGCGACAAGGCCACAAATCAATTTTACTCAAATTTTACTAATTAAGAAATTGGAGCTAGGTGAAGCACTTAACAATGGTTAGAAGCATAATCTAATGCATAAAAATTTTACACTAGAAGA
Source organism: Sequoia sempervirens (assembly GCA_007258455.2). Classification (NCBI taxonomy): domain Eukaryota; kingdom Viridiplantae; phylum Streptophyta; class Pinopsida; order Cupressales; family Cupressaceae; genus Sequoia; species Sequoia sempervirens. The sequence continues at coordinate 83,284,699 of VDFB02270651.1, forward strand.
AGGCATATACAAGATGATAAAAATAATACAATGAAATTGACCACAAGCACAAGAAGATTCTTTTGAATCCACAACAACTCAACTAGAAGGATCAATACATTTTTTCTATATTAAATGAGTGGTTGGAAAAAACATAAAAAATAATTAAGAAATAAATAATCTTTGAGTATGAAAAAGAAAAGTTAATCTATGTACACAAAAAATGGCTACAAATACTTAGACTAATAGATAAAGAAATCAAAATATGCTTACAATAATATCTCCACATTATATTAGTATTTCATAAACTAGACACAACTCACAATAATACAAAAGACCTAGATAGATCAAATAGATACTCAAGTTCCACAACTATCAAGAAGCTATAACATTATGAATGATTTAAATAGGTCATAATGACAATAATTGAGAAGCATTAAATCACATTTTAGTTAGTTAAGTGAACAAAGGATGAAGTCAATAACACGAATGAAGAAATTGGAGTTGGAAGTGAATATTTATATAAATGTCACTATTGTTAACTCATCTTCAAGGCATCAATAAGCTAATGCATATATTAGTAGATCCAACTACTTTAACCACCACATGTAGAGCTTATAATGATATTTTTAGCTGAGAGACAATGAATTCAAGATATGGTGTTGAATTGGGAGAATACATATGAACATATCAAAATATCCCACAAATATCTACTACCTTAACCAAAGATTCTGAGGAAGATTTTGGTATTTTGGGATAACAAAGTCTCTTTTGAATAGAAGATTTCTTGAAAAAAATGAAATGAATTAGATAGCAAGAGGATGTCAAAGTGATGAAATAGAAATATGATAGACCTAATTATAATCATGACAAGGGTATTGTAATAACATCTATGGCATTGTGGTATAGTTTGAAGGTTGATAAGGTACAAAGATGTATATAAGGACACAACCCTATATGAATAGGAAGTTATACGAACACCAAACCTTGCTACAAGAAGATAAGTAAAGAGAAGTAGGAAAAGCATAATAGTGTACAAAGAAAACTAAAGATTATATAGAGAATGTAATATAAAGAGAAGTATTACCCAAGAATATGTGATGTTTATATTAATTCTTGTGTCATAGAAAATATATTGTATATGGAACATTATAATATGAATATATGAGCAAACTAATACTATGGTGCATATTCATGAATATAATTTATTTTATTTATATTGTGCATGTGTTAATTACCACACTATTTTGGTTTCCTTATCATTACATCACCTTGGGGTTAATTTCTTTGACATAAATAATTCAAACCTCATGCATGTATTTTACCATCAACAAATGGCACTTACCTTTAAATGCATAATATAAAAGATATATTGGGGTTTGTCTACGTAGAAGGAAGAAGTATCACATAAATATGCAAGGTATGAACTTGAGGTTGATGGACTATTAGGATACCTTGGGTGTCTCTATACCTAATTAGGGTATTTTTCATAAAGTAATATTAAAAATGGGCATTGTGCTTCTTATGAAACACACATGAGAGTAAATAAAATGCACAAAAAATATTAATCAACCATGCCATTAAGGTGGTATGAGGTGTAAAATTGTAAATTTTGTGGCATGATATTTGGAATGTTAAAGGGTTAACACCCTTTATTATTCTTTATCCTTAAGAGATGTCAAAGTAGAAATGGGATAGCATATGTGTTAATTTTATTGTTGGTATTTCTATGTCATCATACTATTAAAATTTTTACATTTCTCACCATGAGAACCACATACAATTTAGTATGAATTGTGAATTATTTTGGAGATATTATTATATTGCATGGTATCCAATGAAAATAATTTTGGATAGAGATATAATTCTTACATTGAAATAATAGATTTCTCTTCCTTGGCTCTCTCATCCTAATGATGGATCATCTAGTGTGATCCAAAACATTGATGAAGAAAATATGTTTACATAGTGTAATCTAGAAAATTTGTTATCTAGTAGACTTCCTCACAGAGCGTGCTAGGAACACAACTTAACTTTCATTAAGCTTACCATCCCAAGATATATGGTTAGAAAGAATGGGTTAATAAATTTTTGGAGGATATTCTTTGTATGAATGTTATGGACTAGTTTTCAAAGTGGGAATGTTATTTATATGTACTAGAGTTTTCCTACAATAATAATTTTCATAGTTTCTTGGACATGACACCTTTTAGACCTTGTATGGTAGGCTATGTATGATATATTTTAGTTGGAATTAGATAGAGGAGCATGTGACCATTGTTCTTTGTATCTATTTGGACATAGAGAGACAAGTTGTTTTAATCTTATAACATGTTTTAGAGGCATGGGACCAAAAAATAAGTATGTTGATGCCAATATATTTGATCAAAATTTCTTGATTGATGATAATATATTCTTGAGAGTGTAACCTTGTGAATTTCCAATTATTTATAGAAGAGGCTCTAAGATTATGCTTCAATTTGGTGGCTCTAAGAGTACATAGGAAAAATTACCAAGATTCTATCTATTTGGTGAGATAATCGAAAACAACCAATGTTAAAATCCATAGATACCTCCTCCCACCTCTAACTTGGGATAGATAATGGTCACATAATACAAGAATTCTTAAGTATATTCCTTTTATTTTGTTGAAACACCATGATTTCTACTGTAATTTTTTTACCATCCCCTTTTATCCTCTCCTAAAAGAAATCTGGCTTGATTCTTGTAGAGGAGGAAAGTTGAAACCCTCAAGATGACAAGAACTCAAGGGGAAAATATCCCTCAAATACCTTAGGTATCAAAGCTCAGGTGATGAGATAAAATGACGAAGGGGAACCATTTATGTTTTATGTAGAATTAAAATGGGAGAGTTAGAAATTGAAAGAGTGGGTCACAAAGGTTTTTTGGACAAACTGACAAACTCTTAGCCAAGGATGACAATGCAACACACAGACATCCCCATGGTACACTATTATCTCGTACAAACTAAAAATCAAGAATGTTACAGAAAGCGACTAAGAGCCTACTGACAATTTTGATAACTAAACTCTTGAAATGCACGAAAATAACAGAGAATGAGAATTTAAAGTAGACTAACTAATATAATGTAAAGTGAAATGTAAATGATAAAGCAAAGGAAGAAAAATAAATTGATCACAATGAACCAAGCTATGAGGCCTCTAGTGAAGGAATGTCTCCAATACCTACACACATAATACCGAGGAAAATGTTGGGGCTAGTTAGGGCTTTTCCTCAATCAAACCCCCATTTTGGTGTTTCCACCTCTATGGACAACAAAATAGATAAATAGACAATATGATAAATGCATAGACAAGGGATGTGATAAATCCTGAGATGCTTAAAGCACAAGATAAGATAGATATTACCAACAAGGCTTGAGGAATCCAAAGAGAGGGAGAGAAAAGGAGAGAATTGTGAAAGATTGAAATTGTTGTAGAGAGTTATAGAGAAAGAGATCTCATTCCAAAGAAAGAAATTCTTGAGAAAGAGACCAAGAGATATCAAGAGAGATCAATATAGATCAAGAGAGATCATGGGAAGTGAAAAGATAGATTTAAAAGAGAGAATAGGAGGGAAAAAGAGGTTGTCGAGCCATTACAAGTCATCCTAAGCCATTTCCACTAAACTGGGTAGGTGACAAGTGGAAAAATGCTCAGAAATGATCTTTGAATGTTGAAATATCACGAGATGCTAGTACAACACGTGGATGTCCACACGAGGTGCTAGTGTCCAGACAAATCATGCTAAAATGATGGGAAACGAGGAAAGTACAAGGTTAGCATAAAATTGATGTAAGAAGGTAGTTGTTGAAAAGGGGTCGAGCATCCTGAGAGGAAAAAGGTTGATGAAAGGGATAATATGAGCCTATACAAAATACTACTTAAGGGGGTAGACACTAAAGTGGATACAAAAGTTTAGGTAAAACTACAAGGGTATGCAATTTTCAACACTATATTTTTCCCCCACTTTAGTGAGCTTATGAGTCTAAATGAATATGCACGTGCTAAATTAAGGTTGCTAAAAACAAATAACATCTTGATACACATTGGCCTTAAAATTGTGGTACTTGATGCCTTATGAAGGAAACTTCGGTTTAAGGGGACCCGCTGGCCAAAGCGAGTGACCCGGATTTTAAAGAAGTTATTCTTCTATAATGGTTTTTGGAAAGGGAAAAGGAAACAGATATAATGAAGCAAAATCTAATCTAAGGCAATGCGCCAAAATTTGCTGATAGGCACGATAAATCATAGATTTAGGGGCCTGAATGGTGTTGTTCGCATTCCAAAACGTCAGAGACTTAAAGCTATAGCATAAACAATTCATTTATTGACATAAAATAGTATTGCATACATCCTTACTACTAAGAAGAGTCATTAGACATGATTTAGGTAAGCAAGTTTGTATTCAATATATAGAAGTTCCTTCAAATGAAATGCTTAGGACAGTATAGAGCACAGTTTACAGTTTAATCAAAACATGAAAAACAGAAAGGCCCGAACAGTTGGCATAGTGAAAAGTTTCTTGCAAGTAAAATAGTAAAAGAGGCCTGATGTCTCTTGCTAAAAACCAGTGTGTTTTCTCTAATTTTTGGACCCTTCTCTCATCGACCGAGAGAGTATATATAGCAGGAAAAGAAACCTCCCACCGCTTTGGAGAACTGTAACAGAAAAGATCCCACAATCCCCTGCAATGATGCTTGAATCAGAAGATTCCCAGGCCGTTACAACGGTATTGAGCTAGAACACAACATCCGGTCATCCAGGTGCAGGTGCATCCCTCGTAATGATGGTGGTGGTCCCAACCAGACTCGAGGTGACAAGTGTCATCCACTCGCTGCAAATGACCATGATGAGCGGCACCCAATAGCATCATCCCCCTCAGCCAGCCTATCGCCCGCTCTACAGATCAGTCGTACAACACGTGGCAGCCTTTCGTTGCCCGCTCGAAAATTTCTCTCATTGCTGCCGAGAGATTGCGAAGATGCAACACGTGTCTCATGGGCCGAGATCCTTATCGTAGTGGAGAGAAAGCTGCATCAACCGGGTGTGAAGACGCGTGGCAGCATTTCACTGCCCGCGGCTGGTCGTTTCCTTACTGCGTGAAATATTTGTGAATGGTTGCCACCTAGCAGGAGGTGGGGCCTGCCAATACTTTTAGAAAATAAAATAAACTTAGCAGATGCATTTCGCAGCCCGTAGTTGTTTATTTCATCCCCTCATGAAAAACTTGCGATACGCCACCACGTAGCAAGATGTAGGTTCCTCTGACAATCTTTAGAAATGATGGCCCTCGCAGAAGTCTTTCGCAACCCGCACGAAGCTTTTAAGGAAATAAAAGATAAAACCCTCCGCAAGTGCGACACGTGGACGCCCAGCACAGCCTCTCAGGACCTGAAAGGGAAGCCGTTGCCCAAAGTTGCAAAGAGGAGATGCGCAAAGTGGTAGATCAAAACTTGATGGAAAGCCGAATAAACCTGGCGATGCACAGGCCGGCGCACACACAATTACAAAAGAAACCCAAAGGGAGCTGTTTGAATATTTATTTTAGCCAGTTTCTATCTTGATAAGAATGACGACAATAAATGCAACAATTTAAAATTTCTCTTCAAGATCTTTTCAATCCTTCTTTGACTTGCAGCCTGAACATACACAACGAGGGAAAATAATTTACATGTCATATAAGGGTTTACCTCAGTCAAACCATGTGAATAGTGTTTCTACTTTTATAATGGCAATGTCAATGATAAAATCCTTGAATGGAAAGGAAGGAAATGATGAATAAAAACTTACTTCAACTCACCACCCTTCAATGGCTTATTTGAAGGAATGAAGTCATGCACACCTCTTCAAAGGAATTGGATCTTGCTTGCTTGATTTTCTTGGATATTTGAATGCTTGAATGTATGAAGACCTACAACACTTGTTAGCCTTCATGAACACACATAAAATTGGACATGGTGTTAGGATCTTCATTTTTGCTATAAATAATTGATAATGGTACTCTTGAATGATCTTGATAATAAATTTCTCAATATGATTTCTCTCATAAAGTGTGTTAGAATGTTGCATAGATTTCAAATGATAAAATAACTATGTATTTATAGGTGATTATCCAATTTCCCAAAAAATATATTCTAAAAGCCGACAGTTACAATTTGAATTTTGATAATTAAAATACTACCAAAAACATATTTTAAATTGGGTCTTGGCCCATAAAAGGGACCCATTCATCCATCGGTGAATGGGTCATGGCCTATATTTCTAGGACACACATAATCCATGACAATTTAATTATTAAATGCATTTATTTAATGTTGGTTCCCCTTTTAGAAAATGGTAAGAATAAGGCTTTGGAATGCATAATTTGGCAAATTAGAAGCTTAATTAAGTTCAATAAATTAAGGGACCCTTGAACATAGTGTGAAATTATAAAGGTATACAATTTCCTACACTATAAAGACAAAATTATATAACGTGAAATCTAGTGAAGCTACAACCAAGAAACTCTATGCTAACAATAACAAATTATTCAAAGAAAATTACTTAAAGAGCATTTTGAAGGGAGAAAATTTATTAATTGATAAGATGGATAGAAAGGAACATATAAGATAATTTCAAACATTAACACCCATTGTAAGTACATCATAGAATAATGATATTTCTTAATGAGAGGAAGATAGAACAAATAATCTATTAATTAAAGTTGAAGAGAAAGAAAGGACATAAGTGAACAAGGATAAAGAATACAAATGAAACTTTGAGGATTTAGCGAAAAGAATATGTAATTTCTAGAGTACATAGCCTCTTGGGGCTCACTTATTAATTATGGAGATGTTACATAGATCTCAAGTATAGGTGAAAACCCAAAAGGGTCAATTTAGCTTTCTAAGAAAATTATTAAATAGAGGCATCTTCTAAAGTGTTGACATCTACTTCTGTAGCATCTCTTGTAAAATATACTCTTGAGAAAAATGTTCATAAAGAAAATTATCCTAAAGAATAAAGTCCTAAGACTATCCTACTTCTTATCCTAAATCAAATTCGTGTTTGGGTGATGATTGGGGATCTTTAGAAATCATTGAATCTCATGTATTAGGGAGTACAAAGTGGATCCACTCCACTTAGATATTCCAAAAATCGCATTCGCCAAGCTGCTAAGAAGGATGCTTATGCTTCCGTAAAGCAGAGCGATACTTATAATATTGATTATGCTCTTTACACTAGTCCTTCTTCTCAAGAATTGTAATCACATTATGGACCAAGAATTAATATCCTTTCTAAATTCAGTTATGTAGGTAAAGGTTGTGGGCTGATGAAAAATGTGCTAAAGTCCCTTTAGAGGCTAATCCATGTGACTGTAATGTTGTACTTGGATACCGCTCCAGAATATCTAAGGAAAATCCATAGTTGAATGTCAACATGGTTTCTACTGAGCTTCTTCCTATTAGACTAGTTTACATAAAACATATTGAAAGAAGACTCTAATTAAAGTTCCTCTAGATGTTTTCTCTTCGAAAAAATCTCTAGAAGATTTTTTGGGAATCTTTTTTGATCTTTCTTCTTATCACCATAAGCATCAATTCTCATATCTCTTGAATTATCAAACATACTCTAGGGAATCTGTTATGTGTAGATGAGAAAGCCTCTTTATCTCACAATGGTGAAAATGTGTCTATTCTACATCATGAAGACTGTAGTACTCTCCTTAAGGGAGATACTTATAACATCGTCATGGATCCAAAGTCTTATAGAAAGATAATTAAGATTGAAAATTTCCTTTCCTCAGATAAATATATATCACATTTTGATCTCCTGCATCATCATCCTGATATCTTTGCTTGGTCATATAAGGACATGCTCAATATTGATGAATCCATTGTGGTTCATAATATCATTCTACATCCTAATGCCAAGCCCATTAAGAAAAAAATGAACATAAAATGAATCTCAATGTTGCCTTGTTATTCAAGACTAAGAGAGAAAAGATTATAAATGTTGGTTTTATCTGTTCCATTGACTAATCACCTTGGATTTTGAATATTGTAGCTGTTAGTAAGCTTGATGGTTGTATTGCTATCTACATGAATTTCATGATATTAATAAGGCATCTCTTAAAAATGATTTCTTGTTACCAAATATCGATATGATAATATATTTGACTATAGGCCATGCCTTTATTTCCTTTATGGATGGCTTATCAAGATACAATTAGATCCTTATTAATCTAGAAGATTAGTACAAGAGCCTGTACAACCCTTTGGGGGTACTTTCTACTATGTAGTCATGTCTTTTGGGTTGAAGAATGTCGAAGAAACCTATCAATGTGTGACGAATCTAGTCTTTCATGATTTCATTCACAAGATCTTAGAATATTAAGTTGATGACATCTTGGTTAAATCTGCAACTCATCAAGATCACATTAAAATCTTTGTATTATCTTTGAAATTTTTGACTTATAAGATGAGATTAAATCCTCTTAAGTGTTTCTTTGATGTAATGTTGACAAAATATGAGGATTTATTGTCTCTCATCATTGAATCAAAGTCAATAAAAAAATATTGATGTAATCATTAACATGCATCCACCTAAGAACATATCTCAACTTCTTAGTTTACAAAGAATGATTCAGGAAATTCATAGATTCAAATTTCAATTGGATGATTCTACCCTTCCATTAATGTGTTTGTTGAAGAAAGATGTGTAATTTTGGTGGGATTATAAGTTTCAAAAATCTTTTGATTCCATCAAAAGCTACTTGTCCAATCCTCCCATCTTAATGCTAACTATGCAAGATAGACCCTTTCTAATGTATGTTTCAACATCACCTCATGCTTTAGTAGCTTTACTAGCTCAACATGACAATGATGGCAAGGAGAGATCAGTCTATTACATCAATTGTGTTCTAGTTTACTATGAAACTTGTTAATTTACAATTAAAAGACAATATATTGCTCTCGTATCGTAAACAAGATCGTAAACACAAGAGAAAGACATTATCTTCTCCACGCAGAGACTCATGTAATCATTAAAATAAATCTTCTTAAGAACTTGTTTTCTATAATTGAACTCTCTAGAAGGCTAGTGAAATGGGTGATATTATTGTCTGAGTTTGATCTTAAGTTCATTACACATAAATCAATTAAGTATTAAGTTTTCAGTGACCATTTAGTAGAAGCTCCCTCACCTAATGCCTTCCCTAATCTAGACCTATTCCTTTAAAAATATATTTTCTTTAAATCACGATCCTATATGAGAAATGTATTTCAATGGTTTGAGATGTCAAACTAGCTCTAGAGAAAGTGTAGTTATTATTTCACCTGAAGGAAAGGCGGTTCCTCTTTCCTTTCAGTTAGAAGTTCACTATACAAATAATATCACTGAGTACAAATTCCTCATTATTGGCAAGCATACCATAATAGCTTTTGAAATAAAACATATTCGTATTCATAGTGAATGTGAACTAATTATACAATATATCATAGGAATGTATTGAGCTAAGAAGTGTAATCTATGTCAATATTGATATTTGGCTTTATCTTTTCTTATTCATTTCTCTTTCTATACCATTGGCAGTGTTCCTAGGAGAGAAAACCGTCACACAAATGTAATGGTAAGCATTACTTTCCTTATATGCCCTGACTATAATGTAGATGAGTACCACTTTGTGGTCCAAATTATTTTCTCTTTTTCTATCTCAAATAAACCTAAAATTGATAATCTTATGTGTACACATATAGACTCATGGGAATGGTATTCACACATCTATAACTATTTAAAACTAGAAACTTTCTCGATGATGCAAGTAAGAATACTTATTTTTAGATACGAAAGATTTTAGGTTGTTATATCATTCTATCTAATGTTCTTTATCACAAATCTTGTAATGGTATTTTTCTTCGATGTCTTATTAAGGTTAAGATACCCCTTGCCCTTCAAAAAGCCTATTCAAGCTCTAGAGGTGGAAATTTTGATGGTAAATCCTCAGTACATAAATTGATACACATGGGATACTATTGGAAAATGATGGAATAAGACTCCTTCACATTTGTCAAGAAATGTCCTCAATGTCAACAAAATAGCAATCTTATTCCAGCTCTTGCACAAGAAGTTCATACTCAAGCTTCTCCATGGCCTTTCTTCTAAACAACTCAATCTCTCATTTTAGATTTCCTTCTACCATCATCTCTAATAATGACATGACATTTAAGAAGAAGGAGGTAAAAAAATTCTTGGATAAATTTTATATTCAACATCAATTCTCTACACCTTACTATACTAAGTCCAATGGTCAAGTTGAAGCGTCAAATAAAATTATTGAGAAAATTTTGTACATGACAATCAACAAGCACAATAAAGATTGGCATACTCAATTAACTTATGCATTATGTGCCTACCATATGAGTGTTTGTATGACTACTGGCACCACTCTATACAACCTCATGTATGGTGTCGATGCTATCACACCTTTGGAATTGGAAATTTTGTCTTTACAAGTTTCCCTAAGAGGGTTTATTAATGATGACACTTACCATGCCAAGCATCTAAACCAACTTGAGTTGCCCGATGAGCATCGATTAAATGCCCTTGAGCACCTTCAGGCTTACCAAAAATCTTTATCAAAGCATTACAATCAAAATTTGCATTCTCACACTTTCAAAATTAGTGATCTCGTTCTTTATGAGAACCAGAGAAATGTAAATGCACCACTCGACCAAAAGGGGAAATTTAGTCCTAATTGGTTAGGTCCATACTAATCACCTCTATTTATGGTTCTAGTGCCTATGGATTTTTTGACATGGATGGTGTACCATTGAATGAACTAGTCAATGTTATGTACTTGCATCGACACTATGCTTAGAATTCCTCTATGTGTCATGAGTATGACACTTGACTCCTTTTAGAATCGAAGTAGGTTGTGTCATGGCATTCCTTCCTCAACACATTCTTTGTTCATTGTGTTATGATACATATATGTATGGTTAATTTCTTTAAAGAGGAGTTAAGAATATGTGTATTTTTAAATTCTATACATTTTTAGTCAATAACTTTAATTTTCTCATTATTAGATTAATCATTTCTTTATAAACATGTGTGCAATGTCTTTAATAATGAACAAGATTTGTTCATTAGTATTTTTTATAATATTTTATATTATTATATGTAATACTATATTATACTAAATACTATATATACTATTATGTTACAATATATTATATTATTATATATAATATTATATTATATTAATTAATATGTATATACTATTAAATAATATGTATATTATATGAAAATTAATATACCCTAGTATATATTAATTTATCATATATTATATTAAATAATAATATTATATATAAATATTAATATTAATATTAATAATATGTTAAATTTTAATCTATAGTTAACCCAAAATAAGCATTCTTAAGTAAAATAAATGGTTATTTGTTTCTTAAAGTTAAGAAATGAATATCCGTTAATAATAGATATCCATTTTTTTAACATTTTTTGCCTTGATTATTGCCTCAAAATTGTTTTTGGATTTTGCTTGGGGGTGTCCAACCTAAAAAGTCAACTGCCCCAACTTGTTTAGAGGGGTTGCAGTGGTTTTTTGACATTAAACCTTTGTGCAGATGACTTTTTTCATCCAAATTTGATGAAACAAAAAGGATTTATTCAATAAATTGATAGAATTCTACCATTATAAAATATATTTTATTTTAAATTTAAGAGATAATTATTATTGATTTTCTACATGCACACTGTGTAAAGTCTTGATTGATAGGCTGATTGAAAAATATCTCTAACTTTTAAACGATTGCACATTTTTTGAATCCAAAAGATGTGTACACTCTATGCTTCACAAAGTATAGTTTAAAATAAATCATAAAAGTTGTTGACCAAGTTAGGGTGGCTGGATAAATAGTTTTTAATATTTTGATAAATTCCTACTAGAAAATTCATAACTAATTATTTACTTGAATAAAAATATATATATGTGTCACATCCAGGCATGTGTCCTCTACTTATATTCAAAGATTCGAAAAAGAGTTTATTTTTTCTCATACTTAGGGTGGCTAGAAAATCACTTGTTTTTTTTCAAAAATTCAAAGTACTATTGCATTGAAATTTAAGCTTTTGACCAAATAAAATTACTTTTTTCCAAAAAAATCCTAGTAGCCTACAAACTGCATTCAATTTTCTACAAATTCTATTCCTAAATATTTTCCAAATTATTTTAATAACCTCTTCAAATTCTTAAATGAATTTTCTTGATATTAATTTTTTTGTATATTTTCACTGCCACTTAAGGGATATGTTTGGCCCATCATGATCTTGCACTAATCCTTACATCTTAAGTACAATCTTATTTGATCAAGAAAATTACTTTTTAGTAAGAAGTGATACAACCCTTACCAAGAATAGTAATGGCACAAATTGTATGCCACAATATTACATTTTTGCACTATATAGGATAACATATCATATCATAACAAATCCATAGATCTAGTCTTATTCCTCAAAGGTTTTCATTCAAAATGGATCTACCTACTATCTCTTTCTAATAATTAGAGTCTTTGTAGTTCACAAACCAAGCGTAAGAAATAATTCCTTCATACATCTAGGATGACATTTTTTACCTCCCTTTTAAATCACAATCAATAATTGATCTTATATTTCAAATTTAATCTATATATAATAGTATGATGTCAAGAATATCCTAAAATGATGTTAGATAGTATTAATAAGAATTAATAATAATTAACCACATAGTGGCCAATTGATATGCACATCACATGTAGACCTAGCAAACAACTCAAACATATATCACATATAAATATAGTGGACTAGCTCATGCATAAATCACACACACGATGTGACTAGCTCATGCCTACATTGCATATCCATAGGTAAACATAGTGGTTAGAATATGCACTAATCATACGCACACATAGTGGTTAGCTCTTAGATGCATCAAACTCTCATATTCATCTACTCATACATACATCATACATACACATAGGGATCAAATGGAAAAAAGAAATATATGTGACCTTATTGCATCCATCTTCCCATTTACCTAGCTCAATAATACCTAAGACCTTAAGTACATCCCAATTGGAAAGAAGAATTCTAATGCATCCCATACTACATCATTAATCCATCCTTTTTTTTCTAAATTCATTGCCAACTTGGATGACAAGAAAAGCATCACATAATACATGAGGCTATTAATAAGATTTCAATTACTTATTGAACCTTTTTATTCAATGGATCCTAACACATATCACCTTCATGATATGTAAAAAATTTAATCCAAACTTGTATGTAGCTCCTTGCATCTATCACCTACATGTTATTGGTAAATGTTGGGTCAACCCTATCATATTGTGGGTATCTCCTATCATCATTCACCTTCATGCTATTGGTGAATACTAAGTACACCCTACAAATTTAATTCACTTGTGATGTAAGTTCCCTAATAAACATATATATAAACAAGGGTATGCATGCAATTTAATCGCATACATGTGAAATATTAATTCAAATGTAACACACCTGCAAATCCATACAATTTGAATATAAATTATCCCCCATACATTCCATTAAAATTAATATGTACACAATTGAATGAGATACATGTTATTCAACTATGATAATGAATTATATCCCTTATATGTCATATGAATCAATCACATGCATGTAACTAAATGACATAAATACAATCAATACTAATATAAAAAATGCACTAAGAACACCATGAAATTTTGATTTACACTTAATGTAATACTAACACAAAAGATATACTAAAAAAAGATATTTTCATGTGCTAATGACATAGTTTCCAAAACCTAGAACCCTAATACATATATATGCACATTGGGCACACAATATAGTTTTAATTTACAAAGTAACCTTGTGCACATGCATTACAAATCAATTCCATATAACTCAAAAATATAAATACTATTAAATCCTAATGCACACAATAACACTAGGTACACCATACAAAATCAATTCACACGTGATGTAACCATAACATAAATTCAATAAAATAAGGATGTGTATATAAGTCAATTGCATACATGTAAAACCCTAGTTCACATTAGCACACTGGGCACACCATATAACTTTAAATAAAAATATACCTATGTATGTGTCATGGAGAATATTATGCACAAAAATAAATAACACATGCATAACATTCAACCATAATATGAAATATACCAATTTACATTCCATATGAATCAATCATATATATACAACTTAATGATATAAATATCACCAATACTAATTCACACAAGAACTATGGTATATAAATAATGTTGTGTATACAATTCAATTTCATACTGAAAAATAGGAAAAGAGGGGGGATCTAGGTCCTCAATACAAAAAACCTAAGATATATGAGTCCTCTTTCCATCTTTCATTCAAAATCACCAACCATAAAGCCAAGAGATTGAATTTCAACCTCAATGGTGAGCAATTAGACCTAGTTGGTGGGATTCTTTAAGGGCGGTTTAGGATGATTAGGAATGATTTGAAATAATGAAAATAAATGAACTATATGACCTAATATATAAAATGAAGATTCCTAAATACATATAGACTGTAACAACAATTTGCAAGTAGATCTAGGAAATGTCAAAGGACATGTACCTTTCACCAAAAAATGGTTCTGGAATGTGCAAGAGGATTAGTTCATCCCTAGGTGAATGGGTCCTTGATAGGGCTTCTAAAAATAACTTTGATAGTCCTTGGGTGTTAGATCTGAGATGTTGATTCCCACTTGCAAACTTGTTGGAATGACAGAAGTAAATTCTACAACTAAGTTTTTGTGTCTTAACAAGAAAGATAACAACAAATGCAACAATGCAAAATTTCTATTCAATATCTCTTCAATCCTTTTCAACCTATAATTTTCACATACACAAAGAGGGAAATTTTTTTGTGCCATATAGGGGTTTGCTTCAATCAAATCCATGAATAGTGTTCTCACTTTCACAATGGAAATGTCAATGATAAAAACATTGAAGGAAATGGTGAATGAACACTTGTTGCAACTCACGATCCTTCAATCGCTTCCTTAAAGGACTGAAGTCATACACATCTCTTCAAAGGAAATGGATCTTGTTTGTTTGATTTACTTGAATACTTGAATGCTTGAATGTATGAATACCTACAACACTTGTTAGCATTCACAAGATAACTTGAACACACATAAACTTGGACATGATGTTAGGATCTTGATTGTTGCTATAAATGATTGATAATGTTGCTCTTGGATGCTCTTGACAATAATATTTTCTCTTAAAAGTTAGGAGGTGTGTGTTATATTTCAAATGATAAAATGACTATATTTGTAGGTGTTTATCTAATTTCCTGAAAAATTAGATTAAAAAATCCAACACTTACAACTTGAATTTTGACCATTAAAATACCACCAAAAACACATTTTAAATTGGGTCATTTCCCATAAAGGGGATCCATTATCCAATGGGTGAATGGGTCTTGGCCTATATTTCTAGGACACATATAATCCATGAATATTTATTATTAAATACATTTATTTAATGTTGGTTGCCCTTTCAAAAAATGGTAAGAATAAGGCTTTGGAATGGATAATTTGGAAAAATTAGAAGCTTAATTAAGTCCAATTAATTAAAGGACCCAAAAATAGTGTGAAATTGTAAAGGTATAAAATTTCCTACACTATATTTAGCCCCCACTTTAGTGAGAGTATAAACTTTCGCTCAAAACCACACTAAAGTAGAGAAATTTATGTCAAGGGAGGTCCAATTATACAACTATTAGAAAGATAAGATGACAAAGGATCAAGGAGAGTGATCAAGCCCCCAAGATCTAGGATATCATGGCAAAGAAACAAAGGCATAAATGAACACACACATGTGTAGTAGCAAAACAAGGTACACAAACATTCAATTGCAAAGCTAATGCAAAAAAAGGCAAAAAGGATGGACTAGCAAGCCTATGTTTATGCCCATAAAATATTCTCACAAGGGCTAGTGAAGTCCATTGTTCACTAGGTGAGCCCCAAAGGAAAAAATGAGAAACACAAACTAGGTATACAAGGTGTGCACTCATAAAAAGGTAAAATAAATGGGAAGGAAACACCAGGTACATGTGCGTACCCATTTGTTAATCCATACCAAAGCTATACTCTCTAATAACTTTTATAAGGTGCCACAAAATTGATCAATTCTATGCCAATGCTACACTAAGTTCAACTTCTTGTGAACACAATGAAGCCAAAAATGCTAATTTGATAATGTTAATGTATGTCCCCACTTTAAAGAAATTATGAAACACCATGCTGTGAGCAATTATTTTAAAGTAGAAAATGATAAATTCCATGGAACAAAAGGTCAAATGAGCTTATTTCGAAAGTCCTATGTGAATGATACATTTCCAAATAAACTACATCATGAGAAGGGGTTTACCCCATAATACAATTCCATGACCAACATAGAAATGTACATTGAGGGATCCACAGATCTTGGGTTAGCATATGTCTTTGCTACAATGATATAGTAGAGCTCAAAACTATTATCATCCCTTAAAGACTCATGGAACAAAGAAAACAAATTGGGAATGATACATAGAGAGATAGAGAAAAAACAAAGATGCTTTTGGGCCAACATGAAAGATACCTAAATGACCCAATGCCTTGCATCATCCCCAAAAGGAAAAGACAAGACAAAGAAAGGATAAAGTTTACGACATGTAGAATAATTAAGATACAAATAGAAAAATGTCATAATATATTTGTTTCTTGTGTATCCTTGCACCAACAAAGTAACAAGAGTCATCCAAAGAAAAATCACAAAAATAAAGGCACACCAAGCAACACGATACAAGATATCAAATTACATGCAAGAAAACATAAAGAACATAAAAAGATGAAGCAGTATGTGACATGTGAGCTGATCCAGACCAAGTCATCTACATCCCAATCTTGCTCATCATAAATGAAAGGTAGATAAATGTTACCCATTTTTCACTTGCAGGCTCAGTTAGGCAGGGAAATCTATGTTTTCAAGTGTTCATGAAGGCCAAATGGGGACATTGTTGTGCAGGATTAAATCATACACCCAATGTATTTCTAAAGGAAGTCTGTTAGAAAGCATGCCTCAATCAAATTTGGTATAAAACTCCTGATGAAGAATTTTTTTGAGACCCTCCTATTGTCTTATCGACTAGCAGTGTGGTTCTATTCATTTGAAATATACCGGTCAGCCAGACATTTTAATCACCGTGGGTTTTTATATGTCTCCCCGACATGTTGAAGTCTCGTCGATCATTGTGCACAAGGCTAGCGTCGTCGAAAGAATTTGGGTTCGGGGAGAAGTCTTCCAAACTGATAGAAGTCTTGGCAAAAGGGGGTAGTGTTGGTATGAGGTCTGGCCGACACGGGGGAGTCTCACCGAAAGGTTTTCCTTCGAGGTAATGTCTCGCCGAAGGGGTGAGGTCTCGCCGAAAGGAGTTGTTGTCGGGGAGAAGGTTTGTGCTCGGAGTAACGTCCTTCCGACTGATGAAGGGTCTCAGCGAAAGTTTTGAGTTCAGCGTGATGTCTTGTTAACCCAAGGAAGTTTGGCCGATAAATGGAACTCTCGGCGTAATGTTTTGAGCTCGGTGTGATCTCTGGCCGACAATGTAATCTCTCGCCGACCAAGTGGAGTCTCGCTAAGGATTTGGAGCTCGGTGTGAGGTCTTTCCGACCCGATAGGGGCTCGCCGAATGGATAGTTGGAATCGGTAAGACTCCTGGCCGAGGGGTTTCAAATTTCTATGACCTCCTACTGACTGATCGTGGTCTCGCTGAAGGTTTGTGCCTTCGGTGTAACATCGGTGGATTCTTGCCGACAGTGGTTCACAAGATTGTAGCATTGGAGAGACTCCAGGCCAAATGATTTGCACTCGGTGTAAGCTCTTGCTGACTGAGGGGAGTCTCGCCGAAAGGATAGTGGCTCGGTGTAACGTCTTGCTGACCAGCGATGGTCTTACCGATAGTGATGGGTCTACTATGGACTTCAGCAGGACCTCTTGCCGAAAGCGATATATCTTGCCGATAGTCTAGGTGATGACAAAGGGGATATCGGTATGACTCTTGCAGCTCGCTATGATGTCTCGCCGACAGTGGTAAGTTATGCCGATAGCTGCTATAGTGCATTGTGGCATCGAGGAAACACGGCTAGTGTCTCACCGACATGCCATTCTGCAGGAAAAACCTTTGACCATCTAGCGATCCCACATGGCATCTGTGCAACCAATTGGAGGAAGCTACAGGTGAGCTGTGGCAGTTTGACCGGTGCCAGGAAGATCAACAGGGCATAAATGAAATGGATCTACTTTGCTTCAATGGACGATCAGGGCATGTGAATTCGGTTCAGAGTGCACCTGATGCTGCTTCTCGAAGAGGGTCAACTTGCAAAAGGATCTAGAACATGAGGAGAAAAGAAAGGAGGAGACCGCAAGGATAGCTGGGATGTCGACTGGAAAGAGTGGATCGACATTTATGATAACACTCAGAAACATTCAAAGCAGCTCTAATGAGTTTCGAGGGCAGACATGAGGGCTGCAAGTTAATGCGATTGTTGCAAAAGATCTGAAGGCCACTCCCGAGGGTGATCTTTCACCAACATGGACAGCGGGGATACATATTTAATGCAACATTAACTTCATTCCAAAAGATCTGAGGGGCCAACGTGTTCAGGAGGCCGACATTTTGATTTTTGTTGTATATATGGCATTTTTTGCCTCTTTGTAAAAAGAGTTCTAATTATGCATTCGGGAGAGTTAGTGATTTTTCTCAAATCCTTTCTCAGCTGATGTATGATTTTTAACTCATTTGGATTTTGGAACATGAAATACAGAGATTATCTTGGAAACTAGTGTTAGTATTCATACTACTTTCATTTTTGTCTTTCAAATTATGCAAGTTTTGAACTGTGCTTTTCTAAGTCTGCATTTGAACTTTAAAGTTGTTAAATTCATCTTTCCTTCTTAAAATATATATGCAAATTAAGCCTTTTCAAGAATGATGCATAAGTTCACAAAGTTTATGCTGAGTAAAATGAAATAACTATCATTAGTTTCCAAGTGTATGTTCATCTTATTTTATTTCATGATTTCTATCAATTCAGTGTATCACCATAAGGATTAGTTTCTACCATTTCTATTTTTCTTTAGTAACTTTCTCCCTTTACTTTACAAAATCAGTAGTATAGGTGATACTACCAGCATAGGAAGTCGGCCTTTTTCCGGAGGTATGATCTTGTATAAGTTTTATACTTTTAAGGTCATTCCCATGTTACATTGGATTGTTGAATTTTACATTCAACAAGGTGCAAAATTCTAGTAGATAACAGTTTTTGGCACGCCCGGTGGAACCAGTTCCACCTTATATTGTTGGTTTGGTATGTAACCAGCAAGTTTCAGACTTTACCACTGTCATTTTTGCATACTTGGCGACTCCACTGGGGAGAAAGAACTCCAGAATTAATGCTTTTATAGCTTATGAGAAGAGTTCAGACAAGGAGCCACTTAGTTCCTTTTGAATATTTACAGCTTTCCCCACCAAGGAGAAAAGGTAGGGTAACAGAAAGGACAAGGACAACATTTATCTATTCTAGAAGAACTAAATCTACTCCTCCATCTTTGAGATCTCATATTGTTGTCCCATTTTTTGTTTCACCTAGAGTGAAAGTAAACCCACCTCAGCCACCTCTAATGGCTGCTCCCAGAAATCAGCCTTTTGTGCCATTTAATGGAGGTAGTCCATTAAATTTGGCACAACACAATGACATTCCAATGGCAGCTTTGAAAATCTTTCCAATTTTCACTAGGGAAGATCAGACTACCCCGATTGAACATATACGAGATGTTGCTTCCCTATGTGGTGTGCACCATATCACACAAGAAGACGTAGTTGTAAGACTACTTGTAGCCTCATTCAAAGGAAGAGCATTACAGTGGTTCAGCAGTCTTGGAGTAGGTCCAATTTCCACCTGGGATGAGTTGGGTGACAAATTACACAGGCAGTTTTAGGACAGGTCTGATAATTTATCTTTATTGGAGCAATTAACTACGATTAAGAGAGCTCCTCAGGAGCAAATGAATGATTTCAATTTCAGATTTCAAAGAACCTGGGATAGAATTCCTGCAATAGTGAGACCACCTCCAGAATATGCATTTTTGTACTTTTTGAAGGCCCTTAACAGTGATATAGCCGTTATGATACAATCAATGGGGGGTGTTTCCCTACTAGATGCATTTGAAGTAGCAATCAAAGCTGAAAACATCCTAATACAAGCTAGTAAACTTGCTCCTAGGCTACCAATGCCTATATTTCCAGATATTCATTCAAATATCCCTTTGTAGATACCACCTTTTGCACCTTTTCCACCTGTTCCAGCAACATCAACCACTGTTCTAGCTGCTATAACAAAAGAAACTGATGTTTCAAGATCTTCAAATGAGTTACAGGAGATCAAAAGTTTATTACAAACTTTTGGTAATAAGCTTGTGAGCTTGGAAAAGCAGCAATCATATAATAGGCCTTATCAACAGCAGAATTCAAGTCAGCAACAACAATATCAAGGCAATAGATAGGCTTATCAAGGCAACTACCAAGGCCCAAGACAGAGTGTAAATACTAGACCTTTTCAGGCTTATGCTCTAGCACCTGTTAGTGCAGTTAAGGATCGTGTCCCTATTCAAAACAACTTAGCAGTAGATTATGAGTGGTGTTACCCTTGCAACCAATCTCACAATCAAGCCACTTGCTCAACTGGAATCATTAATCAGGAACTTATGGTACAGAATGCCTCAAGTTCACAGCAGAATGCACTCAATGATGCATCTCTACAACACCAAGATCAGCTTACCAATGATACTACCCTACTTAACTGGAAAGGTGAAGAATTATGTGGATTGAATGTAGATAATTCTCCAGTTGTAGCTAACACAAGGGTGAAGAAAAGAGCTTTTGAGCTTGATCAAGCAGTTGATAAAGGAAAAGCAACAGCTACAGAATCATCTACATCTCAAGTGACTCGCGTTTTGCAAACAAATCAGCAACTCCCAGTCAAGGAGTAGCCACACTTGCAAGCTGATCATGCTAGCATAAAGGTACATCATAAAGTAAACCCAGCTGTACCATAAAATATTCTTGATAGTATGAAAAAGATGAATGTAACGATGTCTATATGGGATTCATTAGCTATCCCAGGTCAAACAGATATGTTACAGTCAACCTTATCAAGTTTGAAAATTTTTGGTGAGTTTGGGTCTCAAATAGGTCAGGTTAGAGCTGTGTTGACAAATAATCCTCAAGAAAATGATAAACAACCCAACAAAGAGGTAGGAAAAGAAGTCAAACCACCTCCATTTTACGTGTCTGTAATCATAGGTGATAAGTTAGTTCATAACTGTATGGCAGATAGTGGAGCTAGTAGCTTTGTAATGCTAAAGCAAATTGCTAATAAACTTGGACTAAAGTATCAGCCTTTAGAGAAAGGAGTGATTCAATTGGATGGTACCTCTGTTAATACATTGGGTGTTATTAAAGGCTTGAGTCTTACCCTTCATTCTTGTCTGAACTTTTCAGTTCCTCAGGACATACGCGTTGTAGATCTCCCACCTTTCTTTTATTTGTGTCTCTCAAGAGACTTTACAGCTAAAATAGGAGGTTATGTGTCAGCTGACTGGTCACATATGTTGTTTAGAACTAGATATGGAACTAAGGTTATTATTAAATCTGAAATGTTGGCTAAAAATCACATTGAGTCGTATAACCCAAGTCCTATCAATACTATTCCTACTCCTGCAGACACAAATTGTGTCATTTTTTTCAACAGTGAGCTAGCTGTCGCTCAAGAACTTCAAGCAAAAGTTGTGCCTGATGTGCTGTTAGAAAAATGGGTAGCTGAAAATGTGTTGGACAGTCCTGAAGACTTTATTCAAGAGGTCGGTATGGGTAATTATGTGATGCTTGAACCTGATGCAGAGGTTCCAAACCTTGAAAAGGGGACAAATCAGTTGTTGCAACAACAAAGTGAACTCTGGGAGATGTTTTTTGATGGTTCCAGAAGCAAAAATGGAGCAGGTGGAGGTGCAATGCTAGTTTCTCCATAGGGTGATAAGTATTATTCAGCCTTTCATTTTTCTTTTGCATGTTCTAACAATAGTGTTGAGTATGAAGGACTCATTCAAGGCCTTGAGTGGGCAAGGAAAAGAGGAATTGACTTTTTGAAAGTCTATGGAGATAGTGAATTGATAGTTAATCAAGTTAGGGGGTTGAATGTTGCCAAGAATGATGCTTTAAAGTCTTACAAAAACAGAGTATGGAACATAATTGAATAATTTAATGCCTTCAATCTGATTTCTATTCCACGAAATCAGAATAAGCATGCTGATAGACTTGCAGCAATTGGAGAACAGTTTGATATCCCAGGCGATATTAAAAGAGACAAAATACAACAGTATGTTAAGGTGGTTATCAGGCCATCAATTCCTGATAACAACATTAACTGGCAGGTATTTGAAAGTGATGAGTATGTTTTAACCTTTTTTCTCCAAGAAGATCAATTTTCTGTAGTGAACCAGGAAAAGATTAAATAGCAGTATGATGATCAAGTGATACAGCTGAAGACAAATAAACTTCCCAAAGGGCTGGTTACCTTGGAATCCATATTCAATTATGATAATCAGCTTAAGAAGAACAAAGTCGGCATTCAAGTGAAAGAAGATCATTATGAAGAAGTGGAAATCTTTAAAGGTAAGCTTCTCAAATTAGGAAAAATCTGTTCAGTTGAAGATAAGAGAGCTTTCATAGTTTTATGCCAAGAGTATCATAATGTTTTTGCTTGGCAATATTTTTATTTAAGAGGGTTTGATCCTCATATTGCACAACATACAATTGAGTTAGAACCTGGTGCCAAGCCTGTTAGACAAAAACATAGACCATTGAACCCCAAGCTTGAACCTTTAATGATCAAAGAGCTGACCAAGTTAGTTGAGGGGGGTATTGTGTTTCCAATTAAATACACATCCTGGGTTTCTAACCTTGTTCCAGTTAGAAAAAAAGAATGGTGAGGTAAGATTATGTGTAGATTTTAGAGACCTTAATAGAGTGTCTCTGAAAGATCATTATCCCTTACCATCTATGGAACAAATTCTCCAAGCCGTTGCTAGTTCAGAGAGATTTTCTCTTCTGGATGGATATTCTGGTTATAACCAGATTCTAGTTAAAGAGGAGGATCAATATAAAACAACATTTACAACAAAATGGGGCACTATGGCTTACAAGAGAATGCCTTTTGGTTTATCTAACGATGGTGCCACCTTTCAGCGTGCCATGGATATGGTGTTTCAAAATTTAATTCAAAAATTTCTGCTGGTTTACTTAGATGACATAACTGTATATTCAAAGAATGCAGATGAACACTTGTCACATCTCAAGCAAGTTTTTGAAAAATGTAGAGAATATGGAATATCTCTCAATCCGAAAAAGAGTATTTTTGCAGTTCATGAAGGTAAACTGTTAGGTCACATAGTGTCAAAAGACGAAGTTACCATTGATCCTGAAAGAGTTAAAGCTATACTTGAATTTCCATTGCCCAATCACAAGAAAGGATTGTAGAGTTTTTTAGGGAGAATTAATTTTTTAAGAAGATTCATTCCTGATGTTGCAAATTTACTACAGCCTTTGACTGCCATGCTTAAAAAGAATGTAGTTTTCAGTTGGACTAGAGAAGCAAAATGTAGTTTTGAAGAAATCAAGGAAGCTTTAGCATTAGCTCCAACACTGGTAAATCCAAATTTCTCTAAAGACTTCTTATATGCTTTTGGCAGTGTTAGTTCAATTTTTGCTATGCTGGTTCAAAAATAGTGATAATTTAGAGCAGCCAATAGCTTTCTTTAGTCAAGGACTTGCTGATTATGAAGAGAAATGTACATTTGTTGAGAAACATGTTCTCGCTGTGATCAGAAGCTTAAAGAAGTTTAAACCTCTGGTTTCAAACAACAAAATTCATATTCTGGTTGCACACCCAAGTGTGAAGGAATTTCTGTTAAACAAAGATCTGAGTAAGAAAAGAGCAGGGTGGATCACAAAAGTAATGGAATTTGATGTCGACATCAACATCACAAAACTTGTTAGAGGTAGAGGACTTTGTGAGCAACTTGCCTCAACCCCCGAAGATGTGCAGAAATCAAAAACTAGTGTTGTTTTAGCTAATACGGATGAACCTCAAAATGTTCAAGGTGATGCACCTGCATTAACAATAAGTTGGGTTCAAGAAATGACCCACTTTCTTCATACTGGTGAATGTCCACCAGGTCTAGACAGAGAAAAATGAAGATACTTTAGATTGCAATCAATTCCTTATGTCCTCATTGATAATATTATTTTTAGGAAAGATTTGAATGGTGTTTTATTAAGGTGCATTGATGTTGATCAAACAGAAAAGGTACTTCATGAGTTTCATGATGGAGTTTCAGGGGGTCACTTTGCTCCAAGGACAACTGCTTGGAAAATTATGAGAGCTGGTTACTACTGGCCCAGCTTGTTTAAATATGCATATGCATGGTCAAGGAAGTGTGTTAAATGTACTTTATTTGTAGGAAAGGAAAAGTTACCTGCTATGCCTTTACATCCAGTTCAAGTAGAGCAGCCCTTCATGAGATGGGGCATTGACTTTATTGGGCCAATTAATCCACCATCTAGTGCTGGTCACAAGTGGGTACTTACTACTACAAACTATTTCACACGATGGACAGAGGCAACAACTTTGAAAGAAGCAAATGAATCTTCAGTTTTGAGTTTTTATGAAGATATAATCACCAGATTTGGAGTTCTTGACTCCATCATTTTAGATAATGCTCTTGCATTTGTTGGATTAAGAGTCACGGATTGGGCTATTAAACACGGAATTCATTTGAATACTTCCTCCAATTATTACCCGTAGGGTAATGGATTAGCTGAAAGTATAAATAAAAATCTGATCAAAATCATCAAGAGGACTATGGAAGAGAATCAAAGAATTTGGCATACCACATTGAAATCTGCACTTTGGGCAGATATAATAACCCCTAAGAGATCAGTTGGTAATTCACCATATGTACTCGTTTATGGTAAAGAGGCTAGATTACCTCTATATGTAGAGCTTCCTACTCTAGACATTGTTCATCAATTGGAGATGTATGAAGAATAGGACCCAATGTCTGTGAGATATGCAGAGCTCATGGAGCTCGAAGAATCAAGAGATAAAGCAATAAAAACTTTGGAGTATCATCAGCTCCAAATGAAGAAAACATTTGATAAGAAAGCTACAGCCAAATTTTTCAAGGAAGGTGATATTGTTCTCAAGTGGGATGTGCTAAAGAGTGGTCCAGGCAAACATACAAAATTTGACTATTTCTGGGTAGGCCCTTTTGTTATTACTGAATGCAAGGAGCATAATGCATTCCAGTTATCAAACATGGATGGAGAAAAGTTACCAATCCTAGTTAATGGGATTCACCTCAAACGTTGTTTTGAGGCATGATTTATCATTGTACATAGTAGGTTAAGTTTTATGCTTTCAATAAGTGCTTCTGCACTTTTGTTTAATTGTTGTTTCATTCCCTAAGTGTTGTTCCAGCACAGTAAATAGTTTCATTTCAGTTTCTCCTGTTTCATAAGTTTTCGACAACCTGTTATGTTCTATGAGTCTCAAGTGAGTTGCAACCATGTACAAACTTCTCTAGGTCTGTTTCTGAGGTTTTTACTAAGTGACTCTGAGCCCAATGGACAAGTTTTGGCTACTGGTTTTCATGTTTAGCAGGCAAACATCTAGCAAAGGTCGCCATAAATGTTACCCATTTTTCACCTGGGGGCTCAGTCAGGTAAGACAATCTATGTTTTCAAGTGTTCATGATGGCCAAATGGGGACATTGTTGTGCAAAATTAAATCATACACCCGATGTATTTCTTAAGGAAGTATGTTAGAAAGCATGCCTCAATCATATTTGGCATAAAACTCCTGATGAAGAAAGTCTCTGAGACCCTCCTATTGTCTTACCGACTAGCAGTGTGGTTCTATTCATTTGAAATATACCAGTCGGCCAGACATTTTAATCGCCATGGGTTTTTATATGTCTCCCCGACATGCTGAAGTCTCACCGACCATTGTGCACAAGGCTAGCGTCGCCGAAAGAATTTGGGTTTGGGGAAAAGTCTTCCCAACTGATAGAAGTCTCGGCGAAAGGGGGTAGCATCGGTATGAGGTCTGGCCAACACGGGGGAGTCTCACCGAAAGTTTTTCCTTCGGGGTAATGTCTCATCGAAGGGGTGAGGTCTCGCCGAAAGGAGTTGGCATCGGGGAGAAGGTTTGTGCTCGGAATAATGTCCTGCCGACCGATGAAGGGTCTCGGCAAAATTTTTGAGTTCGGCGTGATGTCTTGCCGACCCAAGGAAGTTTGGCCGATAAATGGAACTCTCAACATAATGTTTTGAGCTCAGTGTGATCTCTGGCTGACAATGTAATCTCTCGCCGACCAAGTGGAGTCTCGCCGAGGATTTGGAGCTCGGTGTGAGGTCTTTTCGACCCGATAGGGGCTCGCCGAATGGATATTTGGAATCGGTAAGACTCCTGGCCGAGGGGTTTTAGCTCACTATGACCTCCTACCAACTGATCATGGTCTCGCCGAAAGTTTTTGCCTTCGGTGTAACATCAGTGGACTCTTGCCGACGGTGGTTCACAAGATTGTAGCATCGGGGAGACTTTGGGCTGAACGATTTGCACTCGGTGTCAGCTCTTGCCAACTGAGGGGAGTCTCGCTGAAAGGATAGTGGCTCGGTGTAACATCTTGCCGACCAGTGATGGTCTTACTGATAGCAATGGGTCTACTGTGGACTTTTGTAGGACCTCTTTCCGAAAGCGATATATCTTGTCGATAGTTTGGGTGATGACAAAGGGGATATCGATATGACTCTTACGGCTCACTATGATGTCTCGCCGATAGTGGTAAGTTATGTCGATAGCTGTTGTAGTGCATTGTGGCATCGGGGAGACATGGCTAGTGTCTCACTAACATGCCATTCTGCAGGAATAACCTTTGACCATCTAGCGATCCCACGTGGCATCTATTCAACCAATCGAAGGAAGCTACAGGCGAGCCATGGCAGTTTGACCGGTGCCAGGAAGGTCAATAAGGCATAAATGAAATGGATCTACTTTGCTTTGATGGACAATTAGGGCATGTGAATTCGGTTCAGAGGGCGCCTGATGCTGCTTCTCGAAGAGGGTCAACTTGCGGAAGGGTCTAGAACATGAGGAGAACAGAAAGGAGGAGACCGCAAGGATAGTTGGGATGTTGACTGGCAAGAGTGGATCAACATTTATGATAACACTCAGAAACATTCAAAGCAGCGCTAACGAGTTTCGAGGGCGGACACGAGGGCTGCAAGTTAATGCGATTGTTGCAAAAGATCTGAAGGCCACTCCTAAGGGTGATCTTTCACCAACATGGACATCGGGGATACATATTTAATGCAGCATTAACTTCATTCCAAAAGATCTGAGGGGCCAACGTGTTCAGGAGGCCGACATTTTGATTTTTGTTATATATATGGCATTTTTTGCCTCTTTGTAAAAAGAGTTCTGATTATGCATTCGGGAGAGTTAGTGATTTTTCTCAAATCCTTTCTCAGTTGATGTATGCTTTGTAACTCATTTGGATTTTGGAACATGAAATACAGAGATTACCTTGGAAACCAGTGTTATTATTCATACTACTTTCAGTTTTTTCTTTTAGATTATACAAGTTTTGAACTGTGCTTTTCTAAGTCTGCATTTGAACTTTAAAGTTGTGAAATTCATCTTTCCTTCTTAAAATATATATGCAGATTAAGCCTTTTCAAGAATGATGCATAAGTTCACAAAGTTTATGTTGAGTAAAATGAAATAACTATCATTAGTTTCCCAGTGTATGTTCATCTTATTTTATTTCATGATTTCTGTCAATTCAGTGTATCACCATAAGAATTAGTTTCTACCATTTCTATTTTGCTTTAGTAACTTTCTCCCTTTACTCTAAAAAATCGGTAGTATAGGTGATACTGCTAGCGTAGGAAGTCGGCCTTTTTCCAAAGGTCTGATCTTGTATAAGTTTTATACTTTTAAGGTCATTCCCATGTTACACTGGATTGTTGAATTTTGCATTCAACAGGGTGCAAAATCCCAGTAGATAACAATAACTAGCTATATGGACTACAAAAAGTGTCATGCTAGGAACATCACCAGGTTCAACATGTGGTGAGTCACTCCCATGAGGAGGATCATCTCATTTTCCCCCATTTTAATTCATAGTTCTAAGTGGAAAATAACAAATTCAGCTCATTTTGTAATTCTTCATCAATTTTAGCAATCTCATCATCATCATCCAAATTGATCACAATAGGAGGTTTTATAATTATTACTTTTGAATTCTCTTGTTTACCTGTTATTTTGATGCAATGTCTTGTTTTGAAGGAATTTGGATTTCTTCTTGAGTTGTTTCCACAGTTGTGGATGATGTTGGTTTGTTTATTTCTTCCAATAAATGAGCAATAGCATGAAGTCTACGCCTATGCTCTTTAACATTTCAGTTTCTTTTAACATGACTTTTAAGTTGTGATGGTGTAGGAGTGGGCTTATCAACCATTGGTTTATTTTCTTCCCTTAAGGGAGGAACTAAAGGAACTATTGGGGGCTGGGAAATCATTGTCTCTTTAGGTTTATAGACTTTTTTGTCTTAGGAGGTACAAAAGGGATCATCTTAGTGTCTCTTTGTCTTTTGCATTCACAAGACAACTTGAACACACATAAACTTGGACATGATGTTAGGATCTTGATTGTTGCTATAAATGATTGATAATGTTTCTCTTGGATGCTCTTGACAATAATATTTTCTCTTAAAAGTTAGGAGGTGTGTGTTATATTTCAAATGATAAAATGACTGTATTTGTAGGTTTTTATCTAATTTCCCAAAAAATTAGATTAAAAAATCCAACACTTACAACTTGAATTTTGACCATTAAAATACCACCAAAAACATATTTTAAATTGGGTCCTTTCCCATAAAGGGGATCCATTCACCAATGGGTGAATGGGTCTTGGCCTATATTTCTAGGACACATATAATCCATGAATATTTATTATTAAATACATTTATTTAATGTTGGTTCCCCTTTCAAAAAATGGTAAGAATAAGGCTTTGGAATGGATAATTTGGAAAAATTAGAAGCTTAATTAGTCCAATTAATTAAAGGACCCAAACATAGTGTGAAATTGTAAAGGATCCAAACATAGTGTGTCTCTTTGTCTTTTGCATTCACAAGACAACTTGAACACACATAAACTTGGACATGATGTTAGGATCTTGATTGTTGCTATAAATGATTGATAATGTTTCTCTTGGATGCTCTTGACAATAATATTTTCTCTTAAAAGTTAGGAGGTGTGTGTTATATTTCAAATGATAAAATGACTGTATTTGTAGGTTTTTATCTAATTTCCCAAAAAATTAGATTAAAAAATCCAACACTTACAACTTGAATTTTGACCATTAAAATACCACCAAAAACATATTTTAAATTGGGTCCTTTCCCATAAAGGGGATCCATTCACCAATGGGTGAATGGGTCTTGGCCTATATTTCTAGGACACATATAATCCATGAATATTTATTATTAAATACATTTATTTAATGTTGGTTCCCCTTTCAAAAAATGGTAAGAATAAGGCTTTGGAATGGATAATTTGGAAAAATTAGAAGCTTAATTAGTCCAATTAATTAAAGGACCCAAACATAGTGTGAAATTGTAAAGGTATACAATTTCCTACACTATATTTAGCCCCCACTTTAGTGAGAGTATAAAATTTCACTCAAAACCACACTAAAGTAGAGAAATTTATGTCAAGGGAGGTCCAATTATACAACTATTAGAAAGATAAGATGACAAACGATCAAGGAGAGTGATCAAGCCCCCAAGATCTAAGATCTCATGGAAAAGGAACAAAGGCATAAATGAACACACACGTGTAGCAGCAAAACAAGGTACACAAACATTCAATTGCAAAGCTAATTCAAAAAAAGGAAAAAGGATGGACTAGCAAGCCTATGTTTATGCCTATAAAATATTCTCACAAGGGCTAGTGAAGTCCATTGTTCACTAGGTGAGCCCCAAAGGAAAAAATGAGAAACACAAACTAGGTATACAAGGTGTGCACTCATAAAAAGGTAAAATAAATGAGGACACACTAGGTACAGGTGTGTACCCATTTTTTAATCCATACCAAAGCTATACTCCCTAATAACTTTTATAAGGTGCCACAAAAATGATCAATGTTATGCCAATGCTACACTAAGTTCAACTTCTTGTGAACACAATGAAGCCAAAAATGCTAATTGGTTAATGTCAATGTATGTCCCCACTTTAAAGAAATTATGAAACACCATGCTATGAGCAATTACTTTAAAGTAGAAAATAATAAATTCCATGCAACAAAAGGTCAAAAGAGCTTATTTCGAAAGTCCTATGTGAGTGATACATTTCCAAATAAACTACATCATGAGAAGGGGTTTACCCCATAATACAATTCCATGACCAACATAGAAATGTACATTGAGGGATCCACAGATTTGGGGTTAGCATATGTCTTTTCTATAGTGATATAGTAGAGCTCAAAACTATTATCATCCCTTAAAGACTCATGGAACAAAGAACAAAAATGGGGAACGATACATAGAGAGATAGAGAGAAAATAAAGATGCTTTTGGGCCAACATGAAAGATACCTAAATGAACCAATGCCTTGCATCATCCCCAAAAGGAAAACAAAAGAAAAAGAAAGGATAAAGTTTATGACATATAGAATAATTAAGATACAAATAGAAAAATGTCATAATAGATTTGTTTCTTGTGTATCCTTGCACCAATAGAGTAACAAGGGTCATCCAAAGAAAACTCACAAAAATAAAGGCACACCAAGCAGCACAATACGAGATATCAAATTACATGCAAGAAAACGTAAAGAACATAAAAAGATGAAGTAGTATGTCACATGCGAGCTGACCTAGACTAGGTCATTTGCATCCCAATCTTGCTCATCATAAATGAAAGGTAGATAACTAGCTATAGGGACTACAAAAAGTGTCATGCTAGGAACATCACCAGGTTCAACATGTGTTGGGTCACTCCCATGAGGAGGATCATCATAGTTTCCCCCATTTGAATTCATAGAAGTGGAAAATACAAATTCGGCTCATTTTATAATTCTTCATCAATTTTAGCAATCTCGTCATCATCAACCAAATTGATCACAATAGGAGGTTTTATGATTATTTCTTTTGAATTCTCTTGTTTACCTCTTATTTTGATGCAATGTCTTATTTTGAAGGAATTTGGATTTATTCTTGAGTTGTTTCCACAGCTATGGATGGTGTTGGTTTGTTTATTTCTTCTAATAAATGAGCAATAGCACAAAGTCTACGCCTATGCTCTTTAGCATTTCAATTTCTTTTAGTATAACTTTTAAGTTTTGATGGTGTAGGAGTGGGCTTATCAACCATTGGTTTATTTTCTTCCCTTAAGGGAGGAACTAAAGGAACTGTCGGGGGTTGGGAAATCGTTGTCTCTTTAGGTTTATAGACTTTTTTTGTCTTAGGAGGTACAAAAGGGATCATCTTAGTGTCTCTTGGTCTTTTGTATGATTTGGGTGGAGGAACTGTGGTGAATTTATCTTTGTTACTTGGAAGGGATTTTGGCTCAATCATAGGTTAATCGTTAAGTGGTGAATTTATCTTTGTTACTTGGAAGGGATTGTGATTTTGGATCATATAATTAAGTTTTAAAACATATTTACAAATGTAAGAGTAAATAAGCATATAAGAAGTATATCAAATGCATATAAGAATGTAGTTTTATTTTCAACCTTTAATATATATATAAAATCAAAATAATGTTTTTAGATAAAAGAATCAAACCATATTTAAAATACACTTATAATTTACATTCAACATAAAGCATATATGAAAACAAAATAAATGTTTAAGAAAATAAAATAAAATCAATTCCGTCAAGTCCTCGTGCCTTCTCCTATGCTTCTATAATTGCATGTAAGTTCATTGGATGCATGCAGAGGAAATAAGTGTGCATGCAAAATGGAGAACATGTAGGGCACAAATGATTATTATCCCGGGGAAACCAGACAGTGAAGGAGGGGTACTCAAGAAGCACACTCAGGGAGGGAGGGGAAACTTTTAATGGAACAGGACAGAGTGATGGGTTTCAGAAGTTTAACTTCATCAAGGTCTGCAACTCTTCTTCTAATCTCCCTTACCATGAAATAAATACATTTCCCTAGAATTTCACACAGTTGTTGATAAAGCTCATTTAATTGAAATTGTACATGGGTGAAGATGTTTTGATATTTATATTATTTTATTACTATGTGACGGTTTAGTCTAGTAGCAAATCTTAGCCAATATGCTCACTCAACCAGGTTGTAGTAAGAACAAATGCATTTCACAATGCATCCAAATGTGAATTAGGCTCTGTTAGGTGTATGCGTCTGTGTGTGTGTTTTGCTTTCATCTAATGTCCAATGTTTCCTTACTTTTGTTTCTTGTTGAGCAATGTAAAATTGATATTGCCCTGTCTATCCTGTTGTGTTTTGGATAATCTGATTTTACATTTGTTGATTGCATTTGTGCAAAAGTTTCTAAAGTCGATTCAATAAATCCATTTTGTGCATACCTTGTAATCGTTGCAAATCCATGCAACCAATTTTCTTTGAAGTATTTAGACATTAGAGAGTGTATAAGTTTAAACAACCTCCCTATACCTTTGGCAACCTAGAAGAGAGGAGACGTCATTCTTTGAAGGATTTTGGTAAGAATAGATCATGCGCAAGGTTGTCAATTTGGTTTTTCTCCTACCAATTGCATTTGCTTGAAAGTTTCCAAAGCCTTTAAAATTCCATTCTGTGTGTATCCTTCAATCATTGCATTCAATGAGATCATATTTCTTGAGGGATTATGTCAATCAAGTTTTCATGCCTTGTCTATGAGTTCACATTTCTTTGAGGCATTCTGTCAAACAGTTCATGTGCCATGTTTATGATTCTGCATTTTGTATACATGTTGGCCAGGGCACTTGCAACTTCAACATCTGACAAATTCCTCTATCTTTTATGCTTTGAGGGATGCCCATACTCTATTCCTAAGCTCCCATTTTGGGTTAGGTGGGGAGAATGCTGGGAAAGTAAGTAGTATCTTTAAGTAAAGAGTAAATTGAGCAAAATGTAAGTATTTTGGAAATTAACAGTATATTTTCCTATTGATAAGAATATTGGAAACGAGGGTAATCTGGTTTAAAATAAAATAAAACAAGTGACGCAAGCGTCGAGTTCCTGCCGAGAGGTAAAAAGCATCTAGCTATGAGTTAGAAAAAGTAATTAGATAGGAGATAGGAATATAAATGTATTAAATATAGCTAGGAAAGTTTGAAGTAATTTGCAATGGCGCATTAATGCGTTGAATGTTTAGGGTCCATGGGCAACGTGGTCCATAGAGACATGTGAACAGTTAACATGTGTTGATGGATGCATGCAAAATTTCATTTATGGGTACCATGTATACGTGGACTTTTTTATAGATATACCAATGAATACTTGTATTTTTATGTGTGTATGTATACATTTGCGACAAGAAACATTCTTTATGATCTTAATCAGGAAGCAAAAATGTATTATTATTTTGTTTAAATTATTAAATGCAAATAATCTCAAATGTTTGTAACAATGCTTGAGTAATCTATGTATACATGTATCAACGTGCACATAATGCATAGAAGAGTGAAAAGAATCCTCGACATCTGAACGAGTCTCAAAGCACGATGAGACTCAACTTGCATTTGCAGTATTAAATGAAAGAAAATAGGAGAAATAAACTACTTATGACCAATGCACAGTTTTTAAATTTTTTTTTTGATAAACCTTTTTCTCCATAAATTCATTAGTCATTTCAATTCGAACAAAGTTTTGATGTAGGAATATTTCTAAAGCATCAAATGTCATTTGCAACAATTTACAAAAGCATGTGCACAGGCACTAAAGAAAAATGCATTCTTTACATGACCCATATTTATATGCATGTTGACCCACAGGCATTAGACAGCATGGGCTAACCTATATAGCTCTATCACGAACAAAATCAGTAGAATCATTATTTCTGTTACAACCTTTAACCACAAAAAACTTCAAAGTTAAAGACAAAATACAACTAGAAATGTCTCGTCTCCAGACATGTGCACAATGGCAATTTGATAACCAAAGCACATGTTCAGAAAACAAATCACATATGCTCCTATGTACATTGAACATTCGTAGCTTGAAAGCACATGCAGAAGACATTGTCAATGACTATGGCATAATGCAATCTGATATCTTGTGTCTCCAAGAAACACATATGCATCCCTTTGAGCTAAATATCTTGCTGCAGTATTTTGATAGCTTCTTTGTACATAACATACATGGCATAGCAACTTTAACCAGGAAACATTTATTCCTGTCAAAAACAAAACAACATGAAACATCAAATATTGAAGCCATCACATCAACAGTAATGCTATCTAACAATGAACTCAATGTTTGTAATATTTATGCAAGACTTGCAACTGCCATAGACGAAGTATGCAGCAGAACAATATACAATTTATGTTGGACCAACAACACAGCATGGGCAAGTCAGTCATTGACCACGTTTGGTCCAACACGACTACAAATATATGCTCTATCTATAAAGCAGAAGCATATTGGACTGATCACAATCCAATTTTCCTAAAATTGCATGTTGCCCAATAGACAAATTCAACTTTATAGAACTTATAGCCTTATATCACTTTTATTCTTTGCAATGCCTTTTTCAATGCTATATCCATTATTTGCAGGAGATCTATGGATGAAACTAAAAGATAGTCAAAGAAAATACAAACCACACAAGAAGAATCAGCACAACGGTAAAGCACTCATAGTATTATTCCTTCATACTCATTCACCCAAATCACAAATATTCAAATAACATTGTTCCAATTCTTTGCAGGACACCAAAAGATGTATCAAAAAGACAGGAAAAACAAGTGCAAATTGCACAAGAAGAGTCAGCACAACGGTAAAGTGCTTGGTTCTTCATTGTACCGCCATTTGTCCAGCTTGCTAATATTAAATTAGCATTCAATTGACATTATCCTTGTTCCTTGTAGGACAAGAGTCAAGAAACCTAAGATTGTTTCAATCGAACAACTAAATGCAAAAAGAGTTGGAGACACCTTCCAAGGTGATGTGCTTGTTGTCTACAAAGCAACATTGGATAAGGCCAACAAAACACGGGAAATGTTGTGTGCTGATTTAACAGATCACAAAGCACAAATGACAATCACGTTAAATGTTAGTGGAAACCTTGTGTATAAACATGAGCCTAAAATAGTCTCGGGGTCACTATCTCAATCTCATATTTTCAAGTTGCACCTAGGACAGACTATGACAGAGGTGACTGTGATTGCATTTTGATTTTAACAAACATAAGCACCACTGAAAACATCCCACGCCTCTGTCAAGAGTACAAATTCATTCCAAGTACGACTATCAGCCAACTGCTAACAACTATAAATGAGTACCCAGCTGGCACAATAGTTGCGCTAGTAGTTGGTGCCAGAAAATGGGTACCCAATTTGCAGTTGACAAAGGGGTTTCTACATAATTCATATCAAACACAAATGAAACCTTCGCATTTCAACAAGAAATTTGAATAGATAATACTAAAAGTAGTTTAAAATACGAATTTATAATCAAAGTATAAGAATGCCTTAAAGCACTATGAAACCCTACTTGCATTTCTCGTATCAAATAGAAGAAAACAACGAAAAGTTACCTCTTCTGACCTCAAGCAATTCGTGCTGTCCAGTGTGCAACTCTGCAACTACAAAATCTCCTACTCGGCCACACAATAGAGCACTATGAAATACAGCTTCGTTATGCACTTTAATGTAACGAAACTTTGAAAATTAACAAATTATCACCTCAAGTAACTCGTTTCTGGGTCTGGACTCTGCAACTATAACATCTTGCTCAGTCGCTACAAACTCTTCCTCAGAACACGCGCTTACGGAACACAAAACAACACACACAAAGTAATCGAGATGCATAGCAAGTGGCTTAACTCTATATTAAATGACCAAAGTACCCTGGCCACGCGTGGCCACCAAGCCATTCGAGCGCCTTCACCTTGAACCAGATGCCATTTAATGCATTTAATTTGTATTCATGCATTACGTACGTCTACCCGCTAGTTTTATAAACTATGCCTTTTGCTTAATTTTATTTAATCAATTTATGCGCTCGCATTTTCCTGATATTTTAATGCATTTAATCTACATTCATGGATTATGTACCTCTAGCCGCCAACTTTTAAACTATGCCTTTGCTTAAATTTATTTAATCAATTTATGCGTTCGCATTTTCCCGAATTTTTAAAATGAAAATGATTTATAAAGCTACTCGGATGAATAGAAAAATAGATAAATGCTAATTTTCCAATATATAAAATAGCTCTCCAAATTCAAACTATACAAAAAAATAAGTAATATGTTAAATGGCGAAATGTGATTGGCCGATGCTACCGGTTAAAAGCATTCTGGGCGAATGCATAAGTATTCCTGCCT
The DNA here is from genome assembly GCA_007258455.2 of Sequoia sempervirens. Taxonomy (NCBI): domain Eukaryota; kingdom Viridiplantae; phylum Streptophyta; class Pinopsida; order Cupressales; family Cupressaceae; genus Sequoia; species Sequoia sempervirens. The sequence continues at coordinate 83,321,459 of VDFB02270651.1, forward strand.
GGCGGCAGGAACTAATAATAGTAAGCTTATTAATATAACTAGTATTAGTAACACGTTGGAAAAAAATATATAATTATTAATTATATTATTAGCAATAATGAAATAGAGGTTACTATAATTACAATTAACATAAATGTCAATGTTGGCATAACCATCACTATAATTTACTCAGCCTGGAGGGGATTGATAATTACTGATAAATACTGCCACAGTTCTGGGTAATTAGATTTAGTGTTTTAGGGTTTTCTTTTGGTTTGCTTATGTCTTTACTGCTCACCGTAACCTTTCACCCAGTCGTGTAAACTAAAAGTTTAAAATGGACGGGAGATAAATTACAACCCAATTTATCATTTAAATTGTCATGAATCTGTAGCCCGAAATTGGCTTACACAAATATCAATGCCTATAGGGGAGAGGGTCCAATAGTGGTGCGGGTATCAATAGTTGTCATAGTACATGTACATTCAAAGCCTAATATTTTAAAATTATGGAACTAGTAATTGTAAGAGAGGATCTAATAGTAGAACAAAATATGCCCATTACATTCAAAAAGCAACAAATCATATGATGCCACATTGACACACTTAAAAACATGACTTAATGCACCACTATTGGTCTAACTTTTTTTGTGGGTCTATTATGACCCCTCAACAAAAATCATGTCGATGACACCTTTTTTCTTGGTCTATGCAGGTGAAACAGAATATTTGAATTGTCCACATCCTTGGCCACTCGGAGATATAATTTTTTAATGTCAATGTTGCATGTTCATTGCTATGTCGAACTATAAAGTTAGGGTGCACCACTATTGGGCCCTCTCCCCTAATAAATTGTATACCAATAAATACATTTGTCCTTGAGTGGAGTCGATACCAAAGTTGGAGTATTATTATTATTAAAATAAAGGATAACCCTATCCCACGCAAAATAAATTATCTTCCACTGTGCAAAATATCCCTCCAGGTGTTAGTTTATTCGTAAAAATGAAGGTTCTATTTTATGAGTCAATTGGAGGGAATTTACATTCATGCACATCAATTTAGAAACATTAATAGTGGCATATCCCTTTATTGGTGAATTTAAAATATTACCCATGACTATATTTTATCTATTTTAAATTCCTTCCATCCTTTTTATATTTCTACTTTAAAAAATAAAATAAAATAATATATTTTAGCCTTAATAAGGAATCCACGTGTATGTGGGGAATTTAAGAAACTTATTCTTATGGAAGGATGTATATTTGAATAATTAGTATGGTTAATTTTGGGTGAATTTTTTTTATAATAATTAATTACATATTAAGGTATTAATATTAGTTTTAATAACTGTATAATTTTGTGTAATCTTCAATTGGGTTATTGATTAATTAATCATTAATTGATCATATATATGACATTTAGGTGATGGAATATTTGGGAACCTAAATGTAGGTTTAAATATTTTAGAAAGGATTAAGGCATTATTCAATTAATTAGATCTAATTTGACAGCTTAGGATAAATGGTATTATAAGGGAGCTAGCGACATAGTTGAAATTGCAATTGTGCTAATCAAGTATTTTATTTCTCTAATTGTGTTCTTTTTCATAAAAAGAAATTAGTGTTTAAGATAGAGTTAACACTAGAAGTGTGATAAACTATATCATTCATTTATTCAACCATATATGGCTTTATACTAGTATGTGTTTGAAAGTGTGTAATGATCATTTAGGGGATTTTCTGGTCATTTCAATTATATTGGGAATTATGTTGAAATAATAATAATAATAATAATATTTCATGAAGGAGATTAGTGTCTAAGATAGAATTGAGATAGTATTATCATTGCCTTTTAGCTGAATATTTTTCTATTGGTTGGTGCAACTTTTATTAGTTAGTTGAATTATCATTGCAAAGTAATTAGAGTGTTGCCATATGTAGCATTAGGGTACACCATAAATAATCCTTGTGAAATTTACTATTGTATAGCCCTTGTAGTAATATTGTATAGTGAAGCTTTAACCCTAGGGATTTGGAATGGTTGCTTCTTGGATAATAGAGTTTTCTTGAAGTATCAGTATATAATCTTTTATGTTGTTCAAGTAAATAGCTTATTTTAATGTCGAACTCATTGTAACCTTTAGTTTGAGATCATGGATAAAATTGCTATTGCTTATTTGATTGCCCGTCATGTCTCTTTTGGATGAAATGTCAATAGACTTAGCTATTGGTTATTGTGTTTCATCTTGTATGAATACGATAATCTTTTAAAAGTGTTGGCTTCTAATTTCGTTGTGATATTGTCTCCTTTACTCTACACTTGACGATTTGTAATTATGAAACTTATATAGTCATTTTGTGATCCCATGATGTGAATCTTCCTTTTGTGTTAATTCTATTTGAGGAAAATTTATGCAATGACTTTCTTGTAGTCATATTTTGAGATGGTTGGGAACCCAAAGAGTTTGAATTACCCTCATTGGGATTTTGTGGATAGTCAGTGTTTTTAGGCTTCTAGAGGCAATGGTGAAACTGGATTTATATTGATCTCTCATGGTTGGACTTTTGTGAATCATTGATCGTATTCCTATTTTGAGCTCTCGTGGGTGTACCTTGTTCCATGTTTTTCTTTTCCTTTGGTGATGACTATGAGCGAGATGGTTCATTCCTAGAACGTGCTTTCATTTTGTGGCTTTTATGTTTGGTACACCCCTTGTTGTTGTGAGTCTTGTTTCAGAACTATTGGGGAGGGTGGCTCTTCATGGGGGACGATGCACAAAGGGGCTATTAGGATAACCCATGGAAGAGTTTCCTAAACAAGTGATAATGTAATTAATGAACTAGTGGGTTTGGGTAGTTAAACATTAAACAAGATTAATTATGTGCCTCACCCATACCATTAGCACTTTCACAGGCTAAGGATGGGATGAGAAGACCTGGTCGGTAAGATCACTACTTTGTCCTCACGAAAGGTAAGTGGTCCTGCATGAGTCACCCTATGGAGCAGCGCCTTGAGATAGGCAATCAAGATAACCATAGATGGAGGTTGCACCTTGTGATAGGTTGTCTGAATAGTCCATGTAAGGCCATGCGATGACACTCTCCCACAGTACCCATTTATTTTCCTGTGTTTGGTTGCCTCTAGGAGTGTTGTTTAAATTGTTGATGTTGTTGAGGAAATTGGTTCTTGGTGTTTGTTGTTGAAGTCTCCAATTTCTATCTTTTACTGTTGCACACATGCCTCATGGCAACTTGATTGATGTTAATGAAAGGTACCCTTGATATTTATTATTGGTTGATATTGTGACTTCATTTGAAGGCTTTGGATCCTATTGTTGTTGGAACCTCTTATGGTTATTTAGTGTTGATCTATAATATTGGCATTTGGTTTTGTTAGACTTTTCATTATTTTGTTGTGGCTATGTGATGGCAATGTTATGGGTTGTTATCTTATATGGTTATTATCCTTGTTGTGGAGTTTGGCTTGCTATTGGTTCATTTGACTATTTTGGTTGAGGAATGGGGATCTTTCTTGTCAACTCCTAGCATAGGGGGTGGTCTTTTGAGTCCATGCAGTCGGGTGGAACATGATATGCACCCCATTGGGTCCCCAGTCCAAGTTTGTGATGATGCAGTTGATCCTGAACTCCACCTCAGTTCTATGGTACCATGTTCAATTATGTAATATTCTTGTATTTGATGTATCTTATCCTCTATGCGACATGATGCATATGTACTCCTAAAGTGATGTAATTTACTCCTGAAATAATGTAATGTACTATTATATCCATGATGTGTTGTATATGTGGAAATATGCTCCACAATTGTGATATTGAACTATGAATCAAAATGTAATCAATGTTGTATATATTTTTCATCTCTTATATTCATGGATGGTTGTATGTCATCATTATGTAATCTTGGTTTTTATTCGCTTTCATTTTGATAAAAGCTTAGGTCTCGTAATGACCGTTCTGTGTACCCTGGAGGACGTAGATGACTTTCTAAATGCATAATTACCTTTCATGTAATGTATGTACATATTCATCTTATGCAACGTTTCACTTTTAAAAAAAAAATTGTGCAATGTTTTGTTGTCCTTTGGGGTTCACACGGTAGGGCGTTAGAGAACAACCATGCACTCGAGAATATTGCTAAGGGATAATTATGCTATGCACTTTACCTTGAACTTTTGATAGGACTTGAAAAAGAAATCTTCACAAGGCTTTATAGGTTCTATAGGTCTAGGCCAAAATAAATCCAATGAAAAATTCCCACAGGAAGAGAAAGGATTAAATCCATTGTGATGCACTATAAATATCGTGTTCCATATAGGAAACTTTATGCACTTGTGAATGACCAATGAGATGGAATTCATGAAGCGTAACCATGAGTAGCCTAGCTTACATAAAATTGGTTTAATTCGGGATGATGGAGAACGATACACCTAATTGTTTAGGTTCAAGTTTTGATGGAAGAGTGATTGAACCTATTGTAGGGCAAGAAAAACCATTATGTGTTTTAATCCATGATTTTAGTTGTTCATAAGTATCTTGGTAAAGCTCTTTCAAAAAAAAAATTCCTCAATGATGACATTCTCTGCACATGCAAGATCAATAAGTATTCCTTGTGCAAGTATGTTATTGATACAACCAATAATGTAGAGAGGACCATCAAGAAAATGTCTAAGTGCATCATCCTTAGTAAAATAAATGTTAGGTGACAAGTGGCCTGTCCCTTACAAGGTTGAATACCAATGAGACCAATCATGCCTTGTAGAGGATCATCTTTATTATCACTCTTATTATCATCAGTCATGCCTTCTATCTTATCAACATTCATCAAATTATTCTTATTCTCACTAGCTTTTATAAAGTTGATTAAATGATTTGGCATTGGGTTCGTGAAGATTTAAAAAAATTCATTAGGTGGGGCAATGGACTTTATTCCCTTGATCATTAACACCACCCAATTGGATGTGATTGGAATCAATGAGGTCTTGTACATGATGTTTATGACACATGCATCATTTTGTATCATGTCCAACTTGATGATAATGAAAAATGACATTTGGGTTATGATTTGGAGGGAAAGGCTTGGTTATATCAGTAGGTCTAACTAGAGGTAAATTTATTAAATTCTTTTTCAAGAGTTGCATCATAATTGAATGAAGGGAATGAAGGAGTGGGATGAATTTGATGCCCTTAGCTTGAAACCAGTATGGGGTTGTCTTTATACCAACAACTTGATGTTACAAATAGATGGCTGATTGAGGTGGATTTATGCTAATAAGACCCCCTTTTTTTTCTTGAATGATTGAAAGTTATTGTGAGATGCAAATTTTGAATTTTCAGCACAATTCAAGGAAGCTTTCTCTTCATATTGACTAATTGAATTTTAATGATCACGAAGAGCCACACACAAATGTGTAAAGGATGGAAACTTCATCATCCCAACCTCATCTCTTATTTTCTTTTGTAATTTTTCAATGAACATTTGTTGAAGACCCACATCAAGGAGGTTAATATTGATTTGTGAGTAAAGCAATTGATAGCGTGTTATAAAACCTGACTTTTTCTCCTTGTTGTTGCTTACACCTTATTAAGTAAGATAGAGCCATCTTAGGACCAATTTGCATATATAAATGGTTAAGAAAGGTATCAATAAACTCATTGAACAAGCGGATTGAATTATTCAGTAATGAGCAAAACCATTCCAAAGATGTGTCTTTCAAGGACCTAGGAAAGAGTTTAGCCAAGATTTTATCTTAAAAATGAAGTCACTACATAAGGTTGTATATGTTGATACATGGTTACTAGGGTCTCCTTTACCATAGTATTTCTCAAAGTGATGTACCTCTATGCCTTATGGCACTTGTTTTTTCAATATCTCCAATGACAATGGGTTTCTTTTGACATATTGTGAAGGTTGTCCATTTTGGTTTTGGTTCAATGTTGTTATTTGTTGTTGAAGGGATGTGACATTTTGCAAAATTTGGTTTATGACAGAATCATTGGTTGTGTTTTGGGATGGAGGTCAATATGTTGGAGGTGTATATATGTTAGGTGGACAATTAAATTGTAAGTTTGTGAGAGGTGATGGATTTGGAGATATTAAATGTTTGAGTTCACAAAACTAAAAGGATTCCCAATATAAATAACCAAGGTTGGAGCTATATTGTTGTTTGGTTGCATTGTTGTGGTAAAAGTTGGATTTGTATATGTAGGAATAGAGGTTATAGTTTTAGGGTAGGAATTTGATTTCCTCCTTGGCTTTGAGTATATCCCAAAGTGTTACACCCCAAATTGTGAAGTTACTATTTACTATTACTACATAGGGTAAATGTGAATGTAATGTGAATTCTGGAGATGAATTAATGATGCATATACCTTGTTATCAATATCAATGTTATCTCATTTGATTTTGTTTAATTTGATCTTATCTTAGGTAATGTTATTCATGGTGAAATACTGCATAAATGTGAATAGATGGTTATTGAATTATTGTTATTCTAACTTTGAATATGTTTATATATGTTGCTTATTTTTGTGAAAAATTGACTACCAAGCATGTGTTAGTGGTTGCAGGTAAATGTCCATTTCTCTAGGGGGATGGGAAGTATCACTCAAGAGAAGATATTGGTAGGGTAATCGGTAAAAGTAAACTATCTGAGCATACACACACCACATTAGAGTGATTGAACTGAGTCAGTTTGTGGGTAATAGGTAAGTCATCCATAGCTAGTATGTTTGCATTGAGAGTTCGATTTACTTCTACATGCATTGGGTGATGTTTATTTGTTTGAGCTTTTGAGGCCTAACTTATATCTCTATGCTTTATTGATGAGTATATATATATGAGCATATACATATATACACATGAGCATTTATGCTTGGAAAGAATGTATATATGTATATATATAAATATAGCATCTTTGTGTGTTGGTCTACCAAAACAGTGGTTTATACTTGATTAGAAGGTAAGTTATGGCTAATCATGATATGAATATTTTGTGCATGGTAATATATATATATATACACACATAAGCATTTATGCTTGAATAAAGGAGTGTATTTATGTATGTATGTATATATATATATATATATATATATATATATATATATATTATTGCTATTATATGAATGCTAACTCGTTTGCACTTAGTTGTGTATTGAATGTATTCATGCATAATAGACTTATGATATATAAGAATAAATATATAAATTGTTGCTATTATATGAATGCTAACTCATTTGCACTTAGTTGTGTATTGAATGTATTCATGCATAATAGACTTATGATATATAAGAATAAATATATAAAAACATATATATATATATATATATAATACATATACATATATGAAGATATATGTTGATATATATGTGATTATATATATTTGATATATTATCATTTGCATCAACTATTTCTTGAACATACGTTGAAATATATATAAATTCGCATCGCTTAGATATATGCCTGAAGACAATGCCTACATTTCAACATTTCTTCTAGTCTTTATACTAGCTCAATGAAGACTTAGAAGCCAACACATTAAGTCATAAAAGACTTAGTCAACATATCAATGTAAACACCTAGCGAACTTGATTGGCACATATGGGGATAAGACTACCACGTGAAAAGAATTGAGGCCACTCATGACCATGTCTTTGGAAGTCGAATTAAAAGGCTATTTTGGAGGTTGATATTGACTAAGGCAATATGAGTTGATGTTTGTCATCAAGTTGAAAGTCGACTTTGGATCATACATGGCAATGTGAAATAATCATGTATCACCAACTAAGAAATTTGTATAAGTAAGACATGGCAATACACCTAAATTCTATTAGCTTTGACTTAGTCAATTTGCGAAATGGAGAAAGCATGGACTAAGTCCAACACATTTAATTGTTGCAGTTGAATCAATTCATAAAACAAGCCGATTCAAGTTATGTGTTGGTAATTCATCATTGGCATATTCTTCTTACCTAGGAATTGCATCATCTTACTAGTTTTGGCACCACCTCTATTTCACTTTCATGTAGATGTCAATTTGGGAGAAAAATACGAATTCTCCATGTGCAAGTTGAAATGGTCTTTTGAAGATTGTCAATATGGAATTCGATTTGTTATGCTAAGTATGAGCTTGATCTGTCACCACCTTTAAGCTAAATCATGCTACAAGGAAGTGGTATCAATCTACATGTCAAAACTATAGGATTCTGTAGGCTGGCTGCTCTATAAATAGTCACACCAAATCATTAGAAACGTATTCATTCTCATTATTCTTATGCTTACCCATTCTTGACTAATCATTATTTGCAGCCATCATTCGCATTTCTATATTCTTGTGTGACCATTATTTCTATTAAGAGAGGCATATCATACCAAGAGAATACGTCTTTATCTATTTATCATATATGAGTTTACCAGTCATTCTCATCTGATTTACAAGTGAGAAAAGAGTGAGATCTTTTGAGGAAGAGTTGTCTTATATTGAGAAAAGTGTGCTATCAACAAGAGAGAAATAGAGGGTGTTGTTTTGGGAAGATGATTCAAGTTGAATTATTATTGAAGGTTGCATTGTCATCATTATTTGGGATAAACGATAATAGGAATGGTGATTTCTTCTTCTTACTATTTACTTGGAATTGATGTGTTTCTATGTTGCATGAAATTTTTTTTCTATTTGAGCAGAAGAAGTAATTAAGAGTGACTTTGAAAAAGGGAATTGAAGCTTTTAGGCTGTTTTTATATTGTGTTTTTAAGTACTCCATGATATGAGAGATTTTTTGACACAAGTATTAACTATACTAGATATGTCAAAGAGATTACCTAATATAGGTATTTAATTTTGTACATGTGGTACAACATAGGTATTTAATTATACTAGATATGTTTGAACATGGGATGCAATGTGTTTATATTTACTCCATAGTAGGAGATGGGTGTATATCTTAGTTATTATATACTAGGCTTGATTGAATGCAAGAGTCACTTGAGGTACACCCCACTAAGTTATTAGTTTAACTCGGAAAGCTTGTGTTACTCCTAGGATAGTAATCCAGTATGGGAGGGAGCTTGTGTACTTACTTACTAAGTAGATTCATTACTAGTAGATTAGTATGTTGTAGGTTAGTTTGGGATGATGGATTATCCATTGAAGGACAATACATATGCATAGCTGAAGATAGCCTTAAGTCAAATCGGCCCTAAGTAGTGTATGTGATAGATGACTTCATTCAAAATACTGAATGACAAAACTTTTATCAAAGTAGTGCAATGTACAAGACTCCACTGTCAGTTCACTGTGATGCCATATTACATGCTAGTTCAAGATTGCTGGATTGCACATGTTCTAGTTATGTAGGACACAACACTATGCTCAATTGGTTTTTGTTATCAGTTACTATACCAATCTCTTCATCGAAGGGAAGGGCCATCTATCAATTGATAGATGTGCGAGGGACTGCATTATGAGTATGTGGTTGATAGAAAGGGGCTTGAGTGATGCATCTCCTCCACAACAGGTGACTGAAGAATCAATATTTGAAAGGGTAGATCCTAGATTGTCTTACAACTATTTGGTCTAAAGCTCATTGGAGCTATGTATGTGAGTGTATGTATTCTTGCATTGTTGTAACTTGTGAATTTAATGTAATGAAATGGAATCTTTATTGTAATATGATATGGCATTTTGTTAGTACTTGAGCCCAACTAGCCATTGTTGAAACATGATCATCAATAATATGAGCTAGGCTACACACAACCTATAATCCTTGGTCATTATCAAGAATTTTCCTCATGTTATCTAGATGATAGGAATTGTAATTTTGACAATATATTTTGTGCTCACATAGTCTTGAAGTTTTTCTAAAGCTTTATCCTATTGTATATGATAGGAAGATGGGCAACCATGGTTTCAACATCAGTTATAGTAATTGATGGCAAGGTGGTCATGAGAAATGTGGCATTAGGGATAAAGTCCAACATGGCTTGAGTATTGTCAACACTTTTTATGAAAGATTTGGAAAACCCAAGATCCACAATGGATGTACTAACGCGAGATTCCATGAGTCTCAAACTATGTCTCAATAGAGTATTATCAATAGGACACTACGTTGTAAAAATCATGTAAGTTTTACCACACCAAGAGTGCACCCAAGATGAACATTGCTATACTAAATAAAGACAAAAAAACCCAAAAATAGGAAAAAAAAACTAGGAATAAACAACAAACATAGTAACAAAGGTCTCAGAAAAAAAAATTTAACCAAGACAAACAAGACAGGGTCACTCAGGGGCGAATGAGTCCTGCTTAGGGCTTCTGAGAAATCAAAGTTTGGTTGTGAACTAAACTTCTTAAAGATCTTGATTGTACTTGAACAGACAGTTGAAACAATAAATGAATTTCTAGAATTTTCTTAATGTATTCTAATGTGATGTGAAATGCAAGTATGCAATAATGTAAAAGATGTTTGAATAAATTTTGATGCAATTTCCAAATCTAAAATATGACAATTGACTGATTTAAAATGCAGGGACCTAAGAATGATTACTTTTGCATGCAAATTTTGATTCTAAATAAATCACTTTCTTTTTACCAAATGAAATAAATGCAAAATGGTTTATAATAAGAAAAGTTTCAAACATAAACAAAGATCTACAAGTATAGGGAATCTGAGTAGACAAAGATAAAAGTGTGTGTAAAAATTTGCAAAGGCACCTCTACAAGGACAAGGTCACCCAAGGACAAATGCATCTTTGTACAAGGTTCTGGAAAATAAAAAAAAGGGTGTTTGAGTTATTGTTTATGATTATTGTTTTTGATTGTAAAGTGATTCTATAATGAAAAAAATTGGGTTCACCAAAATGAAAAATAAGGAAAGAGAAGGGGGGGTCCTAGGTCCTCAATACAAAGAACCTAAGATATATAGGATTCCTCTTTCCAGCTTTCATTCAAAATCACCAACCACAAAGCCAAGAGATTGACTTTCAACCTTAATGGTGAGTAAATCAGACTTGGATTGGTGGGAATCTTTAAGGGTAGTTTAGGATGATTAGGAATGATTTGAAATAATGAATCTAAATGAACTATATGACCTAATATATAAAATACAAATTCTTAAAGATATACAAGTTGTAACAAACATTTGTAGGTAGATCTGGGAAATATCAAAGGGAATGTACCTATCACCAAAAGATGGTTCTAGAATATGTAGGACTAGTTCGCTCCTAGGCAAATGGGTCCTTGATAGGACTTCTGAAAATACTTTTGACAATCCTCAGTTGTCAGATCTGAGATGCTAATTTCCACTTGTAAACTTGTCAGAATGAAGGAAATAAATTTTCTAACTTAAAGTTTTTGTGTCTTGACAAGAATGATGACAACAAATGCAATAATGCAAAATTTATGTTCAAGATCTCTTCAATCCTTCTTCAACTTGTAATCTACACATACGCAAAGAGGGAAAAATGTTTGTGCCATATATGGGTTTTCCTAATTTAAACCATGTGAATAGTGTTCCCACTTTTACAATGACAATGTCAATTATAAAAACCTTGAATGGAAAGGAAGGAAATGATGAATGAACAATTGCTGCAACTCACCACCCTTCAATGGCTTCTTTGAAGGAATGAAGTCATACACATCTCTTCAAAGGAATTGGATCTTGATTGCTTGATTTTCTTGAATGCTTGAATGTATGAAGACCTACAACACATGTTAGCCTTCACAAGATAACTTGAACACACATAAACTTGCATGATGTTAGGATCTTCATTGCTGCTACAAATGACTTATAATGCTACTCTTGGTAATAATATTTTCTCTTGAAAGTTAGGAGGTGTGTGTTATATTTCAAATGATAAAATGACTATGTATCTATAGGTGTTTATCTAATTTCCCAAAAATTAGATTCCAAAAGATAACATTTGTACAACTTAAATTTTGATCATTAAAATACCCGCCAAAAACATATTTTAAATTGGGTCTTGGCCCATAAAGGGAACCCATTTGCCGCAAATGCGTCTTGGCCTATATTTCTAGGATAGACACAATCCATGACAATTTAATTATTAAATGAATTTATTTAATGTTGGTTCCCCTTTTAGAATAAGGTAAGAATAAGGCTTTGAAATGCATAATTTGGCAAATTAGAAGCTTAATTAAGTCCAATTAATTAAGGGACCCAAACATAGTGTGAGATTGTAAAGGTATATAATTTCCTAAACTACACATACATGTCAAAGTTGATTCACATTAGCACACCAAGTACACAATAATTTTTAATAAAATTAGCCTTATGTACATGCCATGGGGATTATTACACATAAAACTCAATTACATTCATAAAATTCAACCATAATATGAATTAGACCAATTTATATTCCACATCAATCAATCACATATATATTGACTTAATGACTTAAATTCCACCAATACTAATTGTACATAAGCACTAATCAATATAAATAAGGATGCGTATACAAGAGAATTACATACATGTCAAAGCTTGGCTCACATTAGCAAACCAAGCAAACTAGTTTTTTAATAAAAAAATAGCCTTATGTATGTTCCAATGTGGAGATTATTATGCTCAAAACTCAATGGCATACATAACATACATACTTGACTCACTTGGTACAACACTAGAACATAAAAGCCTTATGCATGTATACACATTGGCACACTCTACAACCTTATTATGATTTACTCACGTACATGGCATACAATTCAATCACATAAACTCAATAATTAAAAATCATTCAATCCTAACACATAAGAACATGAGGTACATCATACAAATTCAATTCACACATGTGATGTAATCATAACATAAATTCCATGATATAAAAAAGGATGTGTATACAAGTAAATTGCATACATTCCAAAGCTCAATTCATACTAGTACACAAGGAATTCCATGGAAATTCAATAAAAATTAGCCCTATGTATGCACCATGGAGAGTATTTAAGCACAAAACTCAAAATAGCATACATAACATTCAACCTTGATACGAACCAGATCGATATACATTCAATATGAAATAATCACATGCATATAACAATGAAATAAATGTTACAAATACTAATGCACACAAGAACTCCAATACAAATACACCATAAAAATTCAATTCACAAATGTTATATCGACATAACATAAATTACATATAAACAAGGATGTGTATACAATTCAATTGTATACATGTCAAAGCCTTATTCGCGATAGAACACCATACAAATTTAATAAAAAATTCCCTATTTACGTGTCATGGAAAGTATTACAAATAAAACTCAATAACACACGTAATATTCAACCATAAAATGGACTAGACTGAATTTACATTCTCTATGAATCAATCACTTGTATACAAATTAATGACATAAATGCTGTCAATATTAATACACACAAGAATACCATACAAGTTTGATTCACACTTGATGCAACACCAACATAAAAACCTTATGCCCATATACACATTGGGTACATAATACAACCTTTATATAATTTATTCTCATGTACATGAACTACAAATCAATCACATACACCATACAAATCTAATTCACACATGTGATGTAATCGTAACATAGATTCCTTATAAAAGATGTTTATACAATCCAAGTGAATACATTCCAAAGCCTAATTTACCTTAGCACACCAAAAGCACATACATAACATAACATGGAGACTATTATGCGTAAAACTCAAAGACATACATAACATTCAATTATAATATAAACTAGACCAATTTATACTTCATATAAATCAATCACAAGTATACAGATTAATTAAATATATGCCACCAATACTAATAATGCACATAGGCATTCTTGGCACACCAACATAAAAGTTTGTGCATACATAGACATTGGGCACACAATAAAACCTTAAAATGGATTATCCTCATATTTATGGCAAATAAATCATTCACATGTAACTCAATAATATAATTCTACTAATCCTAATGTACACAAACACACAAGGTACACCATAACAATTTAATTCGTATATGTGATGTAATCATAACACAAATTCTATAGAAACAAGGATGCATATAAGTCAATTGAATATATACAAAATCCCAATTCATATTAGCACATCATACAACTTTAATAAAAATTAATCTTATGTACACATTATGGAGAGTATTATGCACAATACTCAATGACATTATTCAACCATAATATGAACTAAACCAATTCACATTCCATATGAATCAATCACATGCATATGACTTAATGACATAAGTATCACCAATTCTAATGTGCACAAGCATGATTCCATATAAATAAGGATGCGTATACCAATTATGCATGCAATGCCAATACCCAATTCATATTTGCACACCAAGCGCATCATACAACTTTAATAAAAAAATAGTTGTGTATGTTCCATGATGATTATCATGCACAAAATCTTGATGATGTATAACATCAACCATAATACGAATTAGAGAAATTTACATTCTATATGAATCAATCATTCATGTATATGAATTAATGATATAAATGCCACATGAGTATTCTAAATACAACATACGAGTTTGATTCACACTCAATACAACACCAACATAAAATCCTTATGCACATATACAAGTCAATTGTGTACATGCCAAATCCTAGTTCACATTAGCACAACAAACACACCATACAAGATTAATAAAAATTACCCCTATGTATGTGTCATGGAGAGTATTATGCACAAAAATTAATGAAATACTCAACATATAACTTTGATTCATGCTTGATACAACACTAACATAAAATCCTCATGTACATGGAATATAAATCAATCAAATATAACTTAGTGATTAAATATCATTCAATCTTAGTACCATGAGGTATACTATACAAATTCAATTCAGGAATGTGATGTAACCATAACATAAATTCCATATAAATAAGGACGTGTATTCAAGTCAAACTATATATATGCCAAAACTTAATTCACATTAGCACACCATACAACTCTAATAAAAGTTAGCCCAATGTACATGGCATGGAGAGCATTGTGCACAAAACTCAATGACATACATAATATTGAACCATAATATGAACTAGACCAATTTACGTTCCATATGAATCAATCATATGTATACAACGTAATGCCACATATACTAATGCACAC
Organism: Sequoia sempervirens; assembly: GCA_007258455.2. Taxonomy (NCBI): domain Eukaryota; kingdom Viridiplantae; phylum Streptophyta; class Pinopsida; order Cupressales; family Cupressaceae; genus Sequoia; species Sequoia sempervirens. The sequence goes on from VDFB02270651.1 coordinate 83,336,570, forward strand.
AAGCACGTCAATACACATACACATTCAAATTCCATATGAATCAATCACATTTATATGACTTAAATATCACCAATTCTAATGTGCACAAGCATGATTCTATATAAATAAGGATGTGTATACCAATACCCAATTCACATTTGTACACCAAGCACATCATACAATTTTAATAAAAAAATATGTTCCATGAAGATTATCATGAACAAAATCTTAATGATATATAACATTCAACCATTATACGAATTAGATAATAGAAACACATGCTATAGGTAATTAGCATTTATGAATGAGTAGATTTTAAAAATAGGATGGAGCATTTTATGAATCCCATAGGAATGCTTTTAAGAATAGGACCGTTGGAGGTAAAGACTATCAGGTCTCATTTAATATTCCGCCCAGTCTCTTGTGGTAGAGGAGTTCCCGGCCCTAGTTCATATCCATGTCCTCTGCCTTTGCTTGCTCTCAATCATCTCATTTGTATGAATCAATCTTCGTCCCAATTCTACAAAAAATGCACAAAGATTTGCAGTCCCAGCCAAAGATTAGAATAAAATGTTTGTTGTTTTGATTTGCAGTCCCGGCCAAAGATTCAAATATGCAATATACTTCTTGATTCACAGGGGAATTGTTCCTAAAAATAGTTAGGGCTTGAGAGTCCGATCATTGATGCCTATGATTTTAGATTTAATTGTTATTAGTAAGTTTAAATAGTTCTTTCCTCTATTTTTACTATCAAAGTAGGGTCTCTCTATTCCATTGAAAGCCCTACTACGATGTGAAATCAGGGCTTTAAAGATTCAAGGGTTTGAACTGTTTCTGTTAGTTTTCATCTGTTTTTCAGAGTCTACAATTCTTCGACCATTCTTCTGTATTTATTCAATTCTGATCTTCATCTGTTTTTAGCAATTCTTCGACCATTCTTCTATATTCTATTCAATTCTGATATCACCAGAATGGGATGAGGTATAAATCTTTATTGTGAATCGACTGGACAATGCTTTCCAGACACGATCAGGAAATATGTGTGTTCTGTTTCAGTTATCCATCCATAGCAGTGCTTTAATTTTTTTTAAAGAGCTACTACAGTTTATTTTATTTATTTTTACTCAAACTTGATGTTGAACCGATTATGATCTATAAGAATGGGGGATCTGGGTTTCTTGACGCGTCTTTCGCTTTCCTTCCATGTAATTCAATTCCCTCATACACCTACACCTAATCTTCCCAACAAAGCTCTAACCTCCTCACAATTAAGAGATAATGCCTCACGAAGTGAAAATTCAGCTTCCTCAAAACTTGATCTCTTTTTTTTTCCTAGAGGATATTAATTTGTAACGGGTCCTCTGTTTGCCTGTTGCAAATTCAGCTTCCTCAAATCCTGATCTCTTTTTCTTTTCCTAGAGGATATTAATTTGTAACGGGTCCTCTGTTTGCCTGTTGCATCTTCCTTTAGAAGCAAGATATTGTACAGGTTAGTTATTATTGCAAAGAGCATGACGGCTGGAGGGAAGCCTTATGAATTTGGGACAAAATGATTAGTTTCACCCCAGAATAAAATCTGCTGTCTTCGATTGTGTGATAGCTTACTCTCATTACCTTGCAATTTCTGAGTTAATACATGCTTTAGAGGATTCCAATTTCTCATGTTCTTCATTAGGATACGTTGTTGACAAAATACTGTATGCAATTTCCATTGTAGCTTATAGATCAAATGCCCCAAGAGAGAATCCACATTTCTGGAACTATCTGACACTTGGTCTGCTTTTGAGGTATCTAAAAAATTCCTAGGTTCTTTTGGTGTCCAGATCTAAATCAAAGGAGTTGCCAAGAAACTTGCAGCATCTGGATATGGTGTATTTGGGATGGATTATCCAGGATTTGGCCTTTCAGAAGTCCTCTATTGTTATATCCCAAGTTTTGATAGACTTGTGGATGATGTTATAGAACAATTCTCCAAAATCAGAGGTGTGTTGTTCAATTGCTTACAGAATGTCATTGATACTTGCTTCCATTTACTATCCACAATTCCTCTTTATTGCTGGTAATTGTGGTCAGTCCTTTCATAAAAGACAAGAGGAGACATGCTTCATCATTGATGTGACTACCTGGAATCCTATTAGTTCTAGTGGATTTAAATCTATTGAATCTAGGGCTTAGGTGAAGAATCTGGAAGAGGAGTCTCAGGGAAAAACCATCTGAATTCCATGTTACTTTAACTTCCCGTTATTTTCTATACTGTCCTTTTATCAATAAAGAAGAAATTATTTCAACCATTTAAAGGTTCTCACCTGAATTTGATCAATTTTGGGTGGAGTGTCCACAAAAGTAGCTATATGTAAGGTTAACCTGACAAACATTAGCTTAGGTTTAGTAGTAACTCCTACCTTGAATGTAAAGGTAAATGTCACCCCATCAGAGCAAGAAACTAGAAAATCAGAAACACCCTAAAACAATTTTGGGCCTATCGCCAAGTCTACCATAGCTTTGAACCAAACAATCCAAGTTGTAGCACCAAAATATCACTGGTGGTACTGCCAAACCCAATCTCATGATCTATAGCAATGCCCAGCCCAATATCATGTTCTGAGGTAAAGAAAAACAATCTTTTGTGATCTCTGGCTGCGCCAAACCATGTTTTATGGCCTACAATACCACCAAGATCAATATTCTAATCTGGTCAAAGCTTGCTTGTTGGTCCACCATATGGCGCACAAACAATTCTAGTGGCTCAAGACATCAGTAGTTGTATGTCATGGACGTACCTTTGTTCTCCTCCTTTGTGGGTTGGAGCCTTCCATACGACTTGTAAGGTATGGAGCAATGCCCCTTAGGCCTGATTGGACCGATGAATTTGATGCGGCCCATATGACGGAAGGTATAGAGCAACTCTTTTATCTTCTAAAATATGTCTTTTCCTTCTAGTATTTTACGTTCTTATGAACATATTGAGGGAGTTAGGAAGAAAAGAATGAGAAGAACATAGCCATTCATTTCCTTTTAGAGAATGCAATGTTGTAACTCAGTGATTAATAAAATTTCCATTATAGTTCTATGTCTTTCCTAAGTGTCATTTCTAAATCTTTGTTCAATAGTATCTTCCTTAAATAATACACACCTGAATTCTAGCTATTTAGAGTTCCATCCACCAGATATCTCTTCAGCTTTAGATAACAGCTCCCTTTGCTAAAGGGACCAGAAATTAAGAGATAGTAATATATTTCTTAACTCTCCTAGCAGAGATGATAAAGCACAGGGGAGTGAGAATACAAGTCTCTATTTCTTACTTGTTTCAAGAACCATTTCTGCAGTGACATTCACATGATTGATCTCTGCAAGGTCAGTTCTTGGGTAGTTTTAGCTTTTCCTAAAATATATCTGCCCAGGTTACCCCTCACCAGTTGAGTTTGTGGCATTCAAGCTCCTCGTGAACCTTAATAATCTGTATGTAATTCCATTTTTCCAAAAAACACTGCTTTGTCTTGTTGGAACTAGAATGTGACAGTGTCTAAGGAAATTCAGTATCTCGTCATAGACACCAACAGGCTCTGATCTAGAATCTCAAGTTCATCTCTTTTCCACTTACAGTTGAAGACTGAAAAAGAACAATTAGTTTATTCACATATTAAGATACACATCTACCAATAAAGGCTTGCATTTAATCCCCCATTGCTTACAATCAATAGAGCAGTATTCCACTCCAAGGATGGTGGCCCCATCTTTGTTATATCATCCCTATCAAATGCATTGTGTACCAGCTGTTGACTTCTTAACCAAGCTGAGCAAATACTCTTTCTTGGCTTGTTCAGAACACTTAATACTAGTATAATATCAACGAGTCTTACGTGACCTCAAAATCTTAATGGTGATCGGTTCATTTGTGCACAAATTTTATTTTGTAGAAGAAAAGTTGAGCAGCATACTTAGTTTTATCACTTATGCCTTGAATGATTTGTAATATTAGATTTGTTATGATCTCCGGTCTCCAAGAACATAGCTTGATGAACCATATCTTAATATTTTGTATTAGTCAAAGCATTGTAGCTATGCTAAATAACCACTAGGGATTTGGTTAGTTGGAAGCTTTGAGAGAGTTCCATGTTGTCTATCAGGGTTCCATTCCAACCATGGTCTGCCCTGCTCCAGTGAAATGAGAAAAAGAAATGAGGCCTGTTGTGAGTCCTGGTGAGTATGGTTTAATAGACACTCTTTAGAAATGTTGACTGTCAATGAGCTCAATGAGCTTAACTTGGATGGTGGAGAATAACATATGGGAAGCCACTCTCACAGCCAAGGATAAAACTATATTAATCCATTTTTCCTAATTCCTGGAGCCCCATTTTCTATTTATAAATTGCAATTCATGCCCTCAACTTTAATCGCATCAAGGTAAACTAATTTCCAGCGTCAACAGACAATTACAGTTTTATCTGCCTATCAACTTGCCTCTGCTAAATTCAGCTGACTTAATAATTTAGAGGATAAGAGTGGGATCCTTCCAAACAAGAAATTTTGGATAATTTTTTTTTTCCTCTTTTCAGATTGGGATAAAACTATATTAATTCATTTTGATATTTATTTCATTTTGTTTGAGTTGAATGAGGGTGATGATAAAATAGGCTTGATGTGGTCATTCGTGCCTTCAGTTAATGTCTCCATTTTGTGTTGAACAAGCCTTGCCTGTAGCATTATGCACCCATGTCTCCCATTTTGGCACAGTAATATATGATACTTTATATCTGTCAAATAAAAAGAAATTTTAAGAGTTTTATTTGGTTTATGAAAATTGGTACAATATGCAGGATTTCTCTTGAGTTGTTTGAAATAAAATTTAGTTTTGGATTTTCGTTTTTTAACTTTATTTGTTTTGCATAACAGTGAGAACATGAACACATAATTACTGGAGGGTTGGTGCACAACAAGAATAACTTGAACATGAAGACTTCAGAGAAGAGATCAGCTTATAGTATTTTTCACAGTGAAATGAAAATACAAATATAAGTAACTTTTAATTTATATTTATTGTAAATATTCGTCAACAATTATAAATAATAAAAATATACCCTTTTTTTGAGGAGGGGTAGAAATATCCCTTCAAAAACTCTCAAAGATGGTCATGAACATCTTTGAGAGTGTCTCTCTTGTTTTTCTGTATCTATTGTTTTTATTTTTATTTTAAAAAAGTAATCAAAGATATTATTGTTATAATTTATATAAATAAGAATAAATGCGTGTGTTAAAAGTTAAAAAAATAATTATATATATTTTTAATTTTTAAATATTAATCAAAATTATTCTAAAAATTAATTAAATTAATTAGCTTATTACCAATTAAATAACATTTAGAACTACAACATAAAGTAGTTACATTTTCTTTTAAAATGTAATTATAATTTTATGTGTTCATAGTCTCATTATTCTTATAAAATATGATTATAATTTAGTCTATTTATATAAATATTAGATTTTGAAGTGAATTTTGAGGAAATAT
>VDFB02270651.1:83344200-83377955 GCA_007258455.2 Sequoia sempervirens
GGAGGGAGGGAGAGGTAGGTAGAGAGGTAGGATGGGAGGGATTAGGGGAAATGTAGGTAGAGGGGGAGAGGGTGAGTAGAGAGACAAAAGTAGAGAGGTAAAGTGAGAGTGAGGGAGAGAGAGATGTATACATTGCTCTCTACTCCTTATAGTTTTATTATAATAAATATGAAATTTAAAACTCCCTTACAAAAATCCATCAAATATTTTTATAATACTTTTATATTATCATATATAATATTATATTATACTAAATACTATAGATATAATTATATTACAATATATTATATATAATATTATATTATAGTAGATAATATGTATATTATATGAATATTAATATATCCTAGTATATATTAATTTATTGTATATTATATATTATATATTATATTAATATTTTAAATATATATAAATATTTATATTAATATTAATATTATAATATGACAAGGTCAGGAGAATATACTATTAAAATGGGGTATCATATTCAAAATGCAATACAAGCTGATAAAACTTGGCGAAGAACATTATGCTGGCATCCTAGAGTTTACCCAAGGAAGGTGCTTTCCTATTGATGATATTACAAAATAGTATACTTACGACAAAGAAATTAAATACGACTGGCATACAAGGACCAAACAGATGTGTACTATGTTATAAAAAATGTGAAATAGTCAATCATCTCCTTCTAGGATGTTCATACTCAAAGAGGTGTTGGGACTAGATCCAAGAAGTTTTAGGATGGAGTGGAGCTAGATAGAATGATCTTAAAGAATGGTTGATTAGCTAGACAAAAGGAAAGAAAGAAGCAATGTGGGAAAATTTATGGATTTTTGTGCCATCAATGATTGTTTGGCACATATGGAAGGAAAGAAATCAAAGAAAATATTGGACTAGCACCTATACAAGTTGCATTATTAGATATGGAAGTGGACAGTGTATATGGGAATTATCCAAAAAAAATGGACATGCTATAAATAACAAAGTTGAAATAGAGGCTTTGGATTTGGGTTGATGGTTATGCAAAGAAAAAACATCAGAAAAATATATATTGAAGGTGGCTCATTACTTTGCATACAAGTAATCACTAAGAAAAATACACCAAACTGGAAATTAAAAAAGTTAGGTGATAAAGATATGGAAGTATTTGGAAGAACTAGAGGATTTTTTCGTTATCACATATATGGCAAGAAGCAAATGGGGTCGTAGATTTCTTGGCCAATTTTGGAGTTAAACAAGAAAGTGAAATAATTATTGAGTCAAATCCAAGTAAGTGGGAAGGATTGGAAGACCTGTTACCAGAGGATCAAGGAAAATGTTGCACAATCAAAGGTAATAAAACTTTAAAAGAGGAATACAAGAGTAAACCTAATCAATGTAGGTAATATTACACCTCTAATAGTAGTAATCATTACCCCTTAACAACTATGGGAACCTTGCATGAATTGTAAAAACCCCATTTTGTGTTATAGACTTATTGTACCAGAAAGAATAATTTTTTAGGTTTTTCCCCAAGTAAAGCCTTAAATCATATTATGTCCCATCATTTGGATCTGCCATCATCAAATAGCCCAAACACTTATAGAAAAGGTTCTTGGTATGACTATCCATAAGGTTATACCTTATCGTACTTGTGAGGAATATGCAAGGCTAGAAAACATAGTAAGAGAATAAAGGTGTGGAACGATATTAATAGGATTTTGTTTAATATTGTGGCCTAGATTTTGAATGGTACTACTGCAATCCAATAATTGAACTAGAGTCTTATTTTCTTAGCAAAAAATATTATGGCTTTAGAAGGAAAAGTAAAAGAGCATTTGAAACACAATATCTTCCACTGGTTCGTAGTAGTAGAGTTTACTCAAGAAATTAAAACACTCCTTTGCCCAAACACAGTGCCCCCAAAGCTCATCTCCTGAGACATCCATAAGAAAGGATATAAACTTTGTGCTTAGATCCATTTGGTACTCAATGTCTTTTGGTTGTGGTACCACCTCGTCCAACCCATTGAGTAGATTTGGATCAAAGATTTCTTTGGTCATTTCTGTAACCACCTCCAGCTCAGTCTAGATTTAAGATGAAATAAAATTCACGTGTCTCTAAATGATTATCCTGCAAGATGAAAGGAAATAGGATGTGAGGGTACTATATGTATTCATATCTTGTTAATTATAGGGTGTCACACATGTAATAGGTCTATTTGACTTATAATTTAGGACTTAAGTAACATCACACTAAAGATTGGCTTGAAATTGTAGTTAAAATGAATTAATCTTATGCTAGACACTCATCACTCCAACATGTCAAACTATGGGTTCATTATTATGTAGCAATCTTTTCTACTCCTATCTTCACCAAGTAGTGTAACATGACACAATTCATGTCATCCATTAGGTCTAAATTTGAAGCTATTTTTTAGGCAGGGTCATTTGTCTAATTTAATTAAAAATTTAATAAGACCATAGGAACTCATTTCACTCTTGTATTCCTCTTTTTAAAATAAAAATTGAAGTAGGATACAACAAAATTAAAGCAATATTAGAGGGTAAGGAAATGTCACTGAGAAGGCCTAAAAAAGGTGTTAAAGAAGACAAGCTTGGAGAAGTGTACCTTTGTTGCATTTACAACTCTAACAAAGGAACAAAATCCTATAATATGGCAAATGGAACTCATTCCATGTTGCATGCTATGTAAAATTAAAATTACTGGATCTACCCCCTTTGGTAGAACTTACCTATAATTAATATATATATAACATGTTAAATTTTAATCTATACTGAACCCAAAAAATCATTCTTAAGTAAAAGAAATGGATATCCATTGATAACATATATCCATTTTTTCTAACATTTTTTTTACCTTAATTATCGCGTCAAGATTGCTTTGGGATTTGGCTTGGGGGTTTCCAACCTAAAAAGTCAACTACCCCAATGTGTTGAGGGGTTGCAATGATTTTTCGAAATTCAACCTTCGTGCCGACAAATTTTTTCATCCAATATAAAATATATTTGATTTTGAATTTAATAAATTATTATTATTGAATTTCTACATGCACTATGTGTAAAGTCTCAATTGATAGGCTTATTGAGAAACATCTATAAATTTAAAATGGTTACACATTTTTTGAATTCAAAAGATGCATCACACTCTATGCTTCACAAAGAATAGTTTAAAAAAAAAAAAGTTGACCAAGTTAGGGTGGTTGGACAAATAGTTTTTAATATTTTTAAAAATTCCTATTAGAAAAATCATAATTGATTATTTACTTGAAAAAAAATATAAAAAATATGTGTTACATATGGACATGGGCCCCTCTCGAATAACCTCTCACAGTTTTTGTTATCTTAGAGGAATTTTCCCATGGTGATGACTTTTTGGTTGAGAAAAAAGTTGGCAAATGCAAGTAGTGTAAAGTTGCAAAGTGGTGCAACTTGCATTCTACAACTTGTGTGACCAAATGAATTGTTCCAATGCATCTGGATGGGTACGTTTACACTAGGCATGGTCTTCTTTCACACCCAAACACGCTGAATCACTTCGAGCTACATTCAATTGACTCAATCCCTTAAGAGTCTAAAGTGCAAAATGACTACAATATTTGATAGGTTGTTACTCGGATACAGTGACACATAGAAACTTCTCGTCTGAGGCTATGGGATCACATTGGGCCCCTCTACAATAAAATCTCATTTTTTTTCTATCTCAGAGGTGTTTTTCTGTGGTGACAACTTTTCAATTGTGAAAAAAGTTGTCAAATGCAAGTAGCACAAAGTTGCAAAGTGTTGCAACTTTCATTCTGTAACTGGTGTGACCAAAGAAATTGTTCCAACACATCCGAATGGGTACTTTTACACTAGGAAAAATGGTTGCAATCTTTGAAGAGTTGTTACTCGAATACTATGATGCTTAGAAACTTCTCATCTAAGGCTATGGAATCGCGTTGGGCCTCTCTATAATAACCTTTTTCATTTTTTTGCTATCTGAGAGGCATTTTCCCGTGGTGATGACTTTTGGTTGAGGAATTTTTTTTCAAATGCAAGTAGTGTAAAGTTACCAAGTGGTGCAACTTTTATTCTGCAACTCATGTGACCAAACAAACTATTCTAACGCATCTGGATGGGGACGTTTAAACTAGGCATGGTCCTCTTTTGCATCCAAACACGTTGAATCACTCTGAGCTACATTGTACTAGCTCAATCCCTTAAGAGTCCAAAATGTAGTTGTTTTCATCGAATAGTGCACCCTTGTGGAGTTGCAAAACCCAGCCTACTAGTGAAACAATGGATCCAAATATTCAAGATCCATGACGTATGGTTCTTTGTGCTCTAGAGTTATAAAACATGATGTGGCAGTAGTTATAGGACCATGTTTCCTAATGATTTGTCATGTTATTTTGCGCATAGAAAGTGAAATGAGGTTTTTAAACTTATTTAAATGATGAATATAAGAGAAATGTGATAACTACACATGGGTGATGCATCCAAAAATCAAGCTTATATTGTTATTCATACACATCTAATATCTTCATAATATAATTAAAACTGACCAATGCATTGATTTCATTTAATGAGAAGTCAAGTGGTGTGACATTAGCAGATGCAAATAAATTTTATTGGTTGGATCAACAACTTGTTACCTATTTTTCACTACAAGCTCAAATAGGTAGAGCTTAATTGAAAATTCAAATCAAAAGGTACACAAGTTGTTCAAAAGTTTCTGCTAAGTACTCATTATTGTGCAATGTTTCATTACAGTGTAAATTTCAGTAATATTATGCAAAAAACATCTCAAAATGATATCATAAGTTTGCATAATTTTTGTTGTTTTATTCATAATGTACAAACCAGAATCCCACACAAGCCGTAAGAGTAACTCAATTTGATTTTTATAATCAAATAAGGGGTGCATGAAGTAAAGTAGACTATACAACTGAGAATAAAGAAGGCATAGGGTAGAAAGTGATTTGTCATTTCCTGGAATGATGAATCATTGACAAGTTGAGGTCTTCAGTTGTGACTCCAGCTCCAGCTCCAGCTCCAAGCTTTGATGCACCTACAAGGTTGATAGAAGGGTGGTTAGAGCAATGCGAATCAAATCCTATCATATGCCTACGCTACCAACAGAAATATAGTATACTTTTAAATCAGGCATCCATAAGTTGATTTCACATTTCAAAGGCATAAAACTCAAGAGGAAAGCTTTCAACTTCTTTTATTTTGCTAACATGTTTGTTTCAATGTGTAGTAACAGGTTCATTATGTTCGTGATTATTTTCATCAAATATGTGGAGCAAAACGGGCTCCCACAAGGGTTGAGCCCGACATATCATAAGGACACCTCTCATTCACATCATTATTTGAGAGTTATAAGGTATTTAATTACAGTCATCAAATGGAACTGCTGTCATAAAATTCATAAAGAAGTCTAATTCAACATGGTAAAAACAGATTGAGCAAGCATCGTATTGCTCCTAATTCAATAGAACAATCAAAGAAGCATGTCAAAAGAGCATTGATTGCATTTGTCATCTCTTGTTTCAGCTCTGCCTTTCATTTTTATTCACATTTTGATGAGGCATTGAGCCCCTTTATACTAAAGGGAAAGCAGAGCATTCAACAATTCAATTGTTTCTTACAACTCTAAAGTACATACATAGTTCATTCAAAGATTCAAGAGGACAGTTAACATGATAACAGAGCAGCATTATTGCATCTTAAGATCAAGAGACAGAACAAAGTAATTTGTAACAACATCATTATGCAGGACAACCACACATGTAAGTAAGGCGTTAACATATTAAAGCATCAAGGGAAACATCATCAATATATTAAGGGGTATGACTGTCATTATCATTACTAGTCCCATTTGTTTTAGTTAACAGAGTTCAGATTCAAGGCATTTCCAAGTAACAAAAGCAATGATAAGTGAAGAACATTGGAGATATAATTCTATGATAGACATCAATGCAAATATAAAGAAACAGATTTGTATTCCATAGAAAAGGAGCATTTTATAGAGAACAGTCATGGATAATACTGCTGGTACAAAATTGATAAAGTGAATAAGACTGTTGTTATAGTGTTCATGGTAATGAGAAATGGTTACAGAAGTTATGACAGTTATAAAGGACTGGAAAAGCATCCTTGACAGTAAGAAAAGCCATTAGGAAGCTTGAACAAAGTGAGACAGTAGCAAAGTATGGCTTAATCAACATTGAATAGTATCAAATGGAAGCAGACTAATAGGTTCTCAGAATATATACCAATACTATTAGTTGAATGTGCAACTGAAAAGAGACTTATGAAGCTATTGCAGGAGTTTAGCTTTGATTTACTCATAGCAGTCAAACTAAGATGCCATAAATTGAAAATATGAGAGAATGAAAGCTTAGTTGATGCCTATTTAAGTACAAAATTAAGCAAGTGTGTTGTTCCCATATCTTCTTTTTTTAAAAATATTCTATTGCCATTATGCTTGAATATTTTATTACTTTGGATGCTCATTTTCATTGGAATAATAAGTATTTATTGCAAAAAGGAGAGTATTTATTGCAAAAAGGAGAGATAGTGGACTGGTGTATGCGTTCCACTATCAAGAAAATCTATGTTATAGTTCTCAAAATACAGCCAAGGTTCTTGAAGTTAATGAAGAGCATTCAGAAATCCTTTCATTCTTACAAAATACTTGTGTTTTACTATTTTGGGTCAAGCCCAGTTTTAGAAGAAAATACAGATTTATTATCACCCATATGGGGGTTTTAGCTATATGTTCAGAAAAATACAAAATGCAGTAAATGGAGAATACCCAGAATGCAAATATGAGGTCGCGACTTTCAATCAAGAGTATAAGCCATTTGAAAGTAAGATATATACAAAAATGTAGATGGGTTTCTTATTTTTCTATAGAGATGGTGTTATATGTTCAGAAAATACAAAATGTAGTGAGGTTTTCTTTTTATTCAAAATGGAGGAAACAAAAACAAAAGAGAACTTACCATCATCCACCTAAGGAAGAGGAGACAAGTCTGTGATTGAGCTCTCTTTGAGCTTTAAAATTCATAAGTCGATCTTGCACAACAACAAGAATACATACAAAAGGCTCAAACTCTTCATATGGCGGCCATAACAGAGGATAAATCTAAAAGAAGCCATGGCTTCCCAAGGACAGAGGAGCAAATGAATAAAATAGGTCAGAGATTATGCACAACCGCGGCCTTGAGGCCCCAAAAACGCATTAAAATGCTTGAAAGGACTCAGATTTATGATAGAATAATCTTTATCTTACCTTTTCTGCTCAGAATCTTTCAAAAAATCATCAAAATCGACATAGAAGATGCATGGTCGAGCTTCAAACCCCAGGTCGGCGGCCAGCTTCTTCATGAAGCTCCTTCTCCAAAGTCAAAGTGTGAATGATAATGTGTTTTAGGGTTCCATGCTTTTGTTTGTTTGCCCTAAGTCGAAATCATTATCAATTATCATTCTATCTTTTTTGCTCATGGCTTAAAGTCAAAATAATCATCAATAATGTGGATGTAGTCAACTTTTCCCATTATGTTTTATGTGCCAAGATATGGTCGGCTATATTTATTTAACAGTGAATGCATATTCAAATATATGTTAAGTGTGTGTATGAAGCCATGAGGTGGGGGTTAAGTTTTCCACATAACATTATTCTTTATCTTTTATTTGTATTATTCAATGTAAGCCAATTAATTAAATGATACACTATAAATCATTTAATTAATTCAGCATCTTAAAATGCAAATAAAAGATATTATGTGGAGTTAAATTAATTGGAGATCCATGCAGAACACAAGTAAAGTTAACTGGAGGAAGAGTTAATCATGCGAGTTATGAAGATTTTTGGCATTTTTCTTTAGTTCCACAACAAATTATCAACTAAAGATTGATCATGCATAATACAAGGATGGAATTTCAGTTATCATGGGCGGATTGACAAAAACAAGATGATTTTTGCATGCTTGGGTCCACTTTTTCAGGGATTTTTAGTGCAGTTTGAGTGTTCTATAGTTCAGTTATGAGTTGACTGCGAGTTTGAGACTGAGTTCACTCATTTTTGCATGATTTTGAGCTCTTCTTTTAGAGATATTTTGTTTTGCTCAGGATTTACCTTGGAGTTGTCATTTTCTCACTGAAATTGACTTTCAGTTTCATGTTCATGCACTTTGGAGTGCGTTCTCATTGTATATATTGGAAAAAGCTTATCTTTTTCTCTAGTTCTTGTTATTTAGCCTTTGCATTCTACAAAGTGAATTGTCATGAAACTCAGTTTTCAGTTTTAGATAAATACATCAGCGTTTTACAGGTTCATTAGTTTGTGATTTGCAAAGGATTCCTTTTAATTTTTAGTATTTTTGAGTTTTCCTTCTAGATTTCAGGCATCGTTATTGTGAGGAATTTGATTGAAAAATTACTATGTTTTCAGTTCTGAAACCTCTGATTTTTCTATCTTTTTCACATATTTGTATGCAATTTAGTTTAAGTTCACTGGTTATACATTGTGCATGTAATTGATTAATCAATTTAGTCATGAAAACCTCGTTTTCCCTCAATATTGCATTAAATCAAAGCCTCTGTTTAAAGCATTTAGGTGATTGAGCTATCAAATTAGGTTGTGTGAATTAAAGTGTTGAGTGATTATTTGTGAGTTAGGTTGCAATTAGATTTCTAGTCAGGTGCATCACTTTTAATTTACAGCTTTTTGTGCATTTTTACATACTTCTATCCCTTTTCCAGCAAGTTACCAGTTATTAATTTAAGAATCATATAGGAAGCCGGCCTAGAATCCATAGGTTCAATCTCATTATAAGTCACCCACAACTTGAGTTTGATCCAATGTTTCAACAGATTGCTGAATTTAATTATTCAAGCATTCAGGTGCAATCTGTTTGACAACACAACTATCATGGGTTTTTATGTGTTTATACAAGTTCATAGAGGTAGATATATAAGCTTATGAGGTTTGAAACATCCACTTGTTCTATAGATGCAAATGCAATGATTGCTAAGCTTTAGAATCAAAACCATTAGTTGTTGGATGTTAGTCTCAGCCATGAATTAAAAGCAATACATTTTTCTATGATTTTTTTTTATGGGAAGGGGCTCTTACAATTTATTTGAAACCTTTTGGTGTTTAAATACTTGCCACTAGACAACAATATAACTCAAGAAGCATGAATCATACACACAAATACATGAAGTATACACATGAATCATGAAGAATACACGTGAACACATGAATTATACATTGGAAGCATGAAGCATACACGCAAATACATGTAATATATGTGAAGTATACATATGAATAAGTGAAGCATACATGTGAATAAGTGAAGCACAAGTAATGGAAGCATTGCAAAGGATACAAAACATATGTTCCAAAATGTTATGTAGGCATACAACAAACGACCCTAATACGTAGTCATTTCCCTCTAGGAGAAGGAAAAATATCCCGTGTTGTCTTCAACAATTAGCTGGATGGAGTGCCTTTTGGTTCTCTTGTCTTTTGAACATGCTCACTAGTCCTCTCTTCACTCCTCTGGAGCTACAACTGATACAATAAAAACTATAGATGTTAATACATAGAAATTGAATTATGGAATGACATATAACAAAATATTGATTTATTGCATAAAAATGGTCATCATGCACATTTACAACATTACCACATCCATGATTTAGAGTGACAACCACTTGTAGCAACCATCAAGATAGAAATTAAACTACATACAAGTATCATGAAAATTTTCAATAACAGAAAATATAATGTCAAATTGGCTAATATGTTGCATACCTCTCTCAAAGGATTAGAACTAACTATTGCTGTAGAAATTCCATGGTCCATCATGCCACCAAAATCGCTAGGGCTATCTGATGTCAACATCTGAAAATGAAAAAACAAATCTGAGCATCATATAAACAAGTTCAGGTAGTCTCTTTATGCATATGAAGGTAGTATAAGAACACACAATGGACATGTTGCAAATGCAAGAAATGGAGATAAATTTAGTTTGAATTCAAATTATTCTTTTCAATTGGTTTTATGAGAAACCAATTGGTATATTTCTCTCTTAAGCACAATATTCATTGATACAAGCAGGACAATCTCTCATAAAGGCCATTCACTTTACAAAGGGGAATATTAGTAACCACTAGACATAAATGGGAAAGTAAAGCATTCAATTTTTGATAGATCCCATAAAGTATGACAGTCCTAAGAACATCACACAAGGTCAAAAAGGCATTGCATGATAAATGACAATGATAATAAAAGAGGACAGTGTTAAAAGGAAGCATTTTGAAAATCCCTAGCACAATCATTTCATGAAGGACAAAGTGCAATTTCAGACCTTCAATAATAATCCTTTATGCCACAAAAGATAACAACATGTGCATAGACAAAGGCAATCATAGTCTTCGTACCAAGATGAAAAGAGCAACAATATAACTATCATAAGAGTAGCAAATGAAGATGAAAAGAGAAACAATTTGACTGTCATAAATGAGTAGAAATTAAAAATTTAAAAGTGCAACAACTTCATAGATAAAAAATATAGAAATTTCATGCATCATGTGTGCAGCAACTTCTTAGAGAAAAGAGCAGAAAAATCATAAATCATGAGGGCAATAATTATGCACTAATGGACAATCCACCATATCACTAAAGAGCATCAAATTCATTATGAAGAGAAAAAATGGTTACAATACCCCAAAATCAAGAGGACAACCTTTAATCCACCATGAAGGGACAAAGTTCATGTGTCAAAAGGAGTATTTTTTGAAGAAATAGTGAGAAATGTCAAGTGTTGATAGGAGATGCAAGGGATGCAAACAAGAAGAAAACAATCTTCACAAGTCACCATACAATGTAAATTCATAGTACACCATAAAAGGCACTTTTAAGGTTTTAGACCATGATTTGAGACAACATTCTTCACCCAAGAGAAAGGGAAAAATATTTTTTAGTCAAGTTACCAAGAGATGAAGTCTCTTCAAGACAAAAGAAAAATCACTAAAGATAGTCACCTTTTTTCAAAATATGATAGTCCAAAAAAGCATTGAAAGTCCAAGATGCTTGATTGTATATAAGGCACACTACCCAAACTTTTGAAGGAAGCTAGTCAAGAATGGTGATAGTGATAACAAAAATCAATACAAGATAAAGGTCAATTAGAGTTGAAAGAACTTGAAACCCAATGTTAAGAAAACTTTGGGAAGTGATGGAAATCTATGCAATAGTACAATCCCTATTGGTGGTAGTGACCTTGCATGAAAAAGTAAATGGTTGGCCTCAGTTGAGACTACGGTATAGTGCTTATAGATCACAAAATGGTGAAAGTACTAAGTCCATTGGGATAGTCTAAACTCTTGCAAATTCCAAAGTTCAGTGCTCACTAAGATTCAAATTGCATATGTTGGTGAAGTAATCTTAATGAGGGCATGTTGTCCACATAGTGATAATGCCACAATGAAGTTCACATGAATGAAGTGAGGATTACTATGTTACTAGCAGCTTTCAAAGGGATAATGGAACATAGGATGAATTAGGATGTTTCTAGGGTTTTACTATAGCACATGAAGTTGGTTGTTGAGGTGTACAACAGTAATGGAGAAGAGAGTTGGTCAATAACGAGTGGAAGGAAAGATTCCTTGTAACGGTATGTGTATAGGATAAAAATTAGATGAAGGTGGTATAGCATAGAAGGAATAAAGAGACAAGACCAAGAGGGGATAATGGAAGATATGGTGAAATAATAGAGGGTACAATGGGATGGGAATTGAATGGGATAATGGAACATAGAATGGACTAGAGATTAGTGGGATGCTCCAAGAGGGGATTGTAGAAAATAGGGTGAACTATTAGAGGTTAATGGGATGGAATTAGGAGGGAATAAAGGAACATAGGGTGAATTAATGGGACAATACCAAGAGGGGATAATGGAACATACTGTGAAATAAGAGAGGGTAATGGGATGGGAATAGAAGAGGTTAATGGAACATAGGATGGACTAGAATAGATTAATGGGATGGGTTAGGATGGGATAACAAAATATAGCACAAACTATTAGAGGTTAATGGGATGGGATTATGAGGGAATAAAGGAACATAGGGTGAATTAGGGGAAGATAATGGGACAAGACCAAGAGGGGATAATGGAACATACACTGAAATAAGAGAGGGTAATGGGATGGGAATAGAAGGGGTTAATGGAACATAGGATGGACTAGTATAGATTAATGGGACGGGATAGGATGGGATAAAAAATATAGGGCAAACTATTAGAGGTTAATGGGATGGGATTAGTAGGGAATAATGGAACATAGGGTGAATTAGGAGGTGTCTAGGGTTTGACTATAGTACATGAAGTGGGAACTTGACCTATGTGTAGTAATAATGGAGAAGAGTTATAGGATGAAATGTGGACAAAAATGGTATAACATAGAATGGATAAAGGAACATAGGGTGAAACATAGGGGATGATGGAACATAGGGTGAAATAATAAAGGGTACAATAAGATGGGAGTAGAAGCGGATAGTGAAACATAGGATGGACTAGTAGATATTAGTGGGATGGGCTAGGAGGGGATCATGGAAAATAGGGTGAACTATTAAATGTTAATGGGATGGGATTAGGAAGGAATAAAGGAACATAAAGTGAATTAGGAAAAGATAATGGCACATGATCAAGAGGGGATGATGGAACATAGAATGGACTAGCAAAGATTAATTGGATGAGCTAGGATGGGATAATAAAACATTTAAGGTGAACTACTAGAGGTCAATGGGAAGTAATTAGGAGAGAATATTAGACCATAAAGTGAACTAGGCAGTGTCTAAGCTTTGAATATAGGACATGAAGTGGGAAATTGAGGTGTGTAGTAATAATGTATAAGAGATTTGGTCAATAATGAGCAGAAGGAAAGGTTTCTTGTAAAGATATGTGTATAAGATGAAATATGGAGGAAGGTGGTATAATATATAAGGTATTAAAGATTGGGATATGTGATATAAAATGGTTAAAATATGTTTGATGATAGGAATGGAAGAATGAGATGGATGTTGAATGGTAAATATAATTAGGATCTCATAAGACCAACCAAATTTTGTGTTTCTCATCAATTTTTTAGATTTGTATACGTAAAATTATGAAAACTAGCTAACATTGTTTTACAACACCATTAATGAATAAAGGTTACCGAGTGAAAGTTGTTTGAGGACATAAATATTCAGGTGTGGAGCTCAAAGGTCCACTAGGAAACCGTTTGACATCCAAAGCATGTTATGAGATAAACATTCAAATAACATTCAACTATTCACATGCAATAATTATTTCTTTAATACTAGTTGCATACCTGTGGACTCAACGTCAAGAATGAATAAGGGTTTGTAGGAATGGTGCACATATCATGAATACTTCAACCCTATAATTTCATCATATTAATTCTACTAATTTAGTTATTCTTAAATTTCAAAATATAATTTAATAAACAAAATTAAATGAGCTTGTTGAATTTTACTAAGTATCAATACTAAATGTTTCATTTAGCAATTCATCTATCATAGCCATCACCTCTGTAGCTAATGTAGGATGTGTAGCCACATCCCAAGCACTCTGATAATCGTACATGCAAACAACACTGCAAGTGCCACAATGGTGGGGTGGAACTCGGGGCTTACTAGTTTCATCCACATCAGGCTCTACTAGAGGCCTTGCACACTGTACAATGGTTTGAGTGAGCGGGCTAATTGACTCCAGCATGTCCACCTCGACACTATGCTTAACAATGAAAGGAATGACAACATTCTCTACCATGGGTTTGGAAAAGGGTCTCGGTGCAACCTATGGATTACATTGTGCACCCGATCTATCATGTGTGGATCCCCCACCACTACCCTGAAAGTCTAAGATGCCAAAATAATTTGGCATCTTTTTAAGGACAAACTCACAATAGAGTTTCCCCAAAGAGTATTGTGGTAACTCATGGTTATTGCATGGAGGTTGGTTAAATAGCATCCACCACCACTCCCAAAACTTATTTTTAATTAATTAATGGTAGCACCAATGGATGGGGAACCTCCTACATGCATGAGATAAAGGTTTGTTGGTTCTTAGGTCTGTAAATAAGGCAAACAAGTCAGCTTTGCTAATTTTTTGTTTTTTTCGCATCTACATATGAAATTCCACTAGCATAAAGTTCTCTTAACTCATCCCTCTTATTTGACCAAAAATGAATTTTCTCACTCATTTATCCTACATGTGATACAATTGACTTCAACGATTTGAAAATCCCTCTCCTATAAGGGTGGGTTTCAACATGCTTAGTTAATCTTCCAATCAATTGTCCAATGTCTCTTTTGATGTTTTCAATTTGATTTATTATATTTCTTGTGTTCCATGAGGATTCATATGAACTGATAGAGGGGTTTGAGGTTGTTCTTGTTTACGAGGTTGTTCGTGAGGGGGTGATTATGAATTCTCAAAGTTTGGAGGTGGAGATTCATTCCCTAAGAATTAGAACAAAGTTTTATTAAAAAAACCTATTTCAATCTACATTTTAATTCAAATTTGAAATAAAAACAATAGAATACATACCTCTTCACAATCTTTGACATATTTGATGTCTTGGTGGCATCCTCGTGAAGAATTGCAAGTTGAGTGCAAAAAATGGAAGAGATTTGGCAAGCGTGAGTTGTAGAGATGAAAAACCCCAAACCAAGTCATGGGTTGAGCAAAAAATAATGGCATGAGATTATTTTTTATTTTCATTAAATTTTTTCATTTGGCGCAGACCAAATTTGGCATGCACCAAATGGTTTGTGCCAAATTTCTTGACGATTTAGCGTGCGCCAAATTTGGCATGCACAAAAAAGTGTATTTTCAAAAAAAAATTCAATTTGCAATCTTTTTGTGTCACGTATTTTTGCACACACCCTCTAGTTTTAATTTACAAAGTAAACTTATGCACATGCATTACAAATCAATTCCATATAACTCAATAATATAAATACTATTAAATCCTAATGCACACAATAACACTAGGTACACCATACAAACTGAATTCATACATGTGATGTAATCATAAGATAAATTCAATATAATAAGGATGCGTATATAAGTCAATTGCATACATATAAAACCCTAATTCACATTAGCACACCGAGAACACCATAGGACTTTAAATAAAAATATACCTATGTTTGTGTCATGGAGAATATTATGCACAAAAATCAATGACACACATGCATAACATTCAACCATAATATGAAATATACCAATTTACATTCCATATGAATCAATCATGTATATGCAACTTACTGATATAAATATCACCAATACTATTCACATAAGAACTATTGTATATAAATAATGTTGCTTGTATACAATTCAATTGCATACTAAAAAAATAGGAAAAGAGGAGGGATCCTAGGTCCTCAATACAAAGAACCTAATATATATGAGTACTCTTTCCAACTTTCATTCAAAATCACCAACCATAAAGCCAAGAGGTTAACTTTCAACCTTAATGGTGAGCCAATTAGACCTGGTTGGTGGGATTCTTTAACGGTGGTTTAGGATTATTAGGAATGATTTGAAATAATGAAAATAAATGAACTATATGACCTATTATATAAAATGCAAGTTCCCAAAAACATGTGGACTATAACAACACTTTGTAGGTAGATCTAGGAAACATTAGAGGGCATGTACCTATCACCAAAAGATGGTTCTGGAATGTGCAAGAAGACTAGTTCACCCTTGGGTGAATGGGTCCTTGATAAGGCTTCAAAAAATAATTTTGATAGTCCTTGGGTGTTAGATCTGAGATGCTAATTTCCACTTACAAACTTTTTGGAATGAAAAAAGTAAATTCTACAACTAAGTTTTTGTTTCTTAACAACAATGATGACAACAAATGCAACAATGCAAAATTTCTCTTCAGTATCTCTTCAATCCTTTTCAACCTATAATTTTCATATACACAAAGATGGAATTTTTTGTGTCATATAGGGGTTTACTTCAGTCAAACCCCATGAATAGTGTTCTCAATTTCCCAATGAAAATGTCAATGATAAAAATATTGATCAAGGAAATGATGAATGAACACTTGTTGCAACTCACCATCCTTCAATGGCTTCCTTGAAGCTATGAATTCATACACATCTCTTGAAAGGAATTGAATTTTGTTTGTTTAATTTACTTGAATGCTTGAATGTATGAATACCTACAACACTTGTTAGCCTTCACAATATAACTTAAACACACATAAACTTGGACATGATGTTAGGATCTTGATTGCTGCTATAAATGATTGATAATGTTGCTTTTGGATGCTCTTGACAATAATATTTTCTCTTAACAGTTAGGAGGTGTGTGTTATATTTCAAATGATAAAATGACTATATTTCTATGTGTTTATCTAATTTCCTAAAAATTATATACAAAAATCCAACACTTAAAACTTGAATTTTAACCATTAAATACTGCCACAAACATATTTTAAATTGGGTCCTTGCCCATAAAGGGGACCCATTCTCCCATGGGTGAATGGGTCCTGACCTATATTTCTAGGACACATATAATCCATGAATATTTATTATTAAATACATTTATTTAATGTTGGTTCCCCTTTCAAAAAATGGTAAGAATAAGGCTTTGGAATGGATAATTTACAAAAATTAGAAGCTTAATTAAATCCAATTAATTAAAGGACCCAAACATAGTGTGAAATTGTAAAGGTATACAATTTCCTACACTATATTTAGCCCCCACTTTAGGGAGAGTATAAAATTTTACCCAGACCCACACTAAAGTAGATAAATTTATGTCAAGGGAGGTCCAATTATACAACTATTGGAAAGATAAGATGACAGAGGATCAAGGAGAGTGATCAAGCCCCCAAGATCTAAGATCTCATGGAAAAGAAATAAAAGCATAAACGAAGACACACATGTGTAGCAGCAAAACAAGGTACACAAACATTCAATGTCAAAGCTAATGCAAAGAAAAGGAAAAAAGGATGGACTAGAAAGCCTCTGTTGTATGCCCATAAAATATGCTTGCAAGGGCTAGTGAAATTGATTGTTCACTAGGAGAGCCCCAAAGGAAAAAATGAGACACATAAAGTAGGTCTACAAGGTGTGCACTTATAAAAAGGTAAAATAAATGGGAAGGACACACTAGGTACAAGTGTGTACCCATTTGTTAATCCATACCAAAGCTATACTCCCTAATAACTTTGATAAGGTGTCACAAAAATGATCAATGCTATACCAATGCTACACTAAGTTCAACTTCTTGTGAACACAATGAAGCCAAAAATATTAATTTGATAATGTTAATGTATGCCATGTCGTGAAAAATCACTTTAAATTACAAAATGGTAAATTCCATGCAAAAAAAGGTCAAAAGAGTTTATTTCAAAAGCCCTATGCAAATGATACATTTCCAAATAAACTACATCATGAGAAGGGGTTTACCCCAGGATACAATGCCATGAACAACATAGAAATGTACATTGAGGGATCCATGGATCTTGGGTTAGAATATGGTTTGCTACAGTGATATAATAGAGCTGAAAACTATTATCATCCCTCAAATACTCATGGAACAAAGAACACAAAGGGGGAATGATACATAGAGAGATAGAGAGAAAACAAATATGCTTTTGGGCCAACATGAAAGATGCCTAAATAAATCAATGCCTTGCATCGTCCCCAAAAGGAAAACACAAGACAAAGAAAAGATAAATTTTATGACATATAGAAGAATTGAGATACAAATAGAAAAATGTCATAATAGATTTGTTTCTTGTGTATCCTTGCACCAATACAGTAATAAGGGTCATCCAAGGAAAAATTACAAAAATAAAGGCACACCAAGCAACACGATATGAGATATCAAATTGCATGCAAGAAAACATAAAGAACATAAAAAGATGAAGTAGTACGTCACATGCAAGCTGACCTAGAGCAGGTCATCTGCATCCCAATCTTGCTAATCATAAATGAAAGGTAGATAACTAGCTATAGGGACTACAAAAAGTGTCATGCTAGGAACATCACTATCACTCAGTTCAACATGTGGTGGGTCACTCCCATGAGAAGGATCATCACAGTTGCCCCCATTTGAATTCATAGAAGTGGAAAATAACAAATTCAGCTCATTTTGTAATTCTTCATCAATTTTAGCAATCTCATCATCATCATCCAAATTGATCACAATAGAAGGTTTTATGATTATTGATTTTGAATTCTCTTGTTTTCCTCTTGTTTTGATGCAATGTCTTATTTTGATGGGAGTTGGATTTCTTCTTGAGATCTTTCCATAGGTGTGGATGATGTTGGTTTATTCATTTCTTGCAATCAGTGAGCAATAGTACAAATTATATGTTTATGCTCTTTAGCATTTCAGTTTCTTTTAGCATAAATTTTAATTTGTGATGATGTAGGAGCAATCTTATCAACCATTGGGTTCTTTTCTTCCCTTATGGCAGGAACTAAAGGAATTGTCAAGGGTTGGGAAATCATTGTCTCTTTAGGTTTATAGACTTCTTTTTATCTTGGGAGGTACAAAAGGGATCATCTTAGTGTGTCTTGGGATTTTGTATGAGGTGGGTGGAGGAACTGTGGTGGATTTATCTTTGTTGCTTGGAAGGGATTTTGAGCTCAATTATAGGTTAATCAATGGTAAGTTGGGGAGAAGGAACAACCATGGAGTCAATAATATTGCTAAGGGATAATTTTGCTATGCACTTTACCTTGAACATTTGATAGGACTTGAAAAATAAATCTTCACAAGGCTTTATAGGTTCCATAGGTCTAGGAAAAAATAAATCAATTGCAAAATTCCCATGGGAAGACAAAGGATTAAATCCATTGTGATGCACTATAAATATATCATTCCCCCCAAGAAAACTTATGCACTTGTGAATGATCAACAAGATGACATTCATGGAGTGCAACCATGAGTAACCTAGCTTACATGAAATTGTTCTGATATCAGGATGATGGAGAATGACACATATAATTGTTTAGGTCCAAGTTTTGATGGAAGAGTGATTGAACCTGTCATAAAGAAAGAAAAACCATTATGTGTTTTAATCCATGATTTTAGTTGTTCATAAGTATCTTCGTTAAGCTCTTTCACAAACAATAATTCCTCAGTGATGACATTGTCTGCACATGCGGGATCAATAAGTATTCCTTGTGTAGGTATGTTATTGATACGACCAGTAATGTAGAGAGGACCCTCAAGAAAATGTCTAAGTTCATCATCCTTAGTAAAATAAATGTTAGGTGACAAGTGGTTTGGCACTTACGATGTTGAACATCAATGAGACCAATCATGCCTTGTAGAGGATCATCTTTATTATCACTCTTATCATCATTAGTCATGCCTTCTATCTTATCAACATTCATCACATCATTCTTATTGTCACTAGCTTTTATAGAGGTGATTGAATGATTTGGCATTGGGTTCATGAATATTTGTAAATTTTGGTTAGGTGGGGCAACAAACTTTATTCCCTTGATCATTAACTCCGCCCAATTGGATGTGATAGGAATCAATGATGTCGTGTACATGATGTTTAAGACACATGCATCATTCTGTATCATGTATAACTTGTTGATGATAATGAAAAATGACATTTGGGCTATGGTTTAGAGGTAAAGGCTTGGTTGTATCAGTAGGTCTAACTAGAGGTAAATTTATTAAATTCTTTTTCAAGAGTTGCATCATAATCGAATGAAGGGAATCAGGGAGCGGGGTGAATTTGATGCCCTTAGCTTGAAATCAGTGTGGGATTATCTTTATAACAACTTGACGCTACAAATAGATGATTGATTGAGGTGGATTTATGTTAATAAAACCCTTGTTTTTATTCTTGAATGATTGAAAGTTATTGTGAGATATAGATTCTAATTTTTCAGCACAATTCAAGGAAGCTTTCTCTTCATATTGACTAATTGAATTTTAATGATCACAGATAGCCACACACAAATGTGTAAAGGATGGAAACTTCATCATCCAAACCTTATCTCTTATTTTCTTTTGTAATTTTTCAATGAACATTTGTTGAAGATCCACAATGAGGAGGTTAATATTGATTTGTGAGTAAAACAATTGATAACGTGTTATAAAATCTGAATTTTCTCCTTGTTGTTGCTTACACCTTATTAAGTAAGATAGAGCCATCTTAGGACCAATGTGCACTTATAAATGGTAAAGAAAGGTATCAATAAGCTCATTGAATGAGTGGATTGAATTATTCAGTAATGAACAAAACCATTCCAAGGATGTGTCTTTCAAGGACCTAGGAAAGAGTTTAGCCAAGAGTTGATCTTCAAAAATGAAGTCACTATATAAGGTTGTATATGTTGATACATGGTTACTAGGGTCTCCTTTACCATAGTATTTCTCAAATCGAGGCACCTCTATGCCTTATGGCACTTGTGTTTTCAATATCTCCAATGACAATGGGTTTCTTTTGACATATTGTGAAGGTTGTCCATTTTGGTTTTGGTTCAATATTGTTATTTTTTGTTAAAGGGATGCAACATTTTGCAAAATTTGGTTTATGATAGAATCATTAGTTGTTTTTTGGGATGGAGGTCAATATGTTGGAGGTGTATATGTGTTAGGTTGACAATTATATTGCAAGTTTGTGAGAGGTGATAGATTTAGAGATATCCAATGTTTGAGTTCACAAAACTAAAAGGATTCCCAATAGAAATACCCAAGGTTGGAGCTATATTGTTTTTTGGTTGTATCATTGTGGTAAAAGTTGCATTTTTATATGTAGGAATAGAGGTTGTAGTTTTAGGGGAGGAATTTTATTTCCTCCTTGTCTTTGAGTATATCCCAAAGCTTGAACACAACTAGCCATTGTTGAAACATGATCATCAATAATATGAGCTAGGCTACACCCAACCTATAATCCTTGGTCATTATCAAGAATTTTTCTCATGTTATCTATGACAGAAATTGCAATTCCAACAATATATTTTGTACTCACATTTTCTTGAATTTTTTCTAAAGCTTTATCCAATTGTATATGACAAGAACATGAACAATCATGGTTTCAACATTAGTGATAGTAGTTGATGGCAAGGTGGTCATTAGAAATGTGGAATTAGGGACGACTTCCAACATGGGTTGAGTATTGTCAACACTTTGTGTGAAAGAGTTGGAAAACCCAAGATCCACAATGGATGTACCAACATGAGATTCCATGAGTCTCAAACTATGTCTCAATAGAGTATTGGCACTAGGACACTAGGTTGTAAAACTAATGTAAGTTTTACCACACCAAGAGTGCACCCAAGATGAACACTGATATACTAAATAAAGACATAAAACACCTAGAAATAGGAAAAAACAACTAGGAACAAACAAAAAACACAGTAACAAAGGTCAAGGAAAAAAAAAATTAACCAAGACAAGAAAGACAAGGTCGCCCAGGGGCGAATAAGTCCTGCTTAGGGATTCTGAGAAATCAAAGTTTGGATTTGAACTAAACTTCTTAAAGATCTTGATTATACTTGCAAACAATTGAAACAGTAAATGAGTTTCTAAAATTTTCTTAATGTATTCTAATGTGATGTGAAATGCAAGTATGCAATAATTTAAAAGATGTTTGAATAAATGATGCAATTTTCAGATCTAAAATATGATAATTGACTTATTTAAAATGCAGGGACCTAAGAGTGATGACTTTTGCATGCAAATTTTGATTCTAAATAAAACACTTTCTTTTTACCAAATGAACTAAATGTAAAATGCTTTACAATAAAAAAAATTTCAAACATAAATAGAGATCTGCAAGTGTAGGGAATCTGAGCATACAAATACAAAAATGTGTGTAAAATTTTATAGAAGCACCTATACAAGGTCAGGTTCACCCAAGGACAAATGTGTCTTTGTACAGGGTTCTCAAAAATTAAAACTGAGTGTTTGAGTTATTGTTTATGATTATTGTTTATGATTGTAAAGTGATTCTACAACGAAAAATGTTAGGTTCACCAAAATCAAAAATAAGGAAAGGGAAGGGGCATCCTAGGTCCTCAATACAAAGAACCTAATATATAGGATTCCTATTTCCAAATTTCATTCAAAATCAACAACCACAAAGTCAAGAGATTGACTTTAACATCAATGGTGAGTAAATCAGACCTAGGTTGGTGGGATTCTTTAAGGGTAGTTTACGATGATTAGGAATGATTTGAAATAATGAAACTAAATGACCTATATGACCTAATATATAAAATAAAAAATTTCAAATATATACAGGCTATAACAAAACTTTGTAGGCATATATGGGAAATATCAAAGGGCATGTACTTTTCCCCAAAAGATTGTTCTTGAATATGTAGGAGGACTAGTTCGCTCCTAGGAAAATGGGTCCTTGATAGGACTTCTGAAAATACTTTTGAGAATACTTTTGAGAATCCCCATGTGTTAAATCTGAGATGTTGATTTCCACTTGCAAACTTGTAAGAATGAAGGAAATAAATTTTGTAACTTATTTTCTATGTCTTCACAAGAATGATGACAGCAAATGCATCAATGCAAAAAAAATCTTCAAGATCTCTTCAATCCTTCCTCAACTTGTAATCTACACATACACAAAGACGGAAAAATGTTTGTGCCATATAGGGGTTTTCCTCAGTCAAACCCTATGAATAGTGTTCGCACTTTTACAATGACAATGTCAATGATAAAAACCTTGAATGGAAAGGAAGGAAATGATGAATGAACAAATGTTGCAACTCACCAACCTTCAATGGCTTCTTTGAAGGACTGAAGTCATACACATCTCTTCAAAGGAATTGGATCTTGTTTGCTTTATTTTCTTGAATGCTTGAATGTATGAAGACCTACAACACATGTTAGCCTTCACAAGATAACTTGAACACACATAACCTTGGACATGATGTTAGGATCTTGATTGTTGTTAAAAATGACTTATAATGTCGCTCTTTGTAATAACATTTTCTCCTGAAAGTTAGGAGGTGTGTGTTATATTTCAAATGATAAATGACTATGTATTCATAGGTGTTTATCTAATTTCTCAAAAATTAGATTCCAAAAGCTGGCATTCGTACAACTTAAATTTTGATCATTAAAGTACCCACCATAAAACATATTTTAAATTAGGTCTTGGCCCATAAAGGGGACCCATTCACCCATGGGAAAATGGGTCTTGGCCTATATTTCTAGGATAGACATAATCCATGATATTTTAATTATTAAATGCATTTATTTAATGTTGGCTTCCCTTTTGGAAAATGGTAATAATAAGACTTTGTAATGCATAATTTGACAAATTAGAAGCTTAATTAAGTCTAATTAATTAAGGGACCCAAACATAGTGTGAGATTGTAAAGGTATATAATTTCCTAAACTACACATACATGTCAAAGCCGATTCACATTAGCACACCAAGTACACAATAATTTTTAATAAAATTAGCCCTTGTACATGCCATGGAGATCATTATGCACAAAACTCAATTACATTCATAAAATTCAACCATAATATGAATTAGACCAATTTATATTCCACATCAATCAATCACATGTATATTGACTTAATGACTTAAATGCCGCCAATACTAATTGCACATAAGCACCAATCAATATAAATAAGGATGCATATACAAGAGAATTACATACATGTCAAATCTTGGCTCACATTAGCAAACTAAGTAAACTAAATTTTTTATAAAAATTAGCCTTATGTATGTGTCATGGAGATTATTATTCTCAAAACTCAATGGCATACATAACATACATATTTGATTCACACTTGGTACAACACTAGAACATAAAGGCCTTATGCATGTATGCAAATTGGCACACACTACAACCTTAATATGAATTACTCGTGTACATGGCATAGAAATCAATCACATATAACTCAATGATTAAAAATCATTCAATCCTAACACACAAGAACATGAGGTACACCATACAAATTCAATTCACACATGTCATGTAATCATAACATAAATTCCATAATATAAAAAAGGATGTGTATACAAGTAAATTACATACATTCCAAAGCTTAATTCATATTAGCACACAAGGAATTCCATGAAAATTTAATAAAAAATAGCCCTATGTATGCACCATGGAGAGTATTTAAGCACAAAACTCAAAATAGCATACATAACATTCATTCTTGATACAAACTAGACTGATATACATTCAATATGAAATAATCACATGCATATAACAATGAAATAAATGTTACAAATACTAATGCACAGAAGAATTCCAATACATTTATACACCATAAAAATTCAATTCACGAATGTTATATCAACATAAATTACATATAAACAAGGATGTGTATACAATTCAATTACATGCATGTCAAAGCCTTATTCAATATGAAATAATCACATGCATATATTCCTTATAAAGGTATATAATTTCCTAAACTACACATACATGTCAAAGCCGTTTCACATTAGCACACCAAGTACACAATAATTTTTAATAAAATTAGCCCTATGTACATTCCATGGGAATCATTATGCACAAAACTCAATTACATTCATAAAATTCAACCATAATATGAATTAGACCAATTTATATTCCACATCAATCAATCACATATATATTGACTTAATGACTTAAATGCCACCAATACTAATTGTACATAAGCACTAATCAATATAAAAAAGGATGCGTATACAAGAGAATTACATACATGTCAAAGCTTGGCTCACATTAGCAAACCAAAAAAACTAGTTTTTTCTTAAAAATTAACCTTATGTATGTGCCAATGTGGAGATTATTATGCCCAAAACTCAATGGAATACATAACATACATACTTGATTCACACTTGGTACAACACTAGAACATAAAAGCCTTATGCATGTATACACATTGGCACACTCTACAACCTTATTGTGATTTACTCATGTACATGGCATACAAATCAATCACATATAACTCAATGATTAAAAATAATTCAATCCTAACACATAAGAACATGAGGTACACCATACAAATTCAATTCACACATGTCATGTAATCATAACATAAATTCCATAATATGAAAAAGGATGTGTATACAAGTAAATTCCATACTCCAAAGCTTAATTCATATTAGCACACAAGGAATTCCATGGAAATTCAATAAAAAATAGCCCTATGTATGCACCATGGAGAGTATTTAAGCACAAAACTCAAAATAGCATACATAACATTCAACCTTGATACAAACTAGATCAATATACATTCAATATGAAATAATCACATGCATATAACAATGAAATAAATGTTACAAATACTAAGGCACACAAGAATTCCAATACAAATACACCATAAAAATTCAATTCACAAATGTTATATCAACATAACATAAATTACATATAAACAAGGATGTGTATACAATTCAATTACATACATGTCAAAGCCTTATTCGCAATAGAATACAATACAAATTTAATAAAAATTGCCCTATTTATGTGCCATGGAAAGTATTACACATAAAACTCAATAACACATAATATTCAACCATAAAATGAACTAGACTCAATTTACATTCTATATGAATCAATCACATGTATACAAATTAATGACATAAATGTCACCAATATTAATACAAACAAGAACACCATACAAGTTTGATTCACACTTGATGCAACACCAACATAAAAACCTTATGCCCATATACACATTGGGTACATAATACAATCTTTATATAAATTATTCTCATGTACATGAACTACAAATCAATCACATATAACTCAATGATATAAATACTAAACATTCCTAATATTCACATAAGATACACCATACAAATCTAATTTACACATGTGATGTAATCGTAACATAGATACCTTCTAAATGATGTTTATACAATCCAAGTGAATACATTCCAAAGCCTAATTAACCCTAGCACACCAAAAGCACTATACAAATTTAATAAAATATCCCAATGTATGAGCCATGGAGACTATTATGCATAAAACTCAGACATACATAACATTCAATTATAATATAAACTAGACCAATTTATACTTCATATAAATCAATCACAAGTATACAGATTAATTAAATATATGCAACCAACACTAATAATGCACATAGTCATTCTTAGCACACCAACATAAAAGTTTGTGCATACATAGACAATGGACACACAATAAAACCTTAAAATGGATTATCCTCATATATATGACAAATAAATCATTCACATGTAACTCAATAATATAATTCTATTCAATCCCAATGTACACAATCACACAAGGTACACCATAACAATTTAATTTGTATATGTGATGTAATCATAACACAAATACCATAGAAACAAGGATGCGTATAAGTCAATTGAATATATACAAAATCCTAATTCATATTAGCACATCATACAACTTTAATAAAAATTAATCCTATGTACACATTATGGAGATTATTATGCACAATACTCAATGACATACATAATATTCAACCATAATATGAACTAAACCAATTCACATTCCATATGAATCAATCACATGCATATGACTTAATGACATAAATATCACCAATTCTAATGTGCAAAAGCATGATTCCATATAAATAAGGATGTGTAT
Organism: Sequoia sempervirens; assembly: GCA_007258455.2. Taxonomy (NCBI): domain Eukaryota; kingdom Viridiplantae; phylum Streptophyta; class Pinopsida; order Cupressales; family Cupressaceae; genus Sequoia; species Sequoia sempervirens. The sequence goes on from VDFB02270651.1 coordinate 83,370,807, forward strand.
ACCAATGATGCATGCAATGCCAATACCCAATTCATATTTGCACACCAAGCGCATCATACAACTTTAATAAAAAAAATAACTATGTATGTTCTATGAAGATTATCATGCACAAAATCTTAATGATATATAACATCAACCATAATACGAATTAGAGAAATTTACATTCTATATGAATCAATCATTCATGTATATTAATTAATGATATAAATGTCACCAATACTAATGCACATGGGTATTCTAAACACAACATACAAGTTTGATTCACACTCAATACAACACCAACATAAAATCCTTATGCACATATACAAGTCAATTATGTACATGCCAAATCCTAGTTCATATTAGCACACAAACACACCATACAAGATTAATAAAAATTACCCCTATGTATGTGTCATGGAGAGTATTATGCACAAAAAATAATGAAATACTCAACATATAACTTTGATTCACGCTTGATACAACACTAACATAAAATCCTCATGTACATGGAATATAAATCAATCAAATATAACTTAGTGATTAAATATCATTCAATCTTAGTACCATGAGGTACACTATACAAATTCAATTCAGGCATGTGATGTAACCATAACATAAATTCCATATAAATAAGGACTTGTATTCAAGTCAAACTATATATATGCAAAAACTTAATTCACATTAGCACACCATACAACTTTAATAAAAGTTAGCCCAATGTACATGGCATGGAGAGCATTATGCACAAAACTCAATGACATACATAATATTGAACCATAATATGAACTAGACCAATTTACGTTCCATATGAATCAATCACATGTATATGACTTAATGACATAAATATCACCAATTCTATATAAATAAGGATGTGTATTCCAATGATGCATGCAATGCCAATACCCAATTCACATTTGTACACCAAGCACATCATACAACTTTAATAAAAACAATAGTTGTGTATGTTCCATGAAGATTATCATCGACAAAATCTTAATGATATATAACATTCAACCATAATATGAATTAGATAATAGAAACACATGCTATAGGTAATTAGCATTTCATGAATCCCTTAAGTAATTTTAAAAATAGGAGCGTAGGAGGTTCTTTTTAAGAATAGGACCGTTGGAGGTAAAGACTATGTTCATCTCTCATTTAATATTTTGCCCTGTTTAGTCTACTTGCGGTAGAGGAGTTCTCGACCTGTTAGAATTCTCTAGTTCATGGGGAAGGGAGAGAATCCATGTCGTCTTCCTTTGCTTGCTCCCAATCACGTCTCATTTGTATGCAGTTTGTTCAATCTTCGTCCCAGTTCTACAAAAATGTTCTTGTATTTCCAAGGGGCTTGGTAACGTATTTTTTTGAAGACACAATTCTTTGAATCATGGATGCTTTTTCAATTTATCTTCCTAATGTTCATTTCTGTGCTGAAGTTGGTTCGACTATGGCATCAGAATACACCTTTTGGAGTGCACTTATGTTGATGATCTTACTAAGAAATTTGAGATCAATCTAAGGTAACCATATCTCTTTCCAGGTGGATTTACTCTTTTCAAGCTGTTGTCTCCAAAACACTCTGCATTTCTTTTCTAGTAATTTAATGCTAAACTAAACTATTTAGCACTGTGATGTTTATCAGGATCGAATACATAAGTGTATATCAATTTCCATTGACCCATGCTTTATAAGGGCTTCATTTGTTTGAAAATTTATAGACAACTTTGTTGGTTTGTCTTTTTTTTCCTAGAATTTCAGATCGAAAGATTATATTTATTTAATTTGATTCTCTTTCTGTGTTTAGTTTAGTATTAATTTATTTTTGAAGGGTTTTTACTCTATTGTAATTGCGAAATAATTATGTTTATCTTTCTTTAAAGATCCTAAATATCAAGAAATTAAGAGAAATATGGCTTTGTAGATTTTTTTTACATGCCCTGTTTTTCCTATTTGTATAAAATGTTTGTTGTTTTGATTACAGTCCAAGCCAAAGATTCAAATATGCAATATACTTCTTGATTCGCAGGGGCATCTTTCCTGAAAATTCGTAGTTAAAGGGCTTGAGAGTGAGCTGGTTGCAATCATTAAGGTATGCCTCATGAATCCAGGCTTCTTTGTGTTGAAGATTTAGCTATTGTTATTATGTGCTCTGTAAGTTTAAATAGTTCTTTCCTATGTTTTTACTGTCAAATTAGGGTCACTCTATTCCATTGAAAGCCCTACTACGATGTGAAATCTTATTAGTATTGTAAGAATTAGGGCTTTAAAGAACTCAAGGGTTTACAACTGTTTCTGTTAGTCTTCATCTGCTTTTCAGAGGTCTCTTGTCTGCAATTCTTCGACCATTCTTCTGTATTTTATTCAATTCACTGTAATTAATTTCAACTTAATACTATACATTTAATAGAATCCTCAAGCATGGTGATATCACTAGAATGGGATGAGGCATAAATCTTTATTGTGAATCGACTGGACAATGCTTTCCAGACACGGATTAGGAATTTCTATAATGTGTGTTGTGTTTCAGTTATCCATCCATAGCAGTGCTTCAATTTTTTTGCATAAAGAGCTACTACATTTTATTTTATTTATTTTTACTCAAACTCGCCATAGGTTTGTCTCTCTGTTATGCAGCATTCTGCATTTTCTAGATGATGTTGATCCGTTTATGATCTATAAGAATGGGGGATCTGGGTTTCTCTGACGCGTCTTTCGCTTTCCTCCCATGTAGTGAGACTGAATTGATTGATTCATTACATAATTTTCCTTCCATGTAATTCAATTCCCTCATACACCTGTAATGTTTCCTTTCTGATACTCTAATCTTTCCAACAAAGCTCTAGCCTCCTCACAATTAAGAGATAATGCCTCACTAAGGGAAAATTCAGCTTCCTCAATGTTTCTTTCATCAATCTTTGATTCAACCTCTATTGTCTTAGTACAAAATCCATTGGCAGAAACCTCTTTCAATTACAAGCCAAACTCAAAGAAACTTTAATCGCATTATCACATATATACATCTACCATCCCCACAACTACCCATGGTGGAGTGACCTCATTGATCAGGCCAAACAGAATTCCAACATTCTGCCAAGATCTTTGACCATAGCCCAGGACTATTTTTATTGCTTCTGAATATATACCAAATATGTAAGTCCCCACAAGAGGGAAGGTGCTTTAGTTCCTTGTTTTTCCCCTCACCATAGTTTACAAAGACATTTTAAAATAAAAAATAATGCAATTAAACATTTTATATCCAATATACCCCATAGTTACTAGGAATTGATAGTGTTTAGTACATCCAAGAAAGTGCAGGAGTCATCCTCTCCAATTGAATGTGAATAGACCCGCAGATAATAACGTGTAACTAGCAATAAAATTGTAATTCCTATGTGCCTTATGTGACTATAAGGTCACTAATGGAATAGGAAATGCTAAAAAAAATAGACATACAAAAATAAGGTCATCAAGCACATAACTCACAGCAGGAGAAGATACCTAAAATCACTTCCATCTAAACACATCTAAACACATCTATGCAGCTCAGAACTGACAAGGTCAAACATGATACCTAAAATCACTTTCATGGTAGATAACAACATCTATGCAACTCATAACTGACAAATACAGTTTTATCTGCCTATCAACTTGCCTCTACTAAATTCAGCTCAGACCTAATCATTTAGAGGATAAGAATGGAATCCTTCCAAACAAGAAATTTTGGATAATTTTTTTTTTCTCTATTTAGATTGAGATAAAATTATATTAATCCATTTTGATATTTATTTCATTTTGTCTGAGTTGAATGAGGGTGATGATAAAATAGGCTTGATGTGGTCATTCATGCCTGCAGTTAATGTCTCCATTTTGTGTTGAAAAAGCCTTGCCTATAGCATTATGTACCCATGTCTCCCATTTTGGTATAGGAATATATGACACTTTATATCTGTCAAATAAAAAGAAATTTTAGAGTTTTATTTGGTTTATGAAAATTGGTACAATATGCAGGATTTCTCTTGAGTTGTATGAAGTAAAATTTAGTTTTGACAAGATTTATGTTGTTTAATTTACATTTGTTTTGCATAACAGTGAGAACATGAACACATAATTACTGGAGGGTTGGTGCACAACAAGAAGAACTTGAAAATGAAGACTTCAGAGAAGAGATCAGCTTATAGTATTTTTCACAATGAAATGAAAATACAAATATAAGTAACTTTTAATTTATAATTATTGTATATATTCGTCAACAATTATAATTAATAAAGATATACCATTATTTTGAGGAGGGATAGAAATATCCCTTCAAAAACTCTCAAACATGGTCATGAACATCTTTGAGAGTGTCTCTCTTGTTTTTCTGTATCTATTGTTTTTGTTTTTATTTTAAAAAATTAGTCAAAGATATTATTGTTATAATTTATTTAAATAAGAATAAATGCATGTGTTAAAAGTTAAAAAAATAATTTATTTATTTTTTATTAAATTGGTTACTTAACATTAAATACCCATCAAATTTGACATTATTGATATTAAATAATTAATTCATATCTTTTTTAATATTATATATATTTTTAATTTTTAAATATTAATCAAAATTATTCTAAAAAGTAATTAAATTAATTAGCTTATTACCAATTAAATAACATTTAGAACTACAAAATAAAGTAGTTACATTTTCTTTTAAAATGTAATTATAATTTTATGTGTTCATAGTCTCATTATTCTTATAAAATATGATTATAATTTAGTCTATTTATATAAATATTAGATTTTAAAGTGAATTTTGAGGAAATATTTATTGGAAGGAGAGAGTTTATTGATATATATTATGTTATCTATTATTTGAATAAATATAGGGAATAGTGATGAAACTCGTGAAAGTGCGTTGAGGATGTGCGAAGGTAGTCCTGGTGCTCGAACAGCTTACAAAGCGGAGGGTCTGAACAATGGACTAGCTGGGAGATTGCGATGGGGTGCTGAGAAGACACAGAAGAAGGGAAAAAAACATGTCGAATCCAGGGTCGGCGGTAGTGGTGTTGTGGCTGGAGAGGGGCGAAAGTGTTATGCCCTACGATCTTCATGTCAGGATTCACCTTCCGCCCAAGGGTTTGATCCTTTGGGGGCGATTAGGCCAGGCCCATTGCCGGACATCGCTCCGACATCCCCTGTTTTGGACCCGTCTATCACAGCAGCTTGCAAAAACAGATCGAATCCTTATCACTCGTGTTCTGTGTTTTGTCTGGAGTAGATTAAGAATGCAAGACCTCCTTCATCGTGCCCTAATTCTTCCCCTGATCTGCCTTCCTCCCCCATGGAGGAACCTGTCCTTACTGCTAGCAGATCTCCTCTTTCTTTCGGCGATACGGAGGTGTGCATCTCAGACGAACCCTTGGACTTTTGTCTATCTAACGGATGCATTGATGATGTCAGGGCTGACATTGGCAGTCGCTCCTTGATCTTGCGATGTCTTCATAGGCGTCCTTCCACTGAATCCTTACTCGGTTGGGAAAAACCTACCTGGAGCAATCTGGCTACTCCGAAGATTGAGTCTTTAGATTTTGGTTTCTTTCTGCTCACCTTCCGCACTATAGATGATTGCAATTTCGTGTTGCATGAAGGACCATGGTTTTTTTAGAACTCTGGTCTCTTCCTTACTTCTTGGACCCCATTTTTTGATCCAGCTACAGCCAAGATTACAGATATCCCTGTCTGGATTAGACTCTACAACCTGCCTTTGGTTTTGTGGAAGGTGGATCTTATTAGCAATATGATCAGTAATTTTGGAACTTTTGTTAAGCTGGATTCTGCTTCAACAGCCTCTGAGCACAGGTTTTATCGGGTTTGTGCAATGGTCGATATTTCCAAACCTCTTCCTCAATCTATCTGGATCCATTCTTCTGTTGGCATTTGGACTCAATTTTTGAACTTTGAAGGCTTACCCTTTTGTTGTTTTCGATGCAACAAATTGGGCCACAAAGTTGAGGCCTGCACTCTACAACGCAAGGCTGGGTCAAGGTTTTCCTGCTAGAAGAAATGGGTTAAAAATCCTGGTACTCCCAATGCTGATTTCTTATGGCAGAATCAAGGCAAGTTTCAGGATTCTCATCAGGTTTCAGGGCTGGAACCTGGTTTCCCTCCTGAACCCCCTGGTCCTCCTCTTGATCCTTTACCTCTTCCTATTGCATTCCAAAACAATCTACCTAATACCTCTCCATAAATGGATGATGATGGCTATGAGTCTGATGGTACCTATTCTTTTATGGATGGTCTGGATAATCCCAACCATGGTTGTTTTGAGATTATTTGATCTTGGAACCACCTCGTAAACTTGGGATATCTCATACAGCATGTAGCAAGCCTAAGCCAGACTGTGGTTCGAGGAAGAAGAAGGGGAGAAAGACTGATGCGGAAAAACTTCGAATGGAAGGCATGGAAGCCGTCGAGGAGGGCACCCAGCGGACCACGGATGCTCTCTTCTCTCGAAACAACAAGAAAGTATAATGGCTCTTTTTGGAAGCTCGGGTCGTTATGCTTGTGAGTGTGTGTTTCTATATCTGGTATGCTCTCTCTAGCTGATATTATTGTTTAGGTTTTGTGTCCTTTCTTGGTTTCCCTGGGTATTGTATGCCCTCTCTTTCTTCTTGGGAAGACTCTATGTAATGTTATTTATTCTTTTTATGTTTAAATAAAGGGTGTGGGCCCTTACCCCACAACTTACCGAAAAAAATAAAAAATAAATAAATATAGGGAATAGAAATAGAAATATTATAATATTTTTATTATAAATATAGAACTTATTTATTTATTATTTTCAAATATTAATTATGTTATTTGTTTAAGTTACATGTTGTGTATGTGTAACTTGTGAAAATTGTATGGTGTTTCCAATGTCCTTGTGCACTTTAGGGTTGATGTGTTTAAGTTGAATGATGTTGCATCAATTGTGATTCAAACCTATATGGTTTTCTTAGAGTGTTTGTGTGCATTACTATTGGTTGAATTTGTCATTAATACACATGTGATTGACTCATATGGAATATAAATTAGTGTAGCTCATTAATATACATGTGATTGACTTATAGAGATAGAGAGGGGGGAGATAGAGAGCGGGGGGGAGAGAGAGAGAGAGAGAGAGAGATATGTCTAGTTGTGTAGGTAGAGAGG
>VDFB02270651.1:83379650-83408495 GCA_007258455.2 Sequoia sempervirens
GAGAGAGGGAAGGAGGGAGAAAGAGATAAAGAGAGGGGTAGATGGAGAGAGAGGTAAGTTTGGAGACATGGAGGGAGAGGGTATATATAGAGAGAGTAGAGAGGGATGGATGTGGGGAGGGCATATAAAGAGAAGTAGATGGGAAAGGGTCTAAGAGAGAGAAATAGAGAGTTGGGGAAGGTTGGAGTGAGGGAGAGGTAGGTAGAGAGGTAGGATGGGAAGGATTAGGGGAAATGTAGGTAGAGAGGAAGAGGGTGAGTAGAGATAGAAAAAAGTAGAGAGGTAAGGTGAGAGAGGGAGAGAGAGATGTATACATTTCTCTCTACTCCTTATAGTTTTATTATAATAAATATGAAATTTAAAACTCCCTTTACAAAAATCCATCAAATATTTTTATAATACTTTTATATTATCATATATAATATTATATTATACTAAATACTATAGATATAATTATATTACAATATATTATATATAATATTATATTATAGTAAATAATATGTATATTATATGAATATTAATATATCCTTGTATATATTATATTAAATATTAATATTTTAAATATATATTAATATTATAATATGACAATGTCAGGAGAATATACTATTAAAATGGGGTATCAGATTCAAAATGCAATACAAGCAGATAAAACTTGGCCAAGAACATTATGTTGGCATCCTAGAGTTTACCCAAGGCAAGTTCTTTCCTATTGATGACACTACAAAAAAGTATACTTACGAAAGAGAAATTAAATACGATTGGGATACAAGGACCAAACAGATGCGTACTATGTTATAAAAAATGTGAAATAGTCAATCATCTCCTTCTAGGATGTTCATACTCAAAGAGGTGTTGGGACTAGATCCAAGAAGTTTTAGAATTGAGTGGAGCTAGACAGAATGATCTTAAAGAATGGTTGATTAGCTAGACAAAAGGAAAGAAGGAAGCAATGTGGAAAAATTTATGGATTTTTGTGCCATCAATGATTGTCTGGCACATATGGAAGGAAAGAAATCAAAGAATTTTTCAATAAGAAAGTATGGATAAAGATGAACTAATACAAAAAACCAAAGGTCTTTGTGAACTATTAAATGAAAAAAGCGTGGTAAAATCAGACACCAAGTTCACAAGGTGGGATGAGGAATTAAAGAAAAGGTGGGTTAATTTAAAAAGACCCAAGGGACAACTAAAAGACAAATCAAAAATCAGAAAGGGAGTAGCTTGGAAGAGACTAATATAGAAAATATTCAAGATCAATTTTGATGGTCCTTCAAAAGGAAATCTTGGACCAACACCTATATAGGTTGCATTATTAGATATAGCAGTGGACAGTGTATATGGGAATTATCCAAAAAAATTGGACATGCTACAAATAACAAAGTTGAAATACAGGCTTTGGATTTGGGTTTATGGTTATGCAGAGAAAAAACATCAAAAAAATAGATATTGAAGGCGACTCATTACTTTGCATACAAGAAATCACTAAGAAAAATACACCAAACTAGACATTAAAAAAGTTGGGTGATAAAGATACGGAAGTATTTGGAAGAACTGCAACATTTTTTCGTTATCACATATGGCAAGAAGCAAATGGGGTCGTAGATTTCTTGGCCAATTTTGGAGTTAAAATATAGAGTGAAATAATTATTCAGTCAAATCCAAGTAAGTGGGAAGGATTGGAAGACCTGTTACCAAAAGATCAAGGAAAATGTTGCAGAATCAAAGGTAATAAAACTTTAAAAGAGGAATACAAGAGTAAACCTAATCAATGTAGGTATTATTACACCTCTAATAGTAGTAATCATTACCCCTTAACAACTATGGGAACCTTGCATGACTTGTCAAAACCCCATTTTGGTTTATAGACTTATTGTGCCAAAAAGAGAATAAATTTTAGGATTTTCCCCAGGTAAAGCCTTAAATCATATTATGTTCCATCATTTGGATCTTCCATCATCATATAGCCCAAATACTTATAGAAAAGGTGCTTGGTATGACTATTCATGAGGTTATACCTTATCATACTTGTGAGGAATATGCAAGGATAGAAAACAAAATAAGAGAATAAAGGTGTGGAACGATATTAGTAGGATTTTGTTTAATACTGTGTGACCTAGATTTTGAATTGTACTACTGCAATCCAATAATTGAACTAGAGTCTTGTTTTCTTAGCAAAAAATATTATGCCTTTAGGAGCAAAAGTAAAAGAGCATTTGAAACACAATATCTTCCACCGGTTCATAGTAGTAGAGTTTATTCAAGAAATTAAAACACTCCTTTTCTCAAACACGGTGCCCCCAAAGCTCCTCTCCCGAGACATCTAAAAGAAAGGATAGAAACTTTGTGTTTAGATCCATGTGGCACTCAATGTCTCTGGGTCGTGGTACCACCTCATCTAACCCATTGAGTAGATTTGGATCAAATATTTCCTTGGTCATTTTTGTAACCACCTCCAGCTCAGTTTAGATTTAAGATGAAATAAAATTCACATGTCTCTAAATGATTATCCTACAAGATCAAAGGAAATAGGGTGTGAGGGTACTATATGCATTCATATCTTGTTAATTCTAGGGTCTCACACATGTAATATGTCTATTCAACATATGATTCAAGACTGAAGTAACATCACACTAAAGATTGGCTTGAACTTGTAATTAAAATAAATTAATCTTATGCTAGAAGCTCATCACTCCAACATGTCAAAATATGTGTTCATTTATATGTAGCACTATTCTCTACTCCTATCTTCGCCAAGTAGTGTAACATGGTGCAATTCATGTCATCCATTAGGTCTAAAGTTGAAGTGCTTTTTTAGGCAAGGTCAATTGTCTAATTTAATTAAAAATGTAATAAGACCATAGGAACTCATTTCACTCTTGTATTCCTCTTTTTAAAATAAAAATTGAAGTAGGATACGACAAAATTAAAGCAAGATTAGAGGGTAAAGACATATGTCACTGAGAAGACCTAAAAAAGGTGTTAAAGAAGACAAGCTTTGGGAAGCATACTTTCATTGCATTTACAACTCTAATGAAGGAATGCAATCCTATAATATATTTGAATTTTGAAATTTTTTCATCCAATATAAAATATATTTGATTTTGAATTTAATAAATAATTATTATTGATTTTCTACATGCACTATGTGCGAAGTCTCAATTGATAGGCTTATTGAGAAACATCTATAAATTTTAAATGGTTACACATTTTTTGAATTCAAAAGATGCATCACACTCTATGCTTCACAAATAATAGTTTTAAATTGACCAAGTTAGGGTGGTTGGACAAATAGTTTTTAATATTTTTAAAAATTCCTATTAGAAAATTCATAACTAATTATTTATTTGCAAAAAATTACAAAAAATATGTTTCACATATGAGCATGTGCCCCTCTACAATAACCTCTCTCATTTTTTTCTATCTCAGAGTCATTTTCCCATGGTGATGACCTTTTGGTTGAGAAAAAAGTTGTCAAATGCAAGCAGTATAAAGCTGCAAAGTGGTGCAACTTTCATTTTACAACTCGTGTGACCAAATGAATTGTTCCAATGCATCTAGATGGGTACATTTACACTAGGCATGGTCCTATTTTACACCCAAACACTCTGAATCACTCTGAGCTACATTCAACCAGCTCAATCCCTTAACAGTCCAAAGTGCAAAATGGCTGCAATATTTGACAGGATGTTACTCGGATATCGTGACACATAGAAACTTATTTTCTTAAGCTATGGGATCACATTGGGCCCCTCTACAATAACCTCTCTCATTTTTTACTATCTCAGAGGCATTTTCCTGTGGTGACGACTTTTCTGTTGTGGAAAAAGTTGTCAAATGCAAGCAGCACAAAGTTGCAAAGTGTTGCAACTTTCATTTTGTAACTTGTGTGACCAAACAGACTATTCCAATGCATCTGAATGGGTATGTTTACACTAGCCATGGTCCTCTTCTTCACCCAAACATGTTGAATCACTTTGAGCTACATTCAACCAGCTCAATCCCTTAAAAGTCCAAAGTGCAAAATGGTTGAGATCTTTGATGAGTTGTTACTCAAATACTGTGATGCTTAGAAACTTCTCATCTGAGGCTATGGGATTGCGTTGGGCCCCTCTACAATAACCTCTCTTTATTTTTTCTATCTCAAAGGTGTTTTCCAGTGGTGATGACTTTATGGTTGAGGAAAAAAAATTCAAATGCAAGCAATGTAAAGTTGCAAAGTGGTGCAACTTTCGTTCTATAACTCATGTGACCAAATGTGCAGTTCCAACATAGCCAAATGGGTATGTTTATGCTAGGAATAGTCCTCTTTTACATCCAAACATGTTGAATCACTATGAGCTACATTGTACAATCCCAATCCCTGAAGAGTCAAAAATGCATTTGTTTTCATCAAATAGTGCACCCTTGCGGAGTTGTGAAACTCAGCCTACTAGTGAAACATTGGATCTAGATATTCAATATCCATGATGTATGGTTCTTTGTGCTCTAGAGTTATAAAATATGATGTGGCGATAGTTATAGGACCATGTTTCCTAATGATTTGTCATGTTATTTCACACATAGAAAGTGGAAGGAGGTTTTTTAACTTATTTAAACGATGAATATAGGAGAAATGTGATAACTACACAAGGGTGATGAATTCAAAAATCAAGCTTATATTGTTGTTCATACACATCTAATATCTTAAAAATATCATTAAAACTGACATGTAAATTGATTTCATTTAATGAGAAGTCAACTGGTGTGACATTAGTAGATGCAAATAAATTTTATTGGTTGGATCAACAACAATCATGGGTTTTGATTTGTTTATACAAGTTCATAGAGGTAGATATATATGCTTATGAGGTTTGAAATATCCACTTTTTCTATAGATGCAAATTCAATGATTTCTAAGCTTTAGAATCAGAACCATTAGTTGTTGGATGCCAGTCTCAGCCATGAATTAAAAGCAATAAATTTTTCTATGATATTTTTTTATGGGAAGGAGCTCTTATGGTTTATTTGAAACCTTTTGGTGTTTAAATCATTTCCACTAGACAACAATAGAACTCAAGAAGCATGAAGCATACACACAAATACATGAAGTATACACATGAATCATGAAGAATACACATGAACACATGAGTTATACATTGGAAGCATGAAGCATACACATGAATACATGTGAATAAGTGAAGCATACATGTGAATAAGTGAAGCAAAAGTAATGGAAGCATTGCAAAGGATACAAAACATATGTTCCAAAATGCTACGTAGGCATACAAAAAATGACCCTAATATAGTCATTTCCCTCTAGGGGAAGGAAAAATATCTTGTGTTTCCTTTGAAAGTTTGTTGGATGGAATGTCTTTCGATTCTCTTGTCTTTTGAACATGCTCACTAGTCCTCTCTTCACTCCTCTGAAGCTACAACTGATACAATAAACTTATACATGTTAATACATAGAAATTGAATTTTGGAATGACATATAACAAAATATTCACTTATTTCATTAAAATAGTCATCATGCACATTTACCACATTACCACATTCACGATCTAGAGTGACAACCACCTGTAGAAACCATCAAGATAGAAATTAAACTACATACAAGTATCATGAAAATTTTCAATAATAGACCATAAAAGAGCAAATATAATGTCAAATTGACTAATCTGTTGCATACCTCTCTCAAAGGATCAAAACTAGCTATTTTTGCAGCAACTCTATGGTCAATCGTGCCACCAAAATTGCCAAGGCTATCTGATGTCAACATCTAAAACTAAAAAAACAAATCTGACAGTCATATAAACAAGTTTAGGTAGTCTCTTTATGTATATGAAGGTAGTGTAAGAACACACAATGGACATGTTGCAAATGCAATAAATGGACATAAATTTAGTTTGAATTCAAATTATTCTTGTCAATTAGTTTTACGAGAAACCAAGTGGTATATTTCTCTCTTAAGCACAATATTCATTGATACAAGCAGGACAATCTTTCATAAATGCCATTCACTTTACAAAGGGGCATATTAGTAACCACCAGACATAAATGGGAAAGGAAAGCATTCAATTCTTGATAGATCCCATAAAGTATGATAGTCCTAAGAACATCACACAAGGTCAAAAAGGCATTGCATGATAAATGAAAATGATAATAGAAGAGGATAGTGTTAAAAGGAAGCATTTTGAAAAGCCCTAACACAATCATTCCATGAAGGACAAAGTGCAATTTCAGACCTTCAATAATAATCCTTTATGCCACAAAAGATAACATGTGCATAGAGGGAGGAAATCATAGTCTTCAGACCAAGATGAAAAGAGAAACAACATAATAAGAGTAGCAAATGAAGATGAAAAGAGCAGCAATATGACTATAATAAATGAGCAAAAATTAAAAATGTAAAAGTGTAGAAACTTCATAGATAAAAAAATATAGAAATTTCATGCATCATGAGTGCAGAAACTTCTTAGAGAAAAGGGTAGAAAAATCATAAATCATGAGGGCAGTAGTTATGCACTAATGGACAGTCCACCATATCACTAAAGAGCATCAAATTCGTTATGAAGAGCACAAATGATTACAATACTCCAAAATCAAGAGGACAACCTTTAATCCACCATCAAGGGACATAGTTCATGTGTCAAAAGGAGTAATTTTTGAAGAAATAGTGTGAAATGTCAAGTGTTGATAGGAGATGAAAGGGATGCAAACAAGAAGAAAACAATCTTCACAAGTCACCATACAATGGAAATTCATAGTGCACCATAAAAGGCACTTTCAAGGTTTTAGACTATGATTTGAGACAACATTCTTCACCTAGGAGAAAGGGAAAAATATTTTTCAGTAAAGCTACCAAGAGATGAAGTCTCTTCAAGACAAAAGAAAAATCACTAAAGATAGTCACCTTTTTTCAAAATATGACAGTCCAAAAAGGCATTGAAATTCCAAGATGCTTGATTGTATATAAGGCACACTACCAAAAAAATTTAAGGAAGCCAGTCAAGAATGCTAATAGTGATAACAAAAATCAATACAAGGTAAAGGTCAATTACAGTTGAAAGAACTTGAAACCCAATGTTAAGAAAACTTTGGGAAGTAATGGTAGTCTATGCAAGAGTACAATCCGTATTTGTGGTAGTGACCTTGCATGAAAAAGTAAATGGTTGGCCTCAGTTGAGACTACAGTATGGTGCTTATAGATCACATAATGGTGAAAGTACTAAGTCCACTGGGATAGTCCAAACTCTTGAAAATTCCAAAGTTCAGTGCTCACTAAGATTCAAATTGCATATGTTGATGAAGTAATGTTAATGAGGGCATGTTTTCAACATAGTGATAATGCCACAACAAAGTTCACATGAATGAAGTGAGGATTACTATGTTACTAGCAGCTTTCAAAGGGATAATGGAACATAGGATGAATTAGGATGTGTCTAGGTTTTTACTATAGCACATGAAGTTGGTTGTTGAGGTGTGCAGTAGTAATGGAGAAGAGAGTTGGTCAATAATGAGTGGAAGGAAATATTTCTTGTAATAGTCTGTGTATAGGATAAAATTTGGATGGAGGTGGTATAGCATAGAAGGGATAAAGAGACAAGACCAAGAGGGGATAATGGAACATATGCTGAAATAATAGAGGGTACAATGGGATGGGATTCTAATGGGATAATGGAACATAGAATGGACAACTAGAGATTAGTGGGATGCTCCAAGAGGGGATCATAGAAAATAGGGTGAACTATTAGAGGTTAATTGGATGGGATTAGGAGGGAATAAAGTAACATAGGGTGAATTAATGGGACAATACCAAGATCAGATAATGAACATACTTTGAAATAAGAGATGGTAAAGGGATGGGAATAGAAGGGGTTAATGGAACATAGGATGTACTAGAATAGATTAATGGGATGGGTTAGGATGGGATAACACAATATAGCATGAACTATTAGAGGTTAATGGGATGGGATTATGAGGGAATAAAGGAACATAGGGTGAATTAGGGAAAGATAATGGGACAAGACCAAGAGGGGATAATGGAAAAAACACTGAAATAAGAGAGGGTAATGGGATGGGAATAGAAAGGGTTAATGGAAGATAGGATGGACTAGTATAGATTAATGGGATGGGATAGGATGGGATAAAAAAATATAGGGAAAACTATTAGAGGTTAATGGGATGAGATTAGTAGGGAATAATGGAACATAGGGTGAATTAAGAGGTGTCTTGGGTTTGATTGTAGTACATGAAGTGGGAACTTGACCTGTGTATAGTAATAATGGAGAAGAGATATAGTATGAAATGTGGAAAAAAATGGTATAATATAGAATGGATAAAGGAACATAGGGTGAAACATAGGGGATGATGGAAAATAGGGTGAAATAATAAAGGGTACAATAAGACTGGACTAGAAGTGGATAGTGAAACATAGGATGGACTAGTAGATATTAGTGGGATGGGCTAGTGGAAAATAGGGTGAACTATTAAATGTTAATGGGATGGGATTAGAAAGGAATAAAGGAACATAGAGTGAATTAGGAAAAGATAATGGGACACGATCAAGAGGGGATGATGGAACATAGAATGGACTAGTAGAGATTAATTGGATGAGCTAGGATGGGATAATAAAACATTTAAGGTGAACTACTAGGGGTTAATGGGAAGTAATTAGGAGAGAATATTAGACCATAAAGTTAACTAGGCAGTGTCTAAGCTTTGAATATAGGACATGAAGTGGGAAATTGAGGTGTTTAGTAATAATGCATAAGATATTTGGTCAATAATGAGCAGAAGGAAAGGTTTCTTATAAAGATATGTGTATAAGATGAAATATGGAGGAAGGTGGTATAATATATAAGGTATTAAAAATTTGGATATGTGATATAAAATGGTTAAAATATGTTTGATGATAGGAATGGAAGAATGAGATGTATGTTGAATGGTAAATATAATTAGGATCTCATAAGACCAACCAAATTTTTTGTTTCTCATCAATTTTTTAGATTTGTATACGTAAAATTATGAAAACTAGCTAACATTGTTTTACAACACCATTAATGAATAAAGGTTATCCAAGTGAAAGTTGTTTGAGGGCATAAATAGTGAGGTGTGAAGCTCAAAGGTCCACTAGGAAACTATTTGACATCCAAAGCATGTTCTAAGAAAAACATTCAAATAACATTCAACTGTTCACATGCAATAACTTTAATACTAGTTGCATACATATGGACTCAACGTCGACAATGAATAAGGGTCTGCAGGAATGGTGCACATATCATGAACATTCCAACACTAAAATTTCATCATATTGATTCTACTAATTTAGTTATTCTTAAATTTCAAATTATAATTTAATAAACAAAATTAAATGAGCTTGTTGAGCTTTACCTAAGTATCAATAACAAATGTTTCATTTAGCAATTCATCTATCATAGCCATCACCTCTGCAGCTGATGTAGGATGTGTAGCCACATCCCAAGCACTCTAATAATTGTACATGCAAACAGCACTGCAAGTGCCACAATGGTGGGGTGGAACTCGGTGCCTACTAGTCTTGTCCACATCAGGGTCTACTTGAGGCCTTGCACACTGTACAATGGTCTGAGTGAGTGAGCTAATCAACTCCAGCATGTCCACCTCGACACTATCCTTAACAATGAAAGGAATGACGACATGCTCTACCATGGGTTTGGCAAAGGGGCTCGGTACAACTTGTGGATTACGTCATGCATCCAGTCTCTCATGTGTGGATCACCCACCTCTACCCTAAAAGTCTAAGATGTCAAAATAATTTGGTATCTTATTGAGGACAAACTCACAATAGATTTTCCTCAAAAAGTATTGTGGTAACTCATGGTTATTGCATGGAGGTTGGTTAAATTTCATCCACCACTACTCCCAAAACTTATTTTTAATTAATTCATGGTGGCACCAATGGATTGGGAACCTCCTGCATGCATGAGATAAAGGTTTGTTGGTTCTTAGGTCTGTAAATAGGGAAAACAAGTAAGATTTGCTAATTTTTTTATTTTTTTGCATCTACCTATGAAATGTCACTAGCATAAAATTGTCTTAACTCATCCCTCTTATTTGACAAAAAAATAATTTTCTCACTCATTTATCCTACATGTGACACAATTGACTTCAACGATTTGAAAATACCTCTCCTATAAGGGTGGGTTTTAGCATGCTTAGTTAATCTTCCAATCAATTGTCCAATGTCTCTTTTGTTCTTTTCAATTTGATTTAGGATATTCCTTGTGTTCCTTGAGGTTTCCTATGAACTAATGGAGGGGTTTGAGGTTGTTCATATTTACAACGTTGTTCGTGAGGGGGTGATCGTGAATTCTCAATGTTTGGAGGTGGAGATTCATTCCCTAAGAATTAGAACAAAGTTTTATTAAAAAAACCTATTTCAATCTACATTCAAATTCAAATTTGAAATAAAAACAATATACATACATACCTCTTCACAATCTTTGACATCATTGATGTCTTGGTGCCATCCTCATGAAGAATTGCAAGCTAAGTGCAAAAAATGGAAGAGATTTGGCAAGCATGAGTTGCAGAGATTAAAAACCCCAAACAAAGCCATGGGTTGAGCAGAAAGTAATTGCATAAGCCTATTTTTTATTTTTATTAATTTTTTTCATTTGGTGCATGCCAAATTTGGCATGAGCCAAATGTCTTGATGATTTAGTGTGTGCCAAATTTGGCATGCACAAAAAGGTGTATTTTGGCATTTTTTTTCACTTTGGCATCTTTTTGTGTCATATATTTTTGCACACACCCTCTAGTTTTAATTTACAAAGTAAACTTATGCACATGCATTACAAATCAATTCCATATAACTCAATAATATAAATACTATTAAATCCTAATGCACACAATAACACTAGGTACACCATACAAAATCAATTCACACATGTGATGTAATCATAACATAAATTAAATATAATAAGGATGTGTATGTAAGTCAATTACATAAATGTAAAACCATAGTTCACATTAGCACACTGGGAACACCATAGAACTTTAAATAAAAATATACCTATGTATGTGTCATGGAGAATATTATGCACAAAAATCAATGACACACATGCATAACATTCAACCATAATATTAAATATACCAATTTACATTCCATATGAATCAATCATATATATATAACTTAATGATATAAATATCACCAACACTATTCACACAAGAACTATTGTATATAAATAATGTTGCTTGTGTACAATTCAATTGCATACTGAAAAACAGGAAAAGAGAGGGGATCCTAGGTCCTCAATACAAATAACCTAATATATATGAGTCATCTTTCCAACTTTCATTCAAAATCGACAACCATAAAGCCAAGAGATTAACTTTCAACCTTAATGGTGAGTCAATTAGACCTAGTTGGTGGGATTCTTTAAGGGTGGTTTAGGATGATTAGGAATGATTTGAAATGATGAAAATAAATGAACTATATGACCTAATATATAAAATACAGATTCCCAAAAACATGTGGACTATAACAACACTTTGTAGGTAGATCTAGGAAACATCAAAGGGCATGTACCTGTCACCAAAAGATGGTTCTAGAATGTGCAGGAGGACTAGTTCACCCCTAGGTGAATGGTTCCTTGATAAGGCTTCAAAAAATAATTTTGATAGTCCTTGGGTGTTAGATCTAAGATGCTAATTTCCACTTGCAAACTTTTTGGAATGAAAAAAGTAAATTCTACAACTGAGTTTCCGTTTCTTAACAATAATGATGACAACAAATGCAATAATGAAAAATGTATCTTCAATATCTCTTCAATCCTTTTCAACCTATATTTTTCACATACACAAAGATGGATTTTTTTTGTGTCATATAGGGGTTTTCTTCAGTCAAACCCCATGAATAGTGTTCTCAATTTCACAATGGCAATGTCAATGATAAAAATATTGATGAAGGAAATGATGAATGAACACTTGTTGCAACTCACCATCCTTTAATGGCTTCCTTGAAGGAATGAATTCATACACATCTCTTCAAAGGAATTGGATTTTGTTTCTTTAATTTACTTGAATGCTTGAACACTTGAATTTATGAATACCTACAACACTTGTTAGCCTTCACAATATAACTTGAACACGTGCATAAACTTGGACATGATGTTAGGATCTTGATTACTGCTATAAATGATTGATAATGATGCTCTTGGATGCTCTTGACAATAATATTTGATCTTAGAAGTTAGGAGGTGTGTGTTGTATTTAAAATGATAAAATGACTATATTTGTAGGTGTTTATCTAATTTCTTGAAAATTATATTTGAAAATCCAACACATACAACTTTAATTTTAACCATTAAAATACTGCCACAAACATATTTTAAATTGGCTCCTTGCCCATAAAGGGGACCCATTCTCCCATGGGTGAATGGGTCCTGGCTTATATTTCTAGGACACATATAATCCATGAATATTTATTATCAAATACATTTATTTAATGTTGGTTCCCCTTTCAAAAAATGGTAAGAATAAGGCTTTGGAATGGATAATTTGGAAAAAATAGAAGCTTAATTAAATCCAATTAATTAAAGGACCCAAACATAGTGTGAAATTGTAAAGGTATACAATTTCCTACACTATATTTAGCCCCCACTTTAGGGAGAGTATAAAATTTACCCAAAACCACACTAAAGTAGAGAAAGTTATGTCAAGGGAGGTCTAATTATAAAACTATAGGAAAGATAAGATGACAAAGGATCAAGGAGAGTGATCAAGCCCCCAAGATCTAAGATCTCATGGCAACGAAACAAAGGCACAAATAAAGACACACATGTGTAGTAGCAAAACAAGGTACACAAACATTCAATGTCAAAGCTAATGCAAAAAAAGGAGAAAATGATGGACTAGCAAGCCTATGTTGTATGCCCATAAAATATGCTCACAAGGGCTAGTGTTCAATCGATTGTTCACTAGGTGAGCCCCAAAGGAAAAAATGAGAAACATAAACTAGGTGTACAAGGTGTGCACTCATAAAAAGATAAAATAAATGGGAAGGACACACCAGGTATAGGTGTGTACCCATTTGTTAATCACCATGAGCCCCCATTTCTAAGAGGCATTTTTTCAAATAGCCCATTTTTCAAATAGCCCACTACCTTGTCAATGTTACAAGCTAGTGAGCTCACTAGCTTGTCTATGCTACCACGTTTTGCATACATGTCTACCAAAACATATTTGTCAAACAATTCACATGCCTTTTCCATGCTTCCATTTTGTGCCTATCTTGCAATCATGGCATGCCACAAGACCGCATTTCTTTAAGGCATTCCATCAAAAAATTCATGTGAGCTTTGACAAGCTAGTGAGCTCACTAGCTTGTCAATGGAGTAGCATCGACAAGCTAGTGAGCTCACTAGCTTTTCAATGTGATAGCATCGACAAGCTAGTGGGCTATGTGAAAAAATGCCTCATAGAAATGGGGTCTCACGGTGAAAAAATGCCTCATAGAAATGGGATCTCATGGTGATGTACCTCATAGAAATGGGGTCTCACAGTGGGGTCTCACGATGATGTACCTCATAGAAATGGGGTCTCACAGTGATGTACATCACCATGAGACCCCATTTCTATGAGCCATTTTTCAAATAGCCCACTAGCTTGCCGATGCTACCACATTGACAAGCTAGTGAGATCACTAGCTTGTCTATGCTACCACATTTTGCATACATTTCTACCAAAACATTTTTTTCAAACAATTCACATGCCTTGTCCATGCTTCCATTTTGTTCCTATCTTGCAATCATGGCATGCCATGAGACCACATTTATTTAAGGCATTCCCTCAAAAAAATCATGTGAGCTTTGACAAGGTAGTGAGCTCACTAGCTTGTCTATGCTACCACATTTTGCATACATGTCTACCAAAACATTTTTTTCAAAAAATTCACATGCATTGTCCTTACTTCAATTTTGTTCCTATCTTGCAGTCATGGCATGCCACGAGACCACATTGCTTTAAGGCATTCCAAGAGGTATCAAAAAATAGATTATTGGACATTATCACCTATTATCACCCATTATCACCATGAGACCCCATTTCTTAGAGGCATTTTATCAAAGAAATTGCTACCTTCTCAATGCTACTATTACCAAAATTTCACCTACAGCTCATTTTGGTCAAGCTGAAACATGACTACTTCTAAGGTGAAGGGTACTTCAATAAAATTCTGCTAATCATTATCATTTGCATATGAATTTTTCAAATCAAGTTTAGTTCTTATTATGCAATGCATTACAACAGAAAGAGATTAAAAAAGTTGCATGATGTTTATGTATTTCATTCATTTTGAAATGAAAATGTCAAAATGTATACTATGTTGTTGTCTTATACAACAAGATCAAGAAAATGCTCAAAAGTCCCACACAAGTCGTGGGAATGACTAAACTGAATTGATACAATATAGAGTGCAAGCTATATATCTAAATATTAATTAAAGGGAAAAACACATGAGGAGAGCTCATATCCTTCATTGTCTTGTAATTTTGGTGTTGATCCTCCTATCATTAGCTTGATCTTCATAGCTTCAACTCCTCTCTTACCCAGTCTTCAGATGTACTTGCAATGATTGAAAGATTTGTTAGAGCTCGGGATATAAAAAATCATCATATGTTTCATCAACAAACATATAACCTATAACTATGATGCATCAATTCAATTGAGCCATTATCAGATATGTGCAAAAATCCAAGTCAGATCATCAAATGGGATCAAATCATCAGGAAGAACATTGAACTTCATTGTTTTATCTAACTATTTTGCTCATTGTAAAGGTACAGGTTCATCATTTTATGTTTCATCTTATTTGAAATTTCATCATGTGGAGAAAATGGTCTCCCACAAGGGTTGAGCCCAGCATGCTTATCAGCAATCTTTGGTCATATTACAGTTAACATCAATTAAGTTGCACAGTCTACAAAGGAGCAGTGAAAGACAATCATTTAAGGATCTGTGCAAACAAAAAGAGTACATGAAAAGTAGGTCTAATGACAGATTGGAAAAAATGATTTAAAGCTACCCAAAGTCACAAAGATTCATAAACGTTACAAGTCATCCAATGCATAGTGTACAGTCAACCATATCATAAAATGAAAATCAGGAATCATTCAATGATCAGAATAGCATGTCAATGATCTAGATGGCAGTTTATGGAAGATGCAAGGGAGCTCTCTATCACAAATACAGAATGATGAAACTAAAATTTTGCAATGAAAAAGTGAAACCTAGAAACTTTTAGGTTTTGATGTTAAGTTTTTACAAAAGAACCCTCTTTTTGTGCAAACAAAAGAAACCCAGAACAGTAACAGAAATCTCAGCCATAGTTCTTGAAACCCTCAAAGCAATATATTGTAGGAAGTGATATTGTGGCCTTTCAGGAAGAAAAAGAATGAAATTCTTAATGCCATCAGATCCACGAAGCAACATATAAACTCTCAACATTAATGGAGATTGAAGTCGCGGCCTGAGGGTTTATGAATGCGTAAGTACATAAATAAAGGAATAACCCATAATTTCGCAAGAATACAGCTACATAATACATAAAATTCTTCATTTCTATGAAATTACAAGCACCCAGAAGTTTGTGAGGACACGACCTGTAATGGGGAAATTTTCTTTCATTGTTTTGAAGAAATAAACGAACATGTTTCCTCTTTGGTCACACTCAGAAATGAGGGAATCTCAAAGATTGCTCAAGAACAAGAAAACCCAAAATGCCTCTTAGTACATACAAGTCGCAACCATGAGATATAGAGGATTTCATTTAAAAAAAATGACAAAACCCAAAATGCATGAAAAAATGAACAACCACAGTCACAATTTCAAAGCTCAACTAAGCAATTTATTGGCTAGAAGAAAAGATAATGCAAGGGTTGAAAATTTGATGGAAGCTTATCTATTATTTGTTGTGGCGAAAATACATTCAAAACCCATGGATAAAAGCTTCAAAGGCTCTCCAATGGCAGCCTCAGAATGATGAGAACATCAACAAAATTTAGACATATAAGAATGCATTAGAAACATGGTGTAGGCCACAGCCAAGAAGGCCAAAAATGCTTCAAAAATGGAGGTCGATGCTCAAAAAACACTTACCATGCAATTCCCTGTAGGAATCTTCAATAAAATCCTCATAAACAACAAGAAATGAAGAGATTCAAGCTCCAAACACTGATTCCCATGGCGGCAGCCAAGCAGAGTTTCTCCAAAATGTCACAGTGAAAATAGATGCAAAAAAGGTGGAGACCGAATGTTTTGTCTAAGGTTTCCAATTTACCCTAATTCGACCAAGCCTTTTTCCATATTGATTTAAAATTGAATTTTCTTTCACTAATTCCCTTGTAGTGTTATTTTTATCTTACATATATGTTATACCTACGCTTTATGCCTTTAGTTTATTTTGTAGCCTTCGGAGGAAAATCAACCTTAGCGTGCCTTTGATTTATTTTATGATTTTTGAAGAAAATAAAAAAATCCTAAGTGAAGATATAGAGGTAAAGAGAAAAGATAGTTGCAAATTGATTAACTCCATGTCCATTCATGCAAAAATCAGGAGGTGGAGTTATACATAAGTCTCTTTTAAGTTAACAAATCATGCAACGTCATAATGGTGCGAATTTTGGAGTTTTGAGTTCTAATTTTAGTTGGAGGAGTGAAAGGGGGTCAATTTCAGTCAAACCTGTGGTGACAGATAGTTTGACCCTATTTTTGCTCAAATTGATTCAATTGTGGGCCCCCCTTTCATGGGTTTTCATCTTTTCTTGTGAGGAGATATTTGGAGATATTTTTTCACTCTCAATTAGTTGCCTTTGCCACCTCCTAGCTCTTGGAGTTACTTTTTGTATATATTGAGAAAAGACTTAGTCTTCTTCTCAGTTCTTGCTTCCTTTATTCTCTTACACATTGCAGAGATATTGGAAAGACTTGTAACTCAACATTATTTTTATAGTTTTATGTAGCAGTACTTTGATTTTTAGAAGATTGTTTAGAGTTTTACAGAGTTTCCTTCAGGATATTCAATAAAAACATAGTTTACCTTCGCAATTTCTAGTGTTTTGTCTCTTTTAAATGATTTGATGCAAGTTTAATTTGTTTTCAATTAGAAACCTTTAAATTTTTTTCTCATTTACCGATGCATGTACACAATAGTAGTTTATCACAGGTCATTAATTGTGTTCTTAAGTTTATCTTTTCTCTTAATTTTTGAAAACCCCATTTTCCTTAGTAAGGAAAGATTAAACAAATCCTTTTAGTGAAATATTTATGTGATCAAGGTGCCCAAGTTGATTTGTGTTAACAATTTTCTAAGAATATTAGTTTTGAATAAGTCTGCATAGTAGTATTCTTCGGTGCATCACCTCCTAGAAGTAGTCTTTCATTCAAACTTTCAATTTTCAGGAGTTATCTTTCTTCCTTCCTTTTTCCCACTTAATTCATTAGATTATAGGATATCAAAAGGGTAACCAACCCATAACCTAGATATTCATCTTTGCTATGAGCATACCCACAGGATCGAAGATGTTTCCATGTTTCACGGGATTGTTGAGCTTCAAGCTTAGCATCTAGGGTGCAATCCTCGTGACAACAGTTTTTGGCACGCCGGGTGAGACTCTGAAGCTCACTTCAAAGAAAGAATTCAAATTGCAAGTTGTTTTGGTATATATAGTAGTGTTTTTTTTACCTTTCAGAGGTTACAATTTATACCTAGTGACTCTAAGCACAATCTATTGGTTTTAGGCAGACAAAGTGTTGGTATGTTTCATCTTTGCAAAAGAAATCTGATTCACTTTCATTGTAAGAAGTTTTCCAAGTTTCAAATGCTCTAACATGTCAAGTATTCATGAAAAGAGCATGTTTTCATCTCTGTTTCATGAAAATCCTACCTATCCACATCCTTATCAGCCATATCAGGCCAGTCATGCTGCCAGTTTTATCCCAAATAGCCATGCAATAACAGTATATCAACATGCTCAACATGCTTACCTCCCACCCACCCCTGCTCAACCTTCATATCAACATTTATAGATCCAAAATCATCCCCAAGAGGTTAGGTACATGAAGAGTAGCATGAATGACATCAAGGACACATTGTTAAATGTCACAAAGCATATAGAAGAGCTCAAGAGGCAACAAGAGATTGATTTGCAACAACAAGAGTTAGATTATTAGGCCAACCTTCATGAGCAGGAGTTGGAGACACAAAGGATGCAGTTTGAATAAAATCTCAAGAGGGAGTTAATTGAAAAAGAGGAGCAGATGAGTTTTTTGTTTGCTCAAACACAAATCATGACATCAACTTTTTCATTGCTTTTACCAAATTCCCTCATTTCAAACGTAGATAAAGCACCATATAACTAATCTCTAGAGTATTTTCTTAAATCTTGAACTTCCCCAATAGCATAAACTTTATGACTATAAGATTTGGAAGAGTTCTCAATACCTTCTTTACCACTTCTTCTTTAAGATTTCCACCAAGACCTCTAATGGAATTAACAACTTCATCCACCTTCTACATGTAGCTTGTAATTTTTTCATCTTCAGACATCCGCGGGTTCTCAAATGTAATCATTAGATTCTACATCTTAGCTTTCTTGACCTTATCATCTCCTTCAAAAATACTTTCCAAATTTGTCTAGATCTCTCTAGTAGATTTAAAACTCATAACTTTCACAAGTTCAGTATTAGAAATACCACTTAAAAGAGAATACCTTGATTTACCATTGTTCTCATAGGCATTGATCTCATCATCAATCTTTAGACCACCAAAATGCATAGTATATCTAGTCTCAACAGAATTCCAAACTCCAAATCCAAGAGATACTAGGAAACCTTCCATCCTTGTCTTCCAAAAACCATATTCTAATCCATCAAACAAAGGAGCATCCCTCTTGTGTGCCATCCTAGATCTACCTCAAACGGTTAATCCTTCTTCCAAGGAACCTTGCTCTGATACCAATTGTTGAATTCACACAAGACAACTAAGAGGGGGTGAATCAATTGTACATTAAAACATCAAAACCCTCATAAACATTTAGATCCAAAGCAACTTAATTATCCCTTAATCTATTAAACTGATTAAGCATGAAAGTAAATAATAGAAATTGAAAAAAATCAACACCATGCATAATAGAACACTAGATTTACATGAAAAACCCAAGGAGGGAAAAACCACGGTGAGGATCAACTCACAATATAAAGTAATTACAACACCGAATACAATAGGCTTATTGTTGGAGGGCTCACTACTAGATTACAAAAAAGAAGAAAGAATAATGTTATAGTGAGAAAACCATCTCAATACAATAGAAAATATCCACCACAACATCGCCAACACATTTTCAGCCTCTCTGAATATTGTAGACACCTTCTACTCACTTCTTCTAGTAGTCTAACTCAATAAGCTTGTACTGCACTTCACAAATTCGTACTTCACAACTCTGCAATTTGCATCACACACAAGTCATGACCTAATTATCCATCAACTCAACACTTATTTATACTATCTTCAACCTTGAAAACATTCATTAAGGTCATTTATGCACCTCAACCATGCAAATTCAAATTAGGTTGACACAAAGCATTCCCACGATGGAAAGGAATGAAAGTGGACCACACCACATCTTAACTCGGACCCAAATCAAACATACACATCACACCACACTTCCATAAACATCAAAGAAAATTCACAATTAGTGTAAACACCCAAGGTTGGTTGAACCAATGTAAACACCCAAGGTTGGTTGAACCAATGTAAACACCATTAACATTTAAGTACATTCTTTCTCAAATATAAAGATGACTTGCAGACCACACACAACACTTGAATACAATATAGAATTTTCACAAACACCTTGAAATCCAACAAATTCCTTTGTAATAACATTTACTTGAAGAATATATATACACCCAGTACACTCATACAACTTTCCATACTTGGTAACTCAAGAAACCAACCTCCAAAGCACTAAACCATGAAAAAATTTGATTGAAGGTAGATATGAACCTTATCAAAACACTTCTAAAACCACAAGACCATAAATAAAACTACGGAGAAATTTGGATCAAAACCATTTCTATCAAACACTGCTACAACACAGTTCACACACCAGTGAACACAACTTCATCTGTACAATGATACAAACCAAGAATTTATAGATATAGAACCTCTGAACACCTTCGACCAACATATCTAGACTGCACAAGTAGATCTTCAAGATAGAAGAAATGTGAGGCAAAACCAAAACACCACTCTATATACCAGAACACCTCTTCAACACACTTTTTCCTCTTTTATTCAAATTTTCTCAAGAGCACTTAGAAACCAAGCACTAGAGACACATACTCATCTTCATTACTTCCTCATCATCACCAAACCAACAACATCCATCAACAAAAGCTTATCAAAATAACACTAGAGGTTGACACTAGTAGCACTTACTAATGAAAACATAATGCAACTAATCAAAGAATCATCACAACTTCTCAACCATCACTAGTCACCAATGAAAACACAAACATAAGTCTCCAACAATCTCCCCCAAGCTTGTTGACATCAATCATAACACTAGGAACTCATACTTGCAACACTATTTATAGGTTAAGCTGTCTCATTGCATGCGATAAGGACACTTCTCACAATCTAATCAAATCCTCATATAGGGTTTTCTTTTTTTATTTTATAAGCATTGGTTATTGTAATTTGTAATCATTCACATTCATTATTCAATATAGAAGGCATATCATATGCTTGTGTAGATCAACTCTCTTCTCAAGGTTGCATGAGCATAATTGTTGCTTTGATCTCTTATTTGTGATAGGCATTTTGGTTGTAGATGATTTATGGGAGTTGTGGAGTTCAATATAAACTCCAATAATTTCTTGCTTCTTTCTTGTGGAATTGTGAAGAAGATGAAGTGAAGTGAAAATGGATGGATTTGAAGGCCAAAAGGAGTTGTTTCAAATTGGTTGGTCACACAAAGGCATTCAATTCAACCCCAATCAGGTGTGTAACATCCTTGTGGACTCTAGAGATAGGAATTTGTTAGGGACGACAACATGCCACATAAACATTTGTGCACCACACTCGCATCCCTAACAAAAATTCCCCCACCGACACACAAAACATGCACCAAGTGGATGGAAGGCAGGTGGGTGATGTGGAATTTTTCCTTTGGATTTGATTTTCTAAGGTGAGGGTATGTGAATGGGGAATTTACAAAAGGGGTGCAAATTCGCTCCCATACAAATACTTACCTTCCTTTTTCTAAAACACATGACCCAAAATATTTGTGTATGTTACCTGATTTTGCTTCTAGCTTAATCAGGTAGAGCTGAGATTTTGTTTGCAAATAAAATATAAAAGGTATACATTCAATTCTACTAAGTTATATTCATATGCACAAAATTATTATCAAGTGAATTATAGTTTATTATGCAAATGCTTACAAGAAGAAATGAAATCAACATATTTTGCATTAAATACTATCTTTTATTGATAAATAAAAATGTATGGTTTCCCACACAAGCCATGGGAATAACTATTTCAATAAAGAATAGGAGATAAACTACACATTTAAAGATTTAAAACAGTAAGAAAAGAAGCATATGGAAAGAGTAGGGATTCGTCACTGCTTGAATGACGAACCCCAAGTTGCAAAGTTGCATCCTTGTCCAACCCCTCCTTGATTTCTCCAAAGGTTGTTTTACTCTTGCTCCAAGAATGCTTGCATAAGATGAGAGTGGTTGTGTTAGAGCTCGGGACCAGTAATATCTACATATGCCACATCAACAAATATATAGTTTATTCTCATAAGGCATTGAACTAGTTTGTGATATCTCATAGACCAAGAAAGTAAAGGATTGCCATCAACAAGTGCAATATACTATACTCCATTATTTTATCTAACATGTTTTTTCACTGTGTAGGTATAGGTGAAATTTTCATTACTGGATCATTCTATTTGATGTCACAATATGTGGAGTGAAATGGGCTCCCACAAGGGTTGAGCCCAACATGCTACCCTCTTGTGTTTTCAGAGGGGTGAGAGTGTAAATTAATCTCATTTTTCATCAATTGAACAAGTACACATCACTCATGACAGTGAGCTAGTAGGTCATTATCATAAATGACATATATCTACTCAATTTATTCACCATGATAAGGAGGCAGTGATCTTATGCATAGAAATAGTCACAAACACTATTCAGAGGATAGTCTTGTTGATCACATGATGTACAATTCCCATACAAGTACAAGGGGGGTGAAAGTGAGCATAAAATTCAATCACCATGTACATTAAGCAATCATGACTCAAGAGATGAGCATGATAGATCATGTCATGGGCCATCAAGCTATAAACTTTGCATCAATAGTAAGCAAAGGATAGTGTTTCAAATGACAATGCCATTTTGTAGGTGTATTTGATAATGATAGAGATGTCATGATTGAGTAACACACAAAAACCAATTTTGTTCTATGTATTCAAAAGCCAAATAAACAAACAAGTAAGAGATTCCTTGTAGATTCATAAAAGTGAAGGACAGAAACATGCATCTCTAAATCAATGGTGCTTCCAAAAGAATGGAGATAGAGATCACATAACACTACCATAGGTATCATTCTTTTCAAGAATTATCATACAATCATTGAAATCCTGTAGCAACTTGCTTTTCAATTCCTGAAAGTGGAAACAAAGTAAAGATTTGCAGAAAAGATGAAGCCCTTCTGTGTACAAGGTACAAAAATTGAGTAAATCCCATGTTATATCAAACCATAGGAAGGCCAAGTATAATTCAATGCAAGAAATATAACCCTATTCCTCAATAGTAAAAGAAAGCTCCTATAGAATAAATGAGAGTATATTGCAGTGATAGTGAGAAAACGTTCCCAAAATATAGGAAAATGGAACGGAAAAATGAAGATTTTTACATCCATTTCTTCCAGAAAAGATACAAACAAAGCCTCAACTTGTACATGATTGAAACCCTCATTCGCACACTAGGGTTTTGAAACAAAATGGAAAATACAAAGCATGTTCACATATTAAGCCCAAAGGTCGAGCCATGGCCATGAAAAAAATGAAATGGAAAAAACCAAGGGCCTAGCTATGGCCTTCTCAAAATATGTGTGCAAAGAACAAATCCTTTATCATCTACAAAAATAAAAAGTCGTGGCATAGAAGTGCAAGGAAATCAACATAAACCATATTGAATGCACAAATGAAGGTATTACCATCATTTATCTTCAAAAGAAAAGCATAGAAATTATTTTTCTTCGTACTAAGATGAACACATAGAAATGAATTTCATTCTGAGAAATAGAGAAATGCTAATGAGAATGCATAGAAAAATCAAATATATTCATTATTTTTCATCTATACAAGCTTGGTTTTCTCAAGAAATGCATGTAAAGAACAAAGAGAAAAATGTAGTCTCTTCTATAGGAAAGCACCTTCATTATTTTAACACAGGAGAGCTCGAAATGAGCATTCTATTTATAGAAAATGAAAAGGAGAGAAAAGTTCAAGAGAAAGAGAGCTTACCGAAGCCTTTTATGTTGATTTTCTATGAAAAATGTATACAACTCTAGTTGAGAACCTCCATAAATAACACCAATGTAAACCTTATGTCGATAGAGTAACTTCTAGAAAGTTGCTATGTAAAAATGAAATGCATTGCATAAGTTTGGCTGTGTTTTTGTTTCTAGGGTTTCAACCCTAAATGAATGCCAACAAACTTAAGGAATTTTTTTCTTTCTGTTTAAAACTTTGCAATAAAATTAATACCTTGATCTTATGTGTATATGCCTATAAATAAGGGTGTATCCCCTAACTTATGTATTTTTGCATTATCTTCAGGAAATAGGCTGAATCATTGCCTTTTATTTTGCATTTGTTTTGAAATGTAAAACATTAAGCTAAGTGGTGTGATTATAAGCCACCTATTTCATGTTATTTAAATGCAAAATGCAGTGTATGTTTGATTTTTTATGTTTGTGCCAAGCATATAGGGGGAGGTTGGGGAAGTTGACCAACATTTGGAGGGAAAAAATAGTTGTTTTGACTTGGTTTGGAGCAGTTTTGGGAGCTTTTATGATGGGTAAGGTCATGTTTTAACCTTTTCTTCACTTTGGACTCATTTTGGAGGGATTTTGGGAGCTATTTTCTAGGATTTTTGGTTATGCACTACCAAAGGGTTCTGGGTCCCTATTTTGGTGCAACTGATTGGGAAAGGATTTAGTAAATTCATTATTCTTTTGTGAAGTGAGTTCAGATTATGATCTTTTCTCTAATTTGTGACTTTTGAAGTCCTTTGCAGAAAAATATTGTATTTTTGTAACTCATTTTGACATGTATACTAGTTTACACCTTGGAGATCAATAAAGATAAGCATTTTGTCTTCTCAATTTTTTTGTTCTATTGTGTGCATTTTGGTGATTGATGCAATTACTTGTGAAATTACTTCATTCCTTGTAGTTGAGTCTCATTAGTGGCACCTTTGTGCAGAAAGTGTGTGTATTTTGCACGATATGAGTTGTGTTGGAGTGCAAATAGTTCAAGTTGTGAAAAAATTCTTTCCTTCTAAGATTATGCATTATTTCCTCCTCATTAAATATTGATGCAAAAGCATATAGAATTGAGTTTTACAAGTCAATCTATGTTGTTGATTAAACTATGTGTACAAGTTGGTTTTATAGGTTTAGTTAGTGTTTTGGTGCATCACCTTTAGAAGTTAGTCTTTCATTTTATGTTTCCCTCTTACCCTTTCCTCTCCAAATCATTAGTTTATTTCGTTTTATGTGAGTTCCATAAGAGCCAACTTTCTCTAGAGGTTCTTTTCTACTTTAGGTGACCCGCAGCCTTAGAAAAGTTCCCATGTTTCTCCAATATGCTAAGTTATGCAACATTGCAAGGGTGCATTATTAGGAGACAACAATTTTTGGCACGCCTAGTGGGAATATCAAATTAGGATAGTTAAGAGATATATGTTTATTGTTGGTTTTGATATGCAACCGATGAGTTTCAGAGGTTAAAAAATTAGCATATATGGTGACTTTGTGTGTGGAAGTGGAAAAAAACCAGTGCTGTAGCATTTTATGAGAAGAATTCAAACAAGGAGTTCAAGATCTTTTGAGTACTTGCAACTGTCTCCACCCAAAAGGTAGGGAAAAATTGCAAAAAGAGCTCCTCCTTCATTAAGAAAGATAGTCAACTCCACCTTCAATGAGAGTTGTTGCACCAATGGCCAGAAATCAAGTCTTTGTACAGTTTGATGGGGGAAGTCCCTTAAATTTGTCTCAACATGATGACATCCCCATGACTTCTCTCAAAAGAATTTCATTCTTCATGGGAGAAGACCAAACCACACCATTTGAACACATTAAAGACGTAGCAAATCTTTGTTGACTACATCATATAGTGGTTGAGAATGTTGCTATTAGACTACTAGCAACATCTTTTAAGGGAAAGGCCCTTCAGCAGTTTAGAATTTTAGTAGTAAATTCAATTCAAGCATGGGACCAACTTGGAGAAACATTATGTAAACAATTTGAAGACAAGTCTAATAACTTTTCATTGGTGGAGCAACTCACTACTATCAAGAGGGACCCTCATGAACACATGACAAACTTTAATTTCCATTTCCAAAATTCTTGGGACATAATTCCATTAAGCATAAGGCATTCACCTAAGTATGCATTTTTGTATTTCTTGAGGGATTTGAATAGTGAGATTGTTGTCATGATACAATCCATGGGTGGAAACACTTTGTCATAGGCCTATGACATAGCTATTAGAGCTAAGAACAACCTTATATAGGCTAGAAGGATAGCTCCTATACCTCCTATGATAATATTCCATGATATACAACCATCTATTGATATGCCAGTACCTCAAATAGCCCCTTTACCAGCTGCTGCTAGTCTAGAAAAAGCTACCCTAGCCCAATCTCTTGAGCTGTGAGAGATAAAGGAGTTACTTCAATCATTTTGGAATGAATTAGTGAACATAAAGAAGCAACAGTTTCAAAGCTTCAAGCCATACCAAACTTAGAATCAAGCACAAAACCAGCCTTATCAAGCTAATAGAAAACCATATCAAGTAAATAATCAAGGTGCAAGGAAAAACCTTAACCAAAGGCCCTTCCAAACATACAACCTATCTCCACTTAGTTCAGCAAAGGAGTTAGTCCCTATTCAAAATAACCTTTCACAAGAGTATGAGTGGTGCTTCCCCTACAATCAACCCCATAACTAGGCTACTTGCTCAAATGGGGTGATTAATCAAGCTTTGATGCTGCAAAATGTGTCAAATATGCAGCCTAATGTACCTAATGTTGAACCTCCACAACAACAGGATCTACCTCCAAGTGATACCACTCTCCTAAATTGGCAAGGAGAGGAGTTTTGTGGGGTTAATAGGGATGATTCTCCAATAACAGCTAATACAAGAGTAGAGAAGAGAGTTTTTTAGATTGGAAAATCAACAAACAAAGAGCCTAACCAAGCTCCTAGAACGAAAAAGGAATTTGTTGGTCTGTCTACCTCTTAAGTGCCACATATAATGCAAAGAAATACACAAGGCACTACCAAAGAGTAGCCTGGGAACTAGACCCAATCAACCCACTTGCAAGCAGACCCTGCTATTGTAAGGAACCACCAAAAGGTAAACATTGTACCTTTTAACATTATTGATCACATAAATAAAATGAATGTCATTATGTTATGTGGGATTCTTTGTCTATCCCAGGACAAGAAGATTTATTGCAATCTGTATTATCAGATTTAAATGTTTCAAGTGAGATTCCAGTTGTTCAGGTCAAAGTTGTTTTTACTAACACACCTCAAAACAACAATGGGAAGCCAGGTAAGGAATTCAAACCTCCACCCTTTTATGTGTCTTTGATCATAGGGGATAAATTGGTTCATAATTGCATGATTGATTCAAGGGATAGTAGTTTTGTTATGCCCAAACAAATTGTTGATAGGTTAGGATTGAAATACCAACCTCTTGAAAACGGTGTAGTTCAGCTTGATGGGACAACCATCAACATTGTAGGGTTCATTAAAGATTTGAGTCTTACTTTACATGCATGCCCCAACTTTTCCATTCCACAAGACATATTTGTTATTGAATTGCCACCATATTTTTCCCTTTGTTTGTCAAGAGATTTTACTACTAAAATAGGTGGTTACTTGTCTTCAGATTTGTCTCATATGTTGTTTAGGACTAGGTATGGAACTAAAGTCACCATCAAGTCTGAATCAACAATAAAGGACCACATAGATCCCTATGTTCCAAGTGCCATCAATGTCAACTGTGTTGTTTTTTATCATGATGAACATGTTGCTACCAAGAGTCAAATACCCAAACTAAGAGTATGTTAGATATCCTTTTGAATGAGTGGGCAACAGAAAATGCTGAGGATGATCCAAGTAAGAACATTGAGGAGGCAGGCTTAGGTGTATACATGATGCATGAGCTAGATTCTGATATTCCATACCTTAAAAAGAAGGTTGATCAACAACTTGAGCAGTAGCAGAATGAGGTGTGGAAAATGTTCTTTGATGGTTCGAGAAGAAGAAATGGAGCTGGTGGGGGTGCTATACTTGTATCCCCACAAGGTGAAAAGTACTATTCATCTTTTTGTTTTTCATTTTCCTATACTAATAATACAACCAAATATGAAGCTTTGATTCAAGGCTTGGAATGGGCAAGGAAAAGGAAGATTAGCTACCTACATGTATTTGGGAACAGTGAGTTGATAGTCAATCAGGTAAGAGGTTTACATGTGACTAAAAATGATGTGTTGAAGTCTTACAAGCATAGGGTATGGGACATGATAGAAGAACTTTATTCCTTCAATCTAATTTATGTACCTAGGAATCAAAATAAGCATGTTGATAGACTAGCTACTATGGGTGCTCAATTTGAAATTCCTAATGATATTAAGAAAGATAAAGTGCAGGAATATGTTAAAGTTTTTGTAAGGTCATCTATTCTTGATAAAAATATTCATTGACAAGTTTTTGAGAATGATGAGAAAGTACTTAGTTTTCTACTTGAAGAAGATGAATTTTTAATGGTAAATTAGGAGAAACTCAAGCAACAATATGATGACCAAATTATACAGTTGAGGACAAAAAAATTACCCAAGGGTTTGGTCACCTTGGAATCCATTTTCAGCACTGATGATCAACTTGAGAAAGGAAAAACCACCATGCAAATAAAAGAAGAGCATTATGAAGAGCTTAAAATCTTCAAAGGTAAGCTCCTTAAAATAGGTAAAATCTATTCCCAAGAAGATAGACAAGCCTTTATTACACTTTGTCAAGAATTTCATGATGTCTTTGCATGGGATTAATTTGATTTAAAAGGTTTTGATCCCAAAATTGACCTGCTTACCATAGATTTGGATCCAAATGCAAAACCTGTTAGGCAGAAACAGAGTCCTTTAAACCCCAAACTTGAGCCTCTTATGATAAAAGAGTTGACTAAGCTAATTGAGGGAAACATCATTTTCCCAATCAAGCATACATTGTGGTTTTCTAACCTTGTCCTGATTAGAAAAATGGAGAAATTAGGCTTTTTGTGGACTTTAGATATTTGAATAGATCCTCATTGAAAGACCACTATTCACTGCCCTCTATGGAGCAAATTCTTCAAGTTGTTGCTAGTTTTGAAAGGTTTTCTTTGCTTGATGGTTATTTTGGTTATAACCAAGTATTAGTAAAGGAAGAGGATCAATATAAAACCGCATTTACCACAAAATGGGGTACAATGACTTATAAAAGAATGCATTTTGGCCTATCCAATGTTGGTGCCA
>VDFB02270651.1:83408595-83431044 GCA_007258455.2 Sequoia sempervirens
TGGTGAGTTGCAACATTTGTTCATTCATCATTTCCTTCCTTTCCATTCAAGGTTTTTATCATTGACATTGTCATTGTAAAAGTGCGAACACTATTCATAGGGTTTGACTGAGGAAAACCCCTATATGGCACAAACATTTTTCCGTCTTTGTGTATGTGTAGATTACAAGTTGAGGAAGGATTGAAGAGATCTTGAAGATTTTTTTTGCATTGATGCATTTGCTGTCATCATTCTTGTGAAGACATAGAAAATAAGTTACAAAATTTATTTCCTTCATTCTTACAAGTTTGCAAGTGGAAATCAACATCTCAGATTTAACACATGGGGATTCTCAAAAGTATTCTCAAAAGTATTTTCAGAAGTCCTATCAAGGACCCATTTTCCTAGGAGCGAACTAGTCCTCCTACATATTCAAGAACAATCTTTTGGGGAAAAGTACATGCCCTTTGATATTTCCCATATATGCCTACAAAGTTTTGTTATAGCCTGTATATATTTGAAATTTTTTATTTTATATATTAGGTCATATAGGTCATTTAGTTTCATTATTTCAAATCATTCCTAATCATCGTAAACTACCCTTAAAGAATCCCACCAACCTAGGTCTGATTTACTCACCATTGATGTTAAAGTCAATCTCTTGACTTTGTGGTTGTTGATTTTGAATGAAATTTGGAAATAGGAATCCTATATATTAGGTTCTTTGTATTGAGGACCTAGGATGCCCCTTCCCTTTCCTTATTTTTGATTTTGGTGAACCTAACATTTTTCGTTGTAGAATCACTTTACAATCATAAACAATAATCATAAACAATAACTCAAACACTCAGTTTTAATTTTTGAGAACCCTGTACAAAGACACATTTGTCCTTGGGTGAACCTGACCTTGTATAGGTGCTTCTATAAAATTTTACACACATTTTTGTATTTGTATGCTCAGATTCCCTACACTTGCAGATCTCTATTTATGTTTGAAATTTTTTTTATTGTAAAGCATTTTACATTTAGTTCATTTGGTAAAAAGAAAGTGTTTTATTTAGAATCAAAATTTGCATGCAAAAGTCATCACTCTTAGGTCCCTGCATTTTAAATAAGTCAATTATCATATTTTAGATCTGAAAATTGCATCATTTATTCAAACATCTTTTAAATTATTGCATACTTGCATTTCACATCACATTAGAATACATTAAGAAAATTTTAGAAACTCATTTACTGTTTCAATTGTTTGCAAGTATAATCAAGATCTTTAAGAAGTTTAGTTCAAATCCAAACTTTGATTTCTCAGAATCCCTAAGCAGGACTTATTCGCCCCTGGGCGACCTTGTCTTTCTTGTCTTGGTTAATTTTTTTTTTCCTTGACCTTTGTTACTGTGTTTTTTGTTTGTTCCTAGTTGTTTTTTCCTATTTCTAGGTGTTTTATGTCTTTATTTAGTATATCAGTGTTCATCTTGGGTGCACTCTTGGTGTGGTAAAACTTACATTAGTTTTACAACCTAGTGTCCTAGTGCCAATACTCTATTGAGACATAGTTTGAGACTCATGGAATCTCATGTTGGTACATCCATTGTGGATCTTGGGTTTTCCAACTCTTTCACACAAAGTGTTGACAATACTCAACCCATGTTGGAAGTCGTCCCTAATTCCACATTTCTAATGACCACCTTGCCATCAACTACTATCACTAATGTTGAAACCATGATTGTTCATGTTCTTGTCATATACAATTGGATAAAGCTTTAGAAAAAATTCAAGAAAATGTGAGTACAAAATATATTGTTGGAATTGCAATTTCTGTCATAGATAACATGAGAAAAATTCTTGATAATGACCAAGGATTATAGGTTGGGTGTAGCCTAGCTCATATTATTGATGATCATGTTTCAACAATGGCTAGTTGTGTTCAAGCTTTGGGATATACTCAAAGACAAGGAGGAAATAAAATTCCTCCCCTAAAACTACAACCTCTATTCCTACATATAAAAATGCAACTTTTACCACAATGATACAACCAAAAAACAATATAGCTCCAACCTTGGGTATTTCTATTGGGAATCCTTTTAGTTTTGTGAACTCAAACATTGGATATCTCTAAATCTATCACCTCTCACAAACTTGCAATATAATTGTCAACCTAACACATATACACCTCCAACATATTGACCTCCATCCCAAAAAACAACTAATGATTCTATCATAAACCAAATTTTGCAAAATGTTGCATCCCTTTAACAAAAAATAACAATATTGAACCAAAACCAAAATGGACAACCTTCACAATATGTCAAAAGAAACCCATTGTCATTGGAGATATTGAAAACACAAGTGCCATAAGGCATAGAGGTGCCTCGATTTGAGAAATACTATGGTAAAGGAGACCCTAGTAACCATGTATCAACATATACAACCTTATATAGTGACTTCATTTTTGAAGATCAACTCTTGGCTAAACTCTTTCCTAGGTCCTTGAAAGACACATCCTTGGAATGGTTTTGTTCATTACTGAATAATTCAATCCACTCATTCAATGAGCTTATTGATACCTTTCTTTACCATTTATAAGTGCACATTGGTCCTAAGATGGCTCTATCTTACTTAATAAGGTGTAAGCAACAACAAGGAGAAAATTCAGATTTTATAACACGTTATCAATTGTTTTACTCACAAATCAATATTAACCTCCTCATTGTGGATCTTCAACAAATGTTCATTGAAAAATTACAAAAGAAAATAAGAGATAAGGTTTGGATGATGAAGTTTCCATCCTTTACACATTTGTGTGTGGCTATCTGTGATCATTAAAATTCAATTAGTCAATATGAAGAGAAAGCTTCCTTGAATTGTGCTGAAAAATTAGAATCTATATCTCACAATAACTTTCAATCATTCAAGAATAAAAACAAGGGTTTTATTAACATAAATCCACCTCAATCAATCATCTATTTGTAGCGTCAAGTTGTTATAAAGATAATCCCACACTGATTTCAAGCTAAGGGCATCAAATTCACCCCGCTCCCTGATTCCCTTCATTCGATTATGATGCAACTCTTGAAAAAGAATTTAATAAATTTACCTCTAGTTAGACCTACTGATACAACCAAGCCTTTACCTCTAAACCATAGCCCAAATGTCATTTTTCATTATCATCAACAAGTTATACATGATACAGAATGATGCATGTGTCTTAAACATCATGTACACGACATCATTGATTCCTATCACATCCAATTGGGCGGAGTTAATGATCAAGGGAATAAAGTTTGTTGCCCCACCTAACCAAAATTTACAAATATTCATGAACCCAATGCCAAATCATTCAATCACCTCTATAAAAGCTAGTGACAATAAGAATGATGTGATGAATGTTGATAAGATAGAAGGCATGACTAATGATGATAAGAGTGATAATAAAGATGATCCTCTACAAGGCATGATTGGTCTCATTGATGTTCAACATCGTAAGTGCCAAACCACTTGTCACCTAACATTTATTTTACTAAGGATGATGAACTTAGACATTTTCTTGAGGGTCCTCTCTACATTACTGGTCGTATCAATAACATACCTACACAAGGAATACTTATTGATCCCGCATGTGCAGACAATGTCATCACTGAGGAATTATTGTTTGTGAAAGAGCTTAACGAAGATACTTATGAACAACTAAAATCATGGATTAAAACACATAATGGTTTTTCTTTCTTTATGACAGGTTCAATCACTCTTCCATCAAAACTTGGACCTAAACAATTATATGTGTCATTCTCCATCATCCTGATATCAGAACAATTTCATGTAAGCTAGGTTACTCATGGTTGCACTCCATGAATGTCATCTTGTTGATCATTCACAAGTGCATAAGTTTTCTTGGGGGGAATGATATATTTATAGTGCATCACAATGGATTTAATCCTTTGTCTTCCCATGGGAATTTTGCAATTGATTTATTTTTTCCTAGACCTATGGAACCTATAAAGCCTTGTGAAGATTTATTTTTCAAGTCCTATCAAATGTTCAAGGTAAAGTGCATAGCAAAATTATCCCTTAGCAATATTATTGACTCCATGGTTGTTCCTTCTCCCCAACTTACCATTGATTAACCTATAATTGAGCTCAAAATCCCTTCCAAGCAACAAAGATAAATCCACCACAGTTCCTCCACCCACCTCATACAAAATCCCAAGACACACTAAGATGATCCCTTTTGTACCTCCCAAGATAAAAAGAAGTCTATAAACCTAAAGAGACAATGATTTCCCAACCCTTGACAATTCCTTTAGTTCCTGCCATAAGGGAAGAAAAGAACCCAATGGTTGATAAGATTGCTCCTACATCATCACAAATTAAAATTTATGCTAAAAGAAACTGAAATGCTAAAGAGCATAAACATATAATTTGTACTATTGCTCACTGATTGCAAGAAATGAATAAACCAACATCATCCACACCTATGGAAAGATCTCAAGAAGAAATCCAACTCCCATCAAAATAAGACATTGCATCAAAACAAGAGGAAAACAAGAGAATTCAAAATCAATAATCATAAAACCTTCTATTGTGATCAATTTGGATGATGATGATGAGATTGCTAAAATTGATGAAGAATTACAAAATGAGCTGAATTTGTTATTTTCCACTTCTATGAATTCAAATGGGGGCAACTGTGATGATCCTTCTCATGGGAGTGACCCACCACATGTTGAACTGAGTGATAGTGATGTTCCTAGCATGACACTTTTTGTAGTCCCTATAGCTAGTTATCTACCTTTCATTTATGATTAGCAAGATTGGGATGCAGATGACCTGCTCTAGGTCAGCTTGCATGTGACG
Source organism: Sequoia sempervirens (assembly GCA_007258455.2). Taxonomy (NCBI): domain Eukaryota; kingdom Viridiplantae; phylum Streptophyta; class Pinopsida; order Cupressales; family Cupressaceae; genus Sequoia; species Sequoia sempervirens. The sequence continues at coordinate 83,413,426 of VDFB02270651.1, forward strand.
TACTACTTCATCTTTTTATGTTCTTTATGTTTTCTTGCATGCAATTTGATATCTCATATCGTGTTGCTTGGTGTGCCTTTATTTTTGTAATTTTTCCTTGGATGACCCTTATTACTGTATTGGTGCAAGGATACACAAGAAACAAATCTATTATGACATTTTTCTATTTGTATCTCAATTCTTCTATATGTCATAAAATTTATCTTTTCTTTGTCTTGTGTTTTCCTTTTGGGGACGATGCAAGGCATTGATTTATTTAGGCATCTTTCATGTTGGCCCAAAAGCATATTTGTTTTCTCTCTATCTCTCTATGTATCATTCCCCCTTTGTGTTCTTTGTTCCATGAGTATTTGAGGGATGATAATAGTTTTCAGCTCTATTATATCACTGTAGCAAACCATATTCTAACCCAAGATCCATGGATCCCTCAATGTACATTTCTATGTTGTTCATGGCATTGTATCCTGGGGTAAACCCCTTCTCATGATGTAGTTTATTTGGAAATGTATCATTTGCATAGGGCTTTTGAAATAAACTCTTTTGACCTTTTTTTGCATGGAATTTACCATTTTGTAATTTAAAGTGATTTTTCACGACATGGCATACATTAACATTATCAAATTAATATTTTTGGCTTCATTGTGTTCACAAGAAGTTGAACTTAGTGTAGCATTGGTATAGCATTGATCATTTTTGTGACACCTTATCAAAGTTATTAGGGAGTATAGCTTTGGTATGGATTAACAAATGGGTACACACTTGTACCTAGTGTGTCCTTCCCATTTATTTTACCTTTTTATAAGTGCACACCTTGTAGACCTACTTTATGTGTCTCATTTTTTCCTTTGGGGCTCTCCTAGTGAACAATCAATTTCACTAGCCCTTGCAAGCATATTTTATGGGCATACAACAGAGGCTTTCTAGTCCATCCTTTTTTCCTTTTCTTTGCATTAGCTTTGACATTGAATGTTTGTGTACCTTGTTTTGCTGCTACACATGTGTGTCTTCGTTTATGCTTTTATTTCTTTTCCATGAGATCTTAGATCTTGGGGGCTTGATCACTCTCCTTGATCCTCTGTCATCTTATCTTTCCAATAGTTGTATAATTGGACCTCCCTTGACATAAATTTATCTACTTTAGTGTGGGTCTGGGTAAAATTTTATACTCTCCCTAAAGTGGGGGCTAAATATAGTGTAGGAAATTGTATACCTTTACAATTTCACACTATGTTTGGGTCCTTTAATTAATTGGATTTAATTAAGCTTCTAATTTTTGTAAATTATCCATTCCAAAGCCTTATTCTTACCATTTTTTGAAAGGGGAACCAACATTAAATAAATGTATTTAATAATAAATATTCATGGATTATATGTGTCCTAGAAATATAGGTCAGGACCCATTCACCCATGGGAGAATGGGTCCCCTTTATGGGCAAGGACCCAATTTAAAATATGTTTGTGGCAGTATTTAATGGTTAAAATTCAAGTTTTAAGTGTTGGATTTTTGTATATAATTTTTAGGAAATTAGATAAACACATAGAAATATAGTCATTTTATCATTTGAAATATAACACACACCTCCTAACTGTTAAGAGAAAATATTATTGTCAAGAGCATCCAAAAGCAACATTATCAATCATTTATAGCAGCAATCAAGATCCTAACATCATGTCCAAGTTTATGTGTGTTTAAGTTATATTGTGAAGGCTAACAAGTGTTGTAGGTATTCATACATTCAAGCATTCAAGTAAATTAAACAAACAAAATTCAATTCCTTTCAAGAGATGTGTATGAATTCATAGCTTCAAGGAAGCCATTGAAGGATGGTGAGTTGCAACAAGTGTTCATTCATCATTTCCTTGATCAATATTTTTATCATTGACATTTTCATTGGGAAATTGAGAACACTATTCATGGGGTTTGACTGAAGTAAACCCCTATATGACACAAAAAATTCCATCTTTGTGTATATGAAAATTATAGGTTGAAAAGGATTGAAGAGATACTGAAGAGAAATTTTGCATTGTTGCATTTGTTGTCATCATTGTTGTTAAGAAACAAAAACTTAGTTGTAGAATTTACTTTTTTCATTCCAAAAAGTTTGTAAGTGGAAATTAGCATCTCAGATCTAACACCCAAGGACTATCAAAATTATTTTTTGAAGCCTTATCAAGGACCCATTCACCCAAGGGTGAACTAGTCTTCTTGCACATTCCAGAACCATCTTTTGGTGATAGGTACATGCCCTCTAATGTTTCCTAGATCTACCTACAAAGTGTTGTTATAGTCCACATGTTTTTGGGAACTTGCATTTTATATAATAGGTCATATAGTTCATTTATTTTCATTATTTCAAATCATTCCTAATAATCCTAAACCACCGTTAAAGAATCCCACCAACCAGGTCTAATTGGCTCACCATTAAGGTTGAAAGTTAACCTCTTGGCTTTATGGTTGGTGATTTTGAATGAAAGTTGGAAAGAGTACTCATATATATTAGGTTCTTTGTATTGAGGACCTAGGATCCCTCCTCTTTTCCTATTTTTTTAGTATGCAATTGAATTGTATACAAGCAACATTATTTATATACAATAGTTCTTATGTGAATAGTATTGGTGATATTTATATCAGTAAGTTGCATATACATGATTGATTCATATGGAATGTAAATTGGTATATTTCATATTATGGTTGAATGTTATGCATGTGTGTCATTGATTTTTGTGCATAATATTCTCCATGACACAAACATAGGTATATTTTTATTTAAAGTCCTATGGTGTTCTCGGTGTGCTAATGTGAATTAGGGTTTTATATGTATGCAATTGACTTATATACGCATCCTTATTATATTGAATTTATCTTATGATTACATCACATGTATGAATTCAGTTTGTATGGTGTACCTAGTGTTATTGTGTGCATTAGGATTTAATAGTATTTATATTATTGAGTTATATGGAATTGATTTGTAATGCATGTGCATAAGTTTACTTTGTAAATTAAAACTAGAGGGTGTGTGCAAAAATACGTGACACAAAAAGATTGCAAATTGAATTTTTTTTTGAAAATACACTTTTTTGTGCATGCCAAATTTGGCGCACGCTAAATCGTCAAGAAATTTGGCACAAACCATTTGGTGCATGCCAAATTTGGTCTGCGCCAAATGAAAAAATTTAATGAAAATAAAAAATAATCTCATGCCATTATTTTTTGCTCAACCCATGACTTGGTTTGGGGTTTTTCATCTCTACAACTCACGCTTGCCAAATCTCTTCCATTTTTTGCACTCAACTTGCAATTCTTCACGAGGATGCCACCAAGACATCAAATATGTCAAAGATTGTGAAGAGGTATGTATTCTATTGTTTTTATTTCAAATTTGAATTAAAATGTAGATTGAAATAGGTTTTTTTAATAAAACTTTGTTCTAATTCTTAGGGAATGAATCTCCACCTCCAAACTTTGAGAATTCATAATCACCCCCTCACGAACAACCTCGTAAACAAGAACAACCTCAAACCCCTCTATCAGTTCATATGAATCCTCATGGAACACAAGAAATATAATAAATCAAATTGAAAACATCAAAAGAGACATTGGACAATTGATTGGAAGATTAACTAAGCATGTTGAAACCCACCCTTATAGGAGAGGGATTTTCAAATCGTTGAAGTCAATTGTATCACATGTAGGATAAATGAGTGAGAAAATTCATTTTTGGTCAAATAAGAGGGATGAGTTAAGAGAACTTTATGCTAGTGGAATTTCATATGTAGATGCGAAAAAAACAAAAAATTAGCAAAGCTGACTTGTTTGCCTTATTTACAGACCTAAGAACCAACAAACCTTTATCTCATGCATGTAGGAGGTTCCCCATCCATTGGTGCTACCATTAATTAATTAAAAATAAGTTTTGGGAGTGGTGGTGGATGCTATTTAACCAACCTCCATGCAATAACCATGAGTTACCACAATACTCTTTGGGGAAACTCTATTGTGAGTTTGTCCTTAAAAAGATGCCAAATTATTTTGGCATCTTAGACTTTCAGGGTAGTGGTGGGGGATCCACACATGATAGATCGGGTGCACAATGTAATCCATAGGTTGCACCGAGACCCTTTTCCAAACCCATGGTAGAGAATGTTGTCATTCCTTTCATTGTTAAGCATAGTGTCGAGGTGGACATGCTGGAGTCAATTAGCCCGCTCACTCAAACCATTGTACAGTGTGCAAGGCCTCTAGTAGAGCCTGATGTGGATGAAACTAGTAAGCCCCGAGTTCCACCCCACCATTGTGGCACTTGCAGTGTTGTTTGCATGTACGATTATCAGAGTGCTTGGGATGTGGCTACACATCCTACATTAGCTACAGAGGTGATGGCTATGATAGATGAATTGCTAAATGAAACATTTAGTATTGATACTTAGGTAAAATTCAACAAGCTCATTTAATTTTGTTTATTAAATTATATTTTGAAATTTAAGAATAACTAAATTAGTAGAATTAATATGATGAAATTATAGGGTTGAAGTATTCATGATATGTGCACCATTCCTACAAACCCTTATTCATTCTTGACGTTGAGTCCACAGGTATGCAACTAGTATTAAAGAAATAATTATTGCATGTGAATAGTTGAATGTTATTTGAATGTTTATCTCATAACATGCTTTGGATGTCAAACGGTTTCCTAGTGGACCTTTGAGCTCCACACCTGAATATTTATGTCCTCAAACAACTTTCACTCGGGTAACCTTTATTCATTAATGGTGTTGTAAAACAATGTTAGCTAGTTTTCATAATTTTACGTATAAAAATCTAAAAAATTGATGAGAAACACAAAATTTGGTTGGTCTTATGAGATCCTAATTATATTTACCATTCAACATCCATCTCATTCTTCCATTCCTATCATCAAACATATTTTAACCATTTTATATCACATATCCCAATCTTTAATACCTTATATATTATACCACCTTCCTCCATATTTCATCTTATACACATATCTTTACAAGAAACCTTTCCTTCTGCCCATTATTGACCAAATATCTTATACATTATTACTACACACCTCAATTTCCCACTTAGTGTCCTATATTCAAAGCTTAGAGACTGCCTAGTTCACTTTATGGTCTAATATTCTCTCCTAATTACTTCCTATTGACCTCTAGTAGTTCACCTTAAATGTTTTATTATCCCATCCTAGCTCATCCAATTAATCTTTGCTAGTCCATTCTATGTTCCATCATCCCCTCTTGATCATGTGCCATTATCTTTTCCTAATTCACTTTATGTTCCTTTATTCCTTCCTAATCCCATCCCATTAACATTTAATAGTTCACCCTATTTTCCATGATCCCCTCCTAGCCCATCCCACTAATATCTACTAGTCCATCCTATGTTTCATTATCTACTTCTACTCCCATCTTATTGTACCCTTTATTATTTCACCCTATGTTCCATCATCCCCTATGTTTCACCCTATGTTCCTTTATCCATTCTATGTTATACCATTTTTGTCCATGTTTCATCCTATAACTCTTCTCCATTATTACTACACACAGGTCAAGTTCCCACTTCATGTACTATAGTCAAACCTTAGACACCTCCTAATTCACCCTGTTCCATTATTCCCTACTAATCCCATCCCATTAACATCTAATAGTTCACCCTATATTTTTTTATCCCATCCTAGCCCATCCCATTAATCTATACTAGTCCATCCTATGTTCCATTAACCCCTTCTATTCCCATCCCATTACCCTCTCTTATTTCAGTGTATGTTCCATTATCCCCTCTTGGTCTTGTCCCATTATCTTCCCCTAATTCACCCTATGTTCCTTTATTCCCTCATAATCCCATCCCATTAACCTCTAATAGTTCATGTTGTATTTTGTTATCCCATCCTAACCCATCCCATTAATCTATTCTAGTCCATCCTATGTTCCATTAACCCATTCTATTCCCATCCCATTACCCTCTCTTATTTCACAACATGTTCCATTATCCCCTGTTGGTATTGTCCCATTAATTCACCCTATGTTCCTTTATTCCCTCCTAATCCCATACCATTAACCTCTAATAGTTCACCCAATTTTCTATGATCCCCTCTTGGAGCATCCCACTAATCTCTAGTCCATTCTTTGTTCCATTATACCATTTGACTCCCATCCCATTGTACCCTCCATTATTTCACCATATGTTCCATTATCCCCTCTTGGTCTTGTCTCTTTATCCCTTCTATGCTATACCACCTCCATCCAAATTTAATCCTATACACATACCGTTACAAGGAATCTTTCCTTCCACTCATTATTGACCAAATCTCTTCTCCATTACTGCTGCACACCTCAACAACCAACTTCATGTGCTATAGTAAAACCCTAGACACATCCTAATTCATCCTATGTTCCATTATCCCTTTGAAAGCTGCTAGTAACATAGTAATCCTCATTTCATTTATGTGAACTTCATTGTGGCATTATCACTATGTTGAAAACATGCCCTCATTAACATTACTTCATCAACATATGCAATTTGAATCTTAGTGAGCACTGAACTTTGGAATTTGCAAGAGTTTGGACTATCCCAATGGACTTAGTACTTTCACCATTCAGTGATCTATAAGCACTATACCGTAGTCTCAACTGAGGCCAACCATTTCCTTTTTCATGCAAGGTCACTACCACCAATAGGGATTGTACTATTGCATATATTGCCATCACTTCCTAAATTTTTCTTAACATTGGGTTTCAAGTTCTTTCAACTGTAATTGACCTTTATCTTGTATTGATTTTTGTTATCACTATCACCTTTCTTGACTAGCTTCCTCCAAAATTTTGGGTAGTGTGTCTTATATACAATCAAGCATCTTGGACTTTCAATGCCTTTTTGGACTGTCATATTTTGAAAAAAGGCGACTATCTTTAGTGATTTTTCTTTTGTCTTGAAGAGACTTCATCTCTTGGTAACTTGACTGAAAAATATTTTTCCCTTTCTCCTTGTTGAAAAATGTTGTCTCAAATCATAGTGTAAAACCTTAAATGTGCCTTTTATGGTGCACTATGAACTTCCATTGTATGGTGACTTGTGAAGATTGTTTTCTTCTTGTTTGCATCTTTTGCATCTCCTATCAACACTTGACATTTATCACTATTTCTTCAAAAAATACTCCTTTTGACACATGAACTTTGTCCCTTCATGGTGGATTAAAGGCTGTCCTCTTGATTTTGGGGTATTGTAACCGTTTTTGCTCTTCATAATGAATTTGATGCTCTTTAGTGATATGGTGGACTGTTCATTAGTGCATAACTACTGCCCTCATGATTTATGATTTTTTTCCCTTTTCTCTAAGAAGTTACTGCACTCATGATGCATGAAATTTCTATATTTTTTATCTATGAAGTTGCTGCACTTTTACATTTTTAATTTCTACTCATTTATGACAGTCATATTGTTGCTCTTTTCATCTTCATTTGCTACTCTTATTATATTGTTGCTCTTTTCATCTTGGTATGAAGACTATGATTCCTCCCTCTATGCACATGTTGTTATCTTTTGTGGCATAAAGGATTATTATTGAAGGTCTGAAATTGCACTTTGTCCTTCATGAAATGATTGTGCTAGGGCTTTTCAAAATGCTTCCTTTTAACATTGTCCTCTTTTATTATCATTGTCATTTATCATGCAATGCCTTTTTGACCTTGTGTGATGTTCTTAGGACTGCAATACTTTATGGGATCTATCAAAAATTGAATGATTTCCTTTCCCATTTATGTCTGGTGGTTACTAATATGCCCCTTTGTAAAGTGAATGGCCTTTATGAGAGATTTTCCTACTTGTATCAATGAATATTGTGCTTAAGAGAGAAATATACCACTTGGTTTCTCATAAAACCAATTGATATGAATAATTTGAATTAAAACTAAATTTATGTCCATTTCTTGCATTTGCAACATGTCCATTGTGTGTTCTTATACTACCTTCATATGCATAAAAAGACTACCTGAACTTGTTTATATGACTGTCAATTTTTTTTTTCATTTTCAGATGTTGACATCAGATAGCCCTGGTGATTTTGGTGGCATGATGGACCATGGAGTTGCTACAACAATAGCCAGTTCTGATCCTTTGAGAGAGGTATGCAACAGATTAGTCAATTTGACATTATATTTTCTCTTTTATGGTCTATTATTGAAAATTTTCATGATACTTGTATGTAGTTTAATTTCTATCTTGATGGTTGCTACAGGTGGTTGTCACTCTAAATTGTGGATGTGGTAATGTTGTAAATGTGCATGATGACCATTTTTATGCAGTAAATGAATATTTTGTTATATGTCATTCCATAATTCAATTTCTATGTATTAACATCTATACTTTTTATTGTATTAGTTGTAGCTCCAAAGGAGTGAAGAGAGGAGGACTAGTGAGCATGTTCAAAAGACAAGAGAACCAAAAGGCACTCCATCCAGCTGACTGTCGAAGGCAACACAAGATATTTTTCCTTCCCCTAGAGGGAAATGACTACGTATTAGGGTCATTTGTTGTATGCCTACATAGTATTTTGGAACATATGTTTTATATCATTTGCAATACTTCCATTACTTGTCCTTCACTTATTCACATGTATGCTTCACTTATTCACATGTATACTTCACGTATATTACATGTATTCACGTGTATGCTTCATGCTTCCAATGTATAATTCATGTGTTCACGTGTATTCTTCATGATTCATGTGTATAATTCATGTATTTGTGTGTATGCTTCATGCTTCTTGAGCTATATTGTTGTCTAGTGGCAAGTATTTAAACACCAAAAGGTTTCAAATAAACCATAAGAGCTCCTTCCCATAAAAAAATATCATAGAAAAATGTATTGCTTTTAATTCATGGCTGAGACTAACATCCAACAAATAATGGTTTTGATTCTAAAGCTTAGCAATCATTGCATTTGCATCTATAGAACAAATGGATGTTTCAAACCTCATAAGCATATATATCTACCTCTATGAACTTGTATAAACACATCAAAACCCATGATAGTTGTTGATCCAACCAATAAAATTTATTTGCATCTACTAATGTCACACCACTTCTCATTAAATGAAATCAATGCACATGTCAGTTTTAATGATATTTTGAAGATATTAGATGTGTATGAATAACAATATAAGCTTGATTTTTGGATGCATCACCCATGTGTAGTTATCACATTTCTCTTATATTCATCGTTTAAATAAGTTTAAAAACCTCCTTCCACTTTCTATGCATGAAATAACATGACAAATCATTGGGAAACATGGTCCTATAACTACCGCCACATCATGTTTTATAACTCTAGAGCACCAAGAACCATACGTCATGGATATTGAATATCTGGATCCAATGTTTCACTAGTAGGCTGAGTTTTGCAACTCCACAAGGGTGCACTATTCGATGACAACAACTACTTTTTGGACTCTTAAGGGATTGAGCTAGTACAATGTAGTTCAGAGTGATTCAACATGTTTGATGCAAAAGAGGACCATTCCTAGTGTAAACGTACCCATCTGGATGTGTTGGAATATTTTTTTTGGTCACATGAGTTGTAGAATAAAAGTTTCCCCACTTTGCAACTTTACACTACTTGCATTTGACAAATTTTTCCTCAACCAAAAAGTCATCACCACCAAAAAAATCCTTCGAGATAGAAAAAACTGAGAAAGGTTATTGCAGAGGCCCAACATGATTCCATAGCTTTAGATGAGAAGTTTCTAAGCATCACGGTATCTGAGTAACAACTCATCAAATATTGTAACCATTTTTCTCTTTAGACTCTTAAGGGATTGAGCCAGTTGCATGTAGCTCGGAGTGATTCGATGTGTTTGGGTGCAAAAGAGGACCATGCCTAGTGTAAAAGTACCCATTCGGATGTGTTGGAATAGTTTGTTTGGTCACACCAGTTATAGAACGAAAGTTGCAACACTTTGCAACTTTGTGCTACTTGTATTTGACAACTTTTTCTACAACTGAAAAGTTGTCACCATGGAAAAGAACCTCCAAAATAGCAAAAAATGAGAGAGGTTATTGTAGAGGGGCTCACTTTGATCCCATAGCCTTAGACGAGAAGTTTCTATGTGTCACGGTATCCGAGTAATAGCCTGTCAAAGATTGTAGTCATTTTGCACTTTCGACTCTTAAGGGATTGAGTCGGTTGAATGTAACTCAGAGTGATTTAGCATGTTTGGGTGTGAAAGAGGACCATTCCTAGTGTAAATATACCCATCCAGATGCATTGGAACAATTCGTTTGGTCACATGAGTTGCAGAACGAAAGTTACACCACTTTGCAACTTTACACTGCTTGCATTTGACAACTTTTTTCTCAACCAAAAAGTCATCACCATGGGAAAATGCCTCTAAGATAGCAAAAAATGAGAGAGGTTATTGTAGAGGGGCCCATGCCCATATGTGACACATATTTTTTTATAATTTTTCCTAAGTAAATAATTAGTTATGAATTTTCTAATAGGAATTTTTTAAAATATTAAAAACTATTTGTCCAACCACCCTAACTTGGTAAACTTATATATTTTTTTAAACTATTCTTTGTGAAGCATAGAGTGTGATGCATCTTTTGAATTCAAAAAATGTGTAACCAATTAAAATTTATAGATGTTTCTCAATAAACCTATCAATTGAGACTTTGCACATAGTGCATGTAGAAATCGATAATAATTATTTATTAAATTCAAAATCAAATATATTTTATATTGGATGAAAAAAATTGTCAACACGAAGGTTGAATTTAGAAAAATTATTGCAACCCCTCAACACATTGGGGTAGTTGACTTTTTAGGTTGGAAACCCCTAAGCCAAATCCCAAAGCAATCTTGAGGCGATAAGTAAGGCAAAAAAAATGTTAGAAAAAATGGATATCTATTATCAATGGATATCCGTTTCTTTTACTTAAGAATGATTTTTTGGGTTCAATATAGATTAAAATTTAACATGTTATTATATATATATATTATAGGTAAGTTCTACCAAAGGGGGTAGATCCGGTAATTTTAATTTTACATAGCATGCAACATGGAATGAGTTCCATTTTCCATATTATAGGATTGTATTCCTTTGTTAGAGTTATAAATGCAACAAAGGTACACTTCTCCACACTTGTCTTCTTTAACACCTTTTTTAGGCCTTCTCAGTGACATATGTCTTTACCCTCTAATCTTACTTTAATTTTGTCGTATCCTACTTCAATTTTTATTTTAAAAAGAGGAATACAAGAGTGAAATGAGTTCCTATGGTCTTATTACATTTTTAATTAAATTAGACAATTGACCTTGCCTAAAAAAGCACTTCAACTTTAGACCTAATGGATGACATGAATTGCGCCATGTTACACTCCTTGGCGAAGACAAGAGTAGAAAAGATTGCTACATAAAAAATGAACCCATATTTTGACATGTTGGAGTGATGAGCTTCTGGCATAAGATTAATTTATTTTAACCACAATGTCAAGCCAATCTTTAGTTTGATGTTACTTTAGTCCTGAATTATATGTCGAATAAACCTATTACATGTGTGAGACCCTATAATTAACAAGATATGAATGCATATAGTACCCTCACATCCTATTTCCTTTGATCTTGTGGGACAATCATTTAGAGACACATGAATTTTATTTAAACTTAAATCTAGACTGAGCTAGAGGTGGCTACAAAAATGACCAAAGAAATCTTTGATCCAAATCTACTCAATCGGTTGGACGAGGTGGTACCACAACCCAGAGACATTGAGTGCCACATGGATCTAAACACAGAGTTTATATCATTTCTTTTGGATGTCTCAGGAGAGGAGCTTTGGGGGCACCATGTTTGGGCAAAGGAATGTTTTAATTTCTTGAATAAACTCTATTACTACGAACAGGTGGAAGATATTGTGTTTCAAATGCTCTTTTTCTTTTGCTCCTAAAGCCATAATATTTTTTGCCAGGAAAACAAGACTCTAGTTCAATTACTGGATTGCGGTAGTACCATTCAAAATCTAGGTCACATAGTATTAAACAAAATCCTATTAATATCATTCCACACCTTTATTCTCTTACTGTATTTTCTAGTGTTGCATATTCCTCACAAGTACGATAAGGTATAACCTCATGGATAGTCATACCAAGAACCTTTTCTATAAGTGTTTGGGCCATTTGATGATGGCAGATGCAAATGATGGGACATAATATGATTTAAGGCTTTACTTGGGGAAAAATGTAAAAATTATTCTCTTTTTGGTACAATAAGTCTATAACCCAAAAATGGGGTTTCGACAAGTCATGAAAGGTTCCCATAGTTGTTAAGGGGTAATGATTACTACAATTAGAGCTGTAATATTACCTACATTGATTAGGTTTACTCTTGTATTCCTCTTTTAAAGTTTTATTACCTTTGATTGTGCAACATTTTCCTTGATCCTCTAGTAACAGGTCTTCCAATCCTTCCCACTTACTTGGATTTGACTCAATAATTATTTCACTTTCTTGTTGTTACCTATTTTAGCCACATCTCAAAACAGGTAGAGCTAATTTGCATTCTTAATTAAAAGGTACAAAATTTCTGCTAAAGTATTCATTCTAATCCAAAATCTAATTATTTGTGAATTTCCAGTATGATTATGCAAAAGTTTGTAACAAAAGAAATCATTAAAATTGCATAGTAATGTTGTTTTATTCATATTGTAAAAACCAAAATCCCACACAAGCCATGGGAGTAACTTAATTTGATTTTCTTAATCAAATAATGAATACAAACGAGGATGTATACTACACTACTAAAGATAATATAAACAAGGAGGGGAACGATTCATCATTTCTTGTAATGATGAACCGTTTTTACTTGATGTCTTCAAGATTGTTGTGTCTCCAATGTCTTGAGGTTCCTTTGACTCCAATCTCCATGCATATGCAAGATTGTAAAAGATGGTGTTAGAGCAATGATAAATTACTTCATGCCTACACTACCAACAAGAATGTAATATATATCCAATCAAGCATTCACTAGATGATTAAGTCATAAAAGGTTGATATTCAAGGAGCACAAAGTTGAATGGAAGCTTTCAACTTCAATTATTTTTGCTAACTTGTTTGTTTAAATGTGCAGGAATAGGTATAATCAGATCATGTCAATCAACAAATATTGTTATGAGTGGTGAGAAATGTGGCTCCCACAAGGGTTGAGCCCAACTCAAACAATAATATGGGACAGTAGTATGGAATAAAGATAATCATCATTCTCCATGAATGAAGTTCATAAAAGAGGTCTTTAATTGAACACAATGAAAAGAGATCGAGCAAAGCATCTTATTGCTCATCATTTGAACGAACAACTCATAAAGTATCTATATCAGCCTCAAGCATTGATAATTTATGGCAATCAAATGCAAGTGCAATGGAGAGAGAAACACAAATGAACAATGGCTCTTAATATTGCAAAGCAGAATAAAAATACATCTTGTACATCATGGTCCTACATCATCAATTTGTTGTCATTCCTTGTTATGCTATTAAGAAATATGATGAAGACATTCATTAAGTATCAATCAAAACAACATAGGAGTCATTCAAGGTGTATATTTTGAAAGGAAGCAGTCATCAGGAATTCCTTGCAAGGAGGTATCATGTTCATAATGGAGCAGCAATTTAACATTGAGAAGCATAAATACAAGGATCAAGTTCCAGCTCAAAGCAAAAAAGGAATAATGAAATATCAGCATCATAATCAAAAAGAGATAGCCCATATTTCATATGGTTATAAGCAAGGGTAGCAGATGAAGATTCTTGCAAAAGTTTAGTGACAACTCAAAGGACATCATCTCCATATCCAAATAGAGGGAGTAGTCTCATAGATATATTGGAACGTTAATAATGGTCTTAACATTGTCCATTGGAGGGCAGTGGATTAAAGCAAGTGTTGATAACACAGTAAGCTACAGGTCTACAAGACTATAATAAGAGCATTGCTACATGAAAGAATAAAAAAAAGCATCGTCTAGAGATTAGAGGTATATGCTATCACCATTGTTTATCATTACATTCAACTGCCCACATTATAAGGTTTTTGAGCCATCGTTCTGAAGTTATAAGGAGCACAAATAAAGAAAAAATAGTTTTGTTTACTATCACAACAATGGAATAATGAAGTATTATTTTCTGTCAAAAGGAAAACAAGAATCACAACCATGACCACAACCTCAAGAGCAGTTTTTATCTTAAATACAAATACCCATATGAGGGTTTGAACTGAAAATGAAAATACAGTGAGTTGGTAATACCCGGATGAAATAATAGAGGACACAACCCTTTAAATATTCAGAAAAACTCATCAAAAGGCCACAACTGTCAGGGTATAGAGGAAATGAGAAAGAAATCCATGGGTAGTAAACCCTTGAGTGTTTCTGTAGTGGGTTAGTACAGGCCAATGAAAAGGTTCTCCAAGAAAGGACGAGTTGATATAGTGTAGTCAATGTAAGAGCAAAAAATACTCAAGGAAATCACCTAGGAAGCCTTCTAAAATAGAAAGAAAACCTAGATTGAGCATGCAAGGCCCGCGACCTGGAGTCAACAGAGACAATACCCAGATGCGGTTTTAGTGGGAAAAATACAGATGTACAATGGAAGCTGCGACCATTCCATCCTCAAAGAAGAAAGAACACAAAATCCAGAAATATATAGAGAAATAAAGAAGTGTTTTTCTTTTCTTTTCTGTTGCAAACACAAAGTCCAAGATGTGCAAAGATGAGCATACCACGAAATCTCCAGTAGAAAATATTTTCAAAGCTCAAGCCCAGTATAACCATGGTGGCCATAAATAGAGAAAGGGCATCAATAGAACAGTTCACAGATAAAAATACATCAGAAAATATCACATAGCCGCGGCCTTGAAGGTTATTTTTGTCCTTAAAATGAATACAATAAACCATAACATAGTTTGGAGTTAACTTACCATTGTTTACAGAGGTGAAATCAAGCTACAAAAGCTCAAAAACATGGCTCTAAAGCTTCATAATCGAAACTCTTTCTCTCTACCATGGCGACACAATAGAGCTCCAAGACAAGCAAAAGTCAAAATGCAAAATGATTAAGACTTTGAGGGTTCGATGGTATTTTCCTGCCCTAAGTCAACAAGACTTTTATTTTTCCTAATGATTTTAGAAAAATCATTATGTTTTATTGATGCCCATGGTTTATGACTTTCATGTCAATGACCTAATATAAAGAGGTCGTGAGCTAATATAAAGCATGAAATCACCAAGGCATGTAAATATGAATAGCAAGAAGCTCAAGACTAGGCATGGAGAATCCCATTGAAGACTCTAAGTCTTCTAAAAAATGACATTGAATATCAAAGTGAGACTCGAAGTTTTCCAAAGAGATTTATTTAATGATCACTTTAATATTTATTATGTGCATAATGTCGGGTATTGGTTGAGGTTGTTTTTCTATTACCTCTAATGTTGTGTTTGCCTTATACTATGTAAAGTAAATTAATTAAATGATGAACTATAAGTCATTTAATTAATTTAACTATTTTAAAGGTGCAAACTTTGTAACTTCAAGTCAATGTTGCATGTAAAGTGCTAAGTTTAGATTGTGCATGGAGGAAGGATATATTGAAAATCCTAAAAAAAAAAATTCGCTCATGCACAAGTGGAGCTTCAAGTTTAGTTATTCAGTTCATGCAGATAGTGAGACACTACTTTTAGGTTCACATTAGTTCACAAGATATTTTGGTCATGCGCATGGAGAGGTGGAGTTTTCTAGGCACAAAGAGCAATTTGCTTCATTTTTGAGCTATTTTTATTAGGGTTTTCTCTTCTACTCGGATTTCACATTGGAAATGTTGTTTTCACTTTAGTTCTCATTCTATTATATTATAGGCTACCTTGTGCATGCCTTTTGTATATATTGGAAGAAATTAGTTTCTTTCACTAGTTCTTATTTTTCAGCCTTTGCATTCTACCAAGAGAAATATCATGTAACTCAGTTTTCAGTTTTTAGATTAATACAATAGTGGGTTTACAGGTTCATTTTGTGTTGTTTTGCAAAGATTCCTTTGATTTCAGTGAAATCAAAAGTCTGCCTTGTCATTATGATGTTTTTATGAATGATTTGATGAAGTTTTATTGTGTCTAATATCAAAACCTTTAAAATTATTCTCATTTATATTTTCATGCATTCAAAATAGTGAAAATCATAGGTCTAGGGTTGTGTAACAGAATAATCTATTCTTCTTTGCTTGGAAAACTCTGTTTTCCTTCAAAAGTGGTTTATTCAAGCTTTCCTTAGAATCGTTTTTGTGGTCAAACTGTTAAATTGACTTGTGTGGATAGTTTTTATGAAGTTCATTGTGAATCGTAGTTGCAAGTCTTTATCAATTAGGTGTATCATCATCAATTTACAATTTTATGTGCATTTATTACAATCCTTCTATCCCTTTTCCAGCACCAGTTATCAATTTGAGAATCATATAGGAACCAACCTAGAATCTGGAGGTCTATCTTTGCCATAGGAATACCCATAGCCTGAAGATAGTTCCCATGTTTCAATAGATTGTTGAGTTTAACCATTCAAGCATTCGGGTGCAATCTGTTTGACAACACTTGTTTAACTCCAAAATTGGCCAAGAAATCTACGACCCCATTTGCTTCTTGCCAGATATGTGATAACGAAAAAATCCTCTAGTTCTTCCAAATACTTCCATATCTTTATCACCCAACTTTTTTAATTTCCAATTTGGTGGATTTTTCTTAGTGATTACTTGTATGCAAAGTAATGAGTCACCTTCAATATCTATTTTTCTGATGTTTTTATTTTGCAAAACCATAGACCCAAATCCAAAGCCTCTATTTCAACTTTGTTATTTATAGCATGTCCAATTTTTTTGGATAATTCCCATATACATTATCCACTTGTATATCTAATAATGCAACCTGTATAGGTGTTGGTCCAAGATTTCCTTTTGAAGGACCATCAAAATTGATCTAGAATCTTTTCTACATCAGTCTCTTCCCAGCTACTTCCCTTCTGATTTTCAATTTGTCTTTCAATTGTCCCTTGGGTCTTTTTAAATTAACCCACCTTTCCTTTAATTCCTCATCCCACCTTGTGAACTTGGTGTCTGATTTCACCACGCTTTTTGTATTGAATAGTTCACAAAGACCTTTGATTTTTTGTATTAGTTCATCTTTATCCATACATTTTTATTGAGAAAATCTTTGATTTATTTCCTTCCATATGTTCCAAACAATCATTGATGACACAAATATCCATAAATTTTTCCGCATTGCTTCCTTCTTTCCTTTTGTCTAGCTAATCAACCATTCTTTAAGATCATTCTATCTACCTCCACTCCATCTTAAAACTTCCTGGATCTAGTCCCAACACCTCTTTGAGTATGAACATCCTAGGAGATGATTGACTATTTCACATTTTTTATAACATAGTACACATCTATTTGGTCCTTGTATACCAATCATATTTTATTTATTTATCGTAAGTATACTATTTTGTAGTGTCATCAATAGGAAAGCACCTTCCTGGGGTAAACTCTAGGATGGAAACATAATGTTCTTG
>VDFB02270651.1:83433396-83471345 GCA_007258455.2 Sequoia sempervirens
ATTTCTATTCCCTATATTTATTCAAATAATAGATAACATAATATATATCAATAAACTCTCTCCTTCCAATAAATATTTCCTCAAAATTCACTTCAAAATCTAATATTTATATAAATAGACTAAATTATAATCATATTTTATAAGAATAATGAGACTATGAACACATAAAATTATAATTACATGAAGAAAATGTAACTACTTTATGTTGTAGTTCTAAATGTTATTTAATTGGTAATAAGCTAATTAATTTCATTAATTTTTAGAATAATTTTGATTAATATTTAAAAATTAAAAATATATGTATGAATAATGTCAAATTTGATGGGTATTTAATGTTAAGTAACCAATTTAATCAAAAATAAATAAATTATTTTTTTAACTTTTAACACATGCATTTATTCTTATTTAAATAAATTATAACAATAATATATTTGATTACTTTTTTAAAATAAAAATAAAAACAATAGATACAGAAAAACAAGAGAGACACTCTCAAAGATGTTCATGACCATCTTTGAGAGTTTTTGAAGGGATATTTCTACCCCTCCTCAAAAAAATGGCATATCTTTATTATTTATAATTGTTGACGAATATTTACAATAAATATAAATTAAAAGTTACTTATATTTGTATTTTCATTTCACTGTGAAAAATACTATAAGCTGATCTCTTCGCTGAAGTCTTCATGTTCAAGTTCTTCTTGTTGTGCACCAATCCTCCAGTAATTATGTGTTCATGTTCTCACTGTTATGTAAAAAAAAAAAAAGTTAAACAACGAAAATCTTGTCATAACTAAATTTTACTTCAAACAACTCAAGAGAAATCCTGCATATTGTACCAATTTTCATAAACCAAATAAAACTCTTAAAATTTCTTTTTATTTGACAGATATAAAGTGTCATATATTCCTGTGCCAAAATGGGAGACATGAGTGCATAATGCTACAGGCAAGGCTTGTTCAACACAAAATGGAGACATTGACTGTAGGCACGAATGACCACATCAAGCCTATTTTATCATCAACCTCATTCAACTTAGACAAAATGAAATAAATATCAAAATGGATTAATATAGTTTTATCCCAATCTGAAAAGAGGAAAAAAAAAATTATCCAAAATTTCTTGTTTGGAAGGATCCCACTCTTATCCTCTAAATGATTTAAGTCTGAGCTGATTTAGCAGAGGCAAGTTGATAGGCAGATAAAACTGTAATTGTCTGTTGACGTTGGAAATTAGTTTACCTTGATGCGATTAAAGTTGAGGGCATGAATTGCAATTTATAAATAGAAAACAGGGCTCCAGGAATTAGGAAAAATGGATTAATATAGTTTTATCCTTGGCTGTGGGAGTGGCTTCCATCATATGTTATTCTCCACCATCCAAGTTAAGCTCATTAAGCTCATTGACAGACAACATGTCTAAAGAGTGTCTATTAAACCATACTCACCCAGGACTCACAACAGACCTCATTTATTTTTCTCATTTCACTGGAGCAGGGCAGACCATGGATGGAATGGAACCCTGATAGACATCATGGAACTCTTTCAAAGCTTCCAACTAACCAAATCCCTATTGGTTACTTAGCATAGCTACAATGCTTTGACTAATACCAAATATTAAATATATGGTTCATCAAGCTATGTTCTTGGAGACCGAAGATCATAACAAATCTAATATTACAAATCATTCAAGGCATAAGTGGTAAAACTAAGTATGCTGCTCAACTTTTCTTCTACAAAATAAAATTTGTGCACAAATGAACCGATCACCATTAAGATTTTGAGGTCATGTAAGACTCCTTTATATTATACTAGTATTAAGTGTTCTGAACAAGCCAAGAAAGAGTATTTGCTCAGCTTGGTAAAGAAGTCAACAAGCTGGCACACAATGCATTTGATAGGGCTGATATAACAAAGATGGGGCCACCATCCTTGGAGTGGAATACTGCTCTATTGATTGGAAGCAATGGGGGATTAAATGCAGGTCTTTACTGGTAGATGTGTATCTTCTTAATATGCGAATAAACTAATTGTTCTTTTTCAGTCTTCAACTGGAAGTGGAAAAGAGATGAACTTGAGATTCTAGATCAGAGTCTGTTGGTGTCTATGATGAGATACTGAATTTCCTTAGACAGTGTCACATTCTAGTTCCAACAAGACAAAGCAGTGTTTTTTGGAAAAATGGAATTACATACAGATTATTAAGGTTCATGAGGAGCTTGAATGCCACAAACTCAACTGGTGAGGGGTAACCTGGGCAGATATATTTTAGGAAAAGCTAAAACTACCCAAGAACTGACCTTGC
Source organism: Sequoia sempervirens (assembly GCA_007258455.2). Classification (NCBI taxonomy): domain Eukaryota; kingdom Viridiplantae; phylum Streptophyta; class Pinopsida; order Cupressales; family Cupressaceae; genus Sequoia; species Sequoia sempervirens. The sequence goes on from VDFB02270651.1 coordinate 83,435,700, forward strand.
CGAGATCAATCATGTGAATGTCACTGCAGAAATGGTTCTTGACACAACTAAGAAATAGAGACTTGTATTCTCACTCCCCTGTGCTTTATCATCTCTGCTAGGAGAGTTAAGAAATATATTACTATCTCTTAATTTCTGGTCCCTTTAGCAAAGGGAGCTATTAGCTAAAGCTGAAGAGATATCTGGTGGATGGAACTCTAAATAGCTAGAATTCAGATGTATATTATTTAAGGAAGATACTATTAAACAAAGATTCAGAAATGACACTTAGGAAAGACATAGAACTATAATGGAAATTTTATTAATCACCGAGTTACAACATTGCATTCTCTAAAAGGAAATGAATGGCTATGTTCTTCTCACTCTTTTCTTCCTAACTCCCTCAATATGTTCATAAGAGCGTAAAATACTAGAAGGAAAAGACATATTTTAGAAGATAAAAGAGTTGCTCTATACCTTCCGTCATATGGGCTGCATCAAATTCATCGGTCCAATCAGGCCTACGGGGCATTGCTCCATACCTTACAAGTCGTATGGAAGGCTCCAACCCACAAAGGAGGAGAACAAAGGTACGTCCATGACATACAACTACTGATGTCTTGAGCCACTAGAATTGTTTGTGCGCCATATGGTGGACCAACAAGCAAGCTTTGACCAGATTAGAATATTGATCTTGGTGGTATTGCAGGCCATAAAATATCATTTGGCACAGCCAAAGATCACAAAAGATTGTTTTGCTTTACCTCAGAACATGATATTGGGCTGGGCATTACTACAGATCATGAGATTGGGTTTGGCAGTACGACCAGTGATATTTTGGTGCTACAACATGGATTGTTTGGTTCAAAGCTATGGTAGACTTGGTGGTAGGCCCAAAATTGTTTCAGGGTGTTTCTGATTTTCTAGTTTCTTGCTCTGATGGGGTGACATTTACCCTTACATTCAAGGTAGGAGTTACTGCTAAATTATCTAACATTTACTTCCTAAGCTCATGTTTGTCAGATTAACCTTACATATAGCTACTTTTGTGGACACTCCACCCAAAATTGATCAAATTCAGGTGAGAACCTTTAAATGGTGAAATAATTTATTTTTTATTGATAAAAGGACAGTATAGAAAATAACGGGAAGTTAAAGTAACAGGAAATTCATATGGTTTTTCCCTGAGTCTCCTCTTCCAGATTCTTCACCTAAGCCCCAGATTCCATAGATTTAAATCCACTAGAACTAATAGGATTCTAGGTAGTCACATCAATGATGAAGCATGTCTACTCTTGTCTTTTATGAAAGGACTGACCACAATTATCAGCAATAAAGAGGAATTGTGGATAGAAAATGAAAGCAAGTATCAATGACATTCTGTCAGCAGTTGAACAACACACCTCTGATTTTAGAGAATTGTTCTATAACATCATCCACAAGTCTATCAAAACTTGGGATATAACAATAGAGGCCTTCTGAAAGGCCAAATCCTGGATAATCCATCCCAAATACACCATACCCAGATGCTGCAAGTTTCTTGGCAACTCCTTTGATTTAGATCTGGACACCAAAAGAACCTAGGAATTTTTTAGATACCTCAAAAGCAGACCAAGTGTCATATGGTTCCAGAAATGTGGATTCTCTCTTGGGGAATTTAATCTATAAGCTACAATGGAAATTGCATACAGTATTTTGTCAACAACGTATCCTAATGAAGAACATGAGAAATTGGAATCCTCTAAAGCATGTATTAACTCAGAAATTGCAAGGAAATGAGAGTAAGCTATCACATAATCGAAGACAACAGATTTTATTCTGGGGTGAAACTAATCATTTTGTCCCAAATTCATAAGGCTTCCCTCCAGCCGTCATGCTCTTTGCAATAATAACTAACCTGTACAATATCTTTCTTCTAAAGGAAGATGCAACAGGCAAACAGAGGACCCGTTACAAACTAATATCCTCTAGCAAAAGAAAAAGAGATCAGGTTTTGAGGAAGCTGAATTTTCACTTCGTGAGGCATTATCTCTTAATTGTGAGGAGGCTAGAGCCTTGTTGGGGAGATTAGGTGTATGAGGGAATTGAATTACATGGAAGGAAATCCAAAGAGGCGTGAAGAAACCCAGATCCCCCATTCTTATAGATCATAATCGGTTCAACGTCAAGTTTGAGTAAAAATAAATAAAATAAACTGTAGTAGCTCTTTATGCAAAAAAATTAAAGCACTGCTATGGGTGGATAACTGAAACAGAACACACATTATAGAAATTCCTAATCCGTGTCTGGAAAGCATTGTCCAGTCTATTCACAATAAAGATTTATACCTCGTCCCATTCTGGTGATATCAGAATTGAATAGAATACAGAAGAATGGTCGAAGAATTGCAGACAAGAGACCTCTGAAAAACAGATGAAGACTAACAGAAACAGTTGTAAACCCTTGAGTTGTTTAAAGCCCTAATTCTTATAACACTAATAAGATTTCACATCGTTGTAGGGCTTTCAGTGGAATAGAGTGACCCTACTTTAATAGTAAAAATAGAGGAAAGAACTATTTAAACTTACGGAGCACATAATAACAATAGCTAAATCTTCAAAACAAAGAAGCCTGGATTCATGAGGCATACCTTAATGATCGCAACCAGCTCACTCTCAAGCCCTTTAACTACAAATTTTCAGGAACAATGCCTCTGTGAATTAAGAAGTATATTGCATATTTGAATCTTTGGCCAGGATTGCAAATCAAAACAACAAACATTTTATTCTAATCTTTGGCCGGGAATGGAAATCTTTGGCCGGGACTGCATATTTTTGTAGAGTTGGGACGAAGATTGAACAGACTTGCATACAAATGAGACATGATTGAGAGCAAGCAAAGGCAGAGGAAATGGATTCTCTACCTTCCCCACGAACTAGACAATTCTACCAGGCCCTCTACCACAAGTAGACTAAACAGGGCAGAATATTAAATGAGAGCTGAACAGTCTTTACCTCCAACAGTCCTATTCTTAAAAAGCACCTCCAACGCTCATATTTTTAAAATCTACTTAAGGGATTAATAAAATGCTAATTACCTATAGCATGTGTTTCTATTATCTAATTCGTATTATGGTTAAATGTTATATATCATTAAGATTTTTTCCATGATAATCTTCATGGAACATACACAAAGCTATTTTTTTATTAAAATTGTATGATGTGGTTGGTGTACAAATGTGAATTGGGTATTGGCATTGCATGCATAATTGGTAAACACATCCTTATTTATATAGAATCATGCTTGTGCACATTAGAATTGGTGATATTTCTGTCATTAAGTCATATACATGTGATTGATTCATATGGAATTTGAATGGTGTATGTGTATTGACATGCTTGTGTGCATTAGTATATATGGCATTGATGGCATTACGTTGTATACATATGATTGATTCATATGGAATGTAAATTGGTCTAGTTCATATTATGGTTCAATATTATGTATGTCATTGAGTTTTGTGCATAATGCTCTCCATGCCATGTACATTGGGCTAACTTTTATTAAAGTTGTATGGTATGCTAATGTGAATTAAGTTTTGGCATATATATTATTTGACTTGAATACACGTCCTTATTTATATGGAATTTATGTTATGGTTACATCACATGCCTGAATTGAATTTGTATAGTGTACCTCATGGTACTAAGATTGAATGATATTTAATCACCGAGTTATATTTGATTGATTTATATTCCATGTACATGAGGATTTTATGTTAGTGTTGTATCAAGCGTGAATCAAACTTATATGTTGAGTATTTCATTATTTTTTGTGCATAATACTCTCCATCACACATACATAGGGTTAATTTTTATTAATCTTGTATGGTGTGTTTGGTGTGCTAATGTGAACTAGGATTTGGCATGTACATAATCTACTTTTATATGTGCATAAGGATTTTATGTTGGTGTTGTATTGAGTGCGAATCAAACTTGTATGTTGTGTTTAGAATGTTCATGTGACATTTATATCATTAATTCATATACATGAATGATTGATTCATATAGAATGTAAATTTCTCTAATTCGTATTATGGTTGATGGTATATATCATTAAGATTTTGTGCATGATTATCTTCATGGAACATACACAACTATTTTTTTATTAAAGTTGTATGATGCGCTTGGATATGAATTGGGTATTGGCATTGCATGCATCATTGGTATACACATCCTTATTTATATGGAATCATGCTTGTGCACACTAGAATTGGTGATATTTATGTCATTAAGTCATATGCATGTGATTGATTCATATGGAATGTGAATTGGTTTAGTTCATATTATGGTTGAATAATGTCATTGAGTATTTTGCATAATACTCTCCATAATGTGTATATAGGATTAATTTTTATTAAAGTTGTATGATGTGCTAATATGAATTAGGATTTTATATATATTCAATTGACTTATACGCATCCTTGTTTCTATGGAATTTGTGTTATGATTACATCACATATACGAATTAAACTCTTATGGTGTACCTTGTGTGTTTGTGTACATTAGGATTGAATAGAATTATATTATTGAGTTATATGTGAATGATTTATTTGCCATACATATGAGGATAATCCATTTTAAGGTTTTATTATGTGCCCAATGTCTATGTATGCACAAACTTTTATGTTGGTGTGCTAAGAATGCTTATACACATTATTAGTATTGGTGGCATATATTTAATTAATTTGTATACTTGTGATTGATTTATATGAAGTATAAATTGGTCTAGTTTATATTATAATTGAATGTTACGTATGTCTTTGAGTTTTATGCATAATAGTCTCCATGGCTCATACATTGGGATATTTTATTAAATTTGTATAGTGCTTTTGGTGTGCTAAGGTAAATTAGGCTTTGGAATGTATTCACTTGGATTGTATAAACATCATTTATAAGGAATTTGTGTTACAATTACATCACATGTGTGAATTAGATTTATATGGAGCATCTTATGTGAATATTAGGATTGATTCATATTTATATCATTGAGTTATACGTGATTGATTTATAGTTCATGTACATGAGAATAATTTATATAAAGGTTGTCTTTTGTACCCAATGTGTATATGGGCATAAGGTTTTTATGTTGGTGTTGCATCAAGTGTGAATCAAACTTGTATGGTGTTCTTGTGTGTATTAATATTGGTAGCATTTATATCATGAATTTGTATACAAGTGATTGATTCATATAGAATGTAAATTGAGTCTAGTTCATTTTATGGTTGAATATTATGTGTGTTATTGAGTTTTATGTGTAATACTTTCTATGGCACATAAATAGGGAAATTTTTATTAAATTTGTATGGTGTTCTATCACGAATAAGGCTTTGACATGTATGCAATTGAATTGTATACAGATCCTTATTTATATGTAATTTATGTTATGTTGATATAACATTTGTGAATTGAATTTTTATGGTGTATTTGTATTGGAGTTCTTGTGTGCATTAGTATTTGTAACATTTATGTCATTGTTATATGCATGTGATTATTTCATATTGAATGTATATTGATCTAGTTCGTATCAAGGTTGAATGTTACTTACGCTATTTTGAGTTTTGTGCTTAAATACTCTCCATGGTGCATACATAGGACTATTTTTTATTGAATTTAAATGGAATTCCTTGTGTGCTAATATGAATTAAGCTTTGGAATGTATGCAATTTACTTGTATACACATCCTTTTTTATATTATGGAACTTATGTCATGATTACATCACATGTGTGAATTGAATTTGTATGGTGTACCTCATGTTCTTATGTGTTAGGATTGAATGATTTTTAATCATTGAGTTTATGTGATTGATTTGTATGCCATGTACATGAGTAAATCATAATAAGGTTGTAGAGTGTGCCAATGTGTATACATGCATAAGGCTTTTATGTTCTAGTGTTGTACCAAGTGTGAATCAAGTATGTATGTTATGTATGCCATTGAGTTTTGAGCATAATAATCTCCACATTGGCACATACATAAGGCTATATTTTATTAAAAAACTAGATTGCTTGGTTTTCTAATGTGAGCCAAGCTTTGACATTTATGTAATTCTCTTGTATACGCATCCTTATTTATATTGATTGGACTTAATTAAGCTTCTAATTTTCCAAATTATGCATTACAAAGCCTTATTCTTACCGTTTTCTAAAAGGGGAACCAACATTAAATAAATGCATTTAATAATTAAATTGTCATGGATTGTGTCTATCCTAGAAATATAACCCAAGACCCATTTTCCCATGGGTGAATGTGTTCCCTTTATGGGCCAAGTCCCAATGTAAAATATATTTTTGGCAGGTATTTTAACGGTCAAAATTTACTTGTACAAGTGTTAGCTTTTGGAATCTAATTTTTGGGAAATTAGATAAACACCTATAAATACATAGTCATTTTATCATTTGAAATATAACACACACCTCCTTACTTTTAAGAGAAAATATTATTACCAAGAACAAAATTATAAGTCATTTGTAGCAGCAATCAAGATCCTAACATCATGTCCAAGGTTATGTGTGTTCAAGTTATCTTGTGAAGGCTAACATGTGTTGTAGGTCTTCATACATTCAAGTATTCAAGAAAATCAAGCAATCAAGATCCAATTCCTTTGAAGAGATGTGTATGACTTAATTCCTTCAAAGAAGCCATTAAAGGGTGGTGAGTTGTAGCAATTGTTCATTCATCATTTCCTTCCTTTCCATTCAAGGTTTTTATCATTGACATTGTCATTGTAAAAGTGGGAACACTATTCACATGGTTTAAATTAGGAAAACCCATATATGACACAAACATTTTTCCCTCTTTGTGTATGTGTAGATTACAATTTGAGGAAGGATTGAAGAGATCTTGAACATAAATTTTGCATTATTGCATTTGTTGTCATCATTCTTGTCAAGACACAAAAACTTTAAGTTACAAAATTTATTTCCTTCATTCTGACAAGTTTGCAAGTGGAAATCAACATCTCAGATCTGACACTTGAGGATTGTCAAAAGTATTTTCATAAATCCTATCAAGGACACATTTTCCTAGGAGAAAACTAGTCCTCCTACATATTCTAGAACCATCTTTTGGTGACAGGTACATGCCCTTTGATATTTCCCAGATCTACCAAAGAATGTTTGTTACAACTTGTATATCTTCGAAAATTTGTATTGTATATATTAGGTCATATAGTTCATTTAGATTCATTATTTCAAATCATTCCTAATCATCCTAAACTACCCTTAAAGATTCCCACCAATCCAAGTCCAAGTTACTCACCATTAAGGTTGAAAGTCAATCTCTTGGCTTTGTGGTTGGTGATTTTGAATGAAAGTTGGAAAGAGGAATCCTATATCTTAGGTTCTTTGTATTGAGGACCTAGGATCCCCCCTTCTCTTTCCTTTTTTTTTCATTTTGGTGAACTCAACTTTTTTCATTGTAGAATCACTTTACAATAAGAAACAATAATCATAAACGATAACTCAGACACTCATTTTTTAATTTTTCAGAACCTTGTACAAAGATACATTTGTCCTTGGGTGACCCTGTCCTTGTATAGGCGACTCTATAATTTTTTACACACACTTTTATCTTTGTCTGCTTAGATTCCCTATACTTGTAGATCTTTGTTTATGTTTGAAAATTTTCTTATTATAAAGCATTTTGCATTTAGTTCATTTGGTAAAAAGAAAGTGCTTTATTTAGAGTCAAAATTTGCATGCAAAAGTCATCATTCTTAGGTCCCTACATTTTAAATCAGTCAATTGTCATATTTTAGATTTGAAAATTGCATCAAAATTTATTCAAACATCTTTTACATTATTGCATACTTGCATTTCACATCACATTAGAATACATTAAGAAAATTCTATAAATTCATTTATTGTTTCAATTGTTTGTGCAAGTACAATCAAGATCTTTAAGAAGTTTAGTTCACAACCAAACTTTGATTTCTCAGAACCCCTAGGAAAGACTCATTCGCCCCTGAGTGACCCTGTCCTTCCTGTCTTGTTTAAAAAAACCTTTTTTGAAACCTTTGTTACTGTGTTTGTTGTTTATTCCTAGTTGTTTTTTCCTATTTTTGGGTGTTTGATGTCTTTATTTAGTATACCAGTGTTCATCTTGGGTGTACTCTTGGTGTGGTAAAACTTACATGAGTTTTACAACCTTGTGTCCTATTGATAATACTCTATTGATACATAGTTTGAGACTCATGGCATCTCGCGTTGGTACATCCATTGTGGATCTTGGGTTTTCCAACTCTTTCATAAAAAGTGTTGACAATACTCAAGCCATGTTGGACTCTATCCCTAATGCCACATTTCTCATGACCACCTTGCCATCAACTACTATCACTGATGTTGAAACTACGGTTGCTCATCTTCCTATCATATACAATTGGATAAAGCTTTAGAAAAACTTCAAGACTATGTAAGCACAAAATATATTGTCAAGATTACAATTCCTATTATCTAGATAACATGAGGAAAATTCTTGATAATGACCAAGGATTATAGGGTTTGTGTAGCCTATCTCATATTATTGATGATTATGCTTCAACAATGGCTAGTTGTGCTCAAGTACAAAGAAAATGCCATATCATATTACAATAAAGATTCCATTTCATTACATTAAATTCACAAGTTACAACAATGCAAGAATACATACACTTACATACATAGCTCCAACAAGCTTTAGAACAAATAGTTGTAAGACAATCCAGGATCTACCCTTTCAAATATTGGTTCTTCAGTCACCTGCTGTGAAGGAGAAGCATTACTCAAGTGCTTTTCTTCAACCATGGACTCATAATGTAGTCCCTCACACATCTATCATTCGATAGATGGCCCTCCCGTTTGATGAAGAGATTGGTAGAGTAACCAATAACGAAAACCAACTGAGCATAGTGTTGTTTCCTACATATCTAGAACCTGTGCAATCTGACAATCTTGAACTAGCCTATAATATGGAATCACAATGAACTGATAGTGGAGTCTTGTACATTGCACTACTTTGATCAAAGTGTTCTCATTCAGTATTTCAAATGAATTCATCTATCACATACACTACTTAGGGATGATTTGACTTAAGGCTATCTTCAGCTATGCATAGGTATTGTCCTTCAATGGATAATCCATCATCCCAGACTAACCTACAACATACTAATCTACTAGTAATGAATATACTTTGCAAGTAAGTACACAAGCTCCTTCCCATACTGGATTACTATCCTAGGAGTAACACAAGCTTTCCGAGTTAAACTAATAACTTAGCTGGATGTACCTCAAGTGACTCTTGCATTCAATCAAGCCTAGTATATAATAACTAAGATATACACCCATCTCCTACTATGGTGTAAATATAAACACATTGCATCCCATGTTCAAACATATCTAGTATAATTAAATACCTATGTTGTACCACATGTACACAAATTAAATACCTATGTTAGGTAATCTCTTCGACATATCTAGTATAATTAATACTTGTGTCAAACAATCTCTCATATCATGGAGTACTTAAAAACACAATATAAAAACAACCTAAAAGCTTCAATTCCATTTTTCAAAGTCACTCTTAATTACTTCTGCTCAAATAGAATAAAACATTTCATGCAGCATAAAAACACATCAATTCCAAGTAAATAGTAAGAAGAAGAAATCCCCATGCCTATTATTGTTTATCCCAAATAATGATGACAATGCAACCTTCAACAATAATTCAGCTTGAATCATCTTCCCAAAACAACACCCTATATTTCTCTCTTGTTGATAGCACACTTTTCTTAGTATAAGACAACTCTTCCTCACAAGATCTCACTCTTTTCTCACTTGTAAATTAGATGAGAATGACTGGTAAAGTCAGATATGATAAATAGATAAAGACGTATTCTCTTGGTATGATACGCCTCTCTTAATAGAAATAATGGCCACACAAGAATATGGACATATGAATGATGGCTACAAATAATGATTAGTCAAGAATGGGTAAGCATAAGAATAATGAGAATGAATACATTTCTAATGAGTTGGTGTGACGATTTATAGAGCAACTAGCCTACAAAATCCTACAGTTTTGACATGTAGATTGACACCACTTCCTTGCAGCATGATTCAGCTTAAAGGTGGTGATAGATCAAGCCCATACTCAACATAATAGATCAAATTTCATATTGACAACATTCAAAAGACCATTTCAACTTGCACATGGAGAATTCATTATTTTCTCCCAAATCGACATCTACATGAAAGTGAAACTGAGGTGGCACCAAAACTAGTAAGATGACACAATTCCCAGGTAAGAATATGACAATGATGAATTACCTACACATAACTTGAATCGAATTTTTTTATGAATTGATTCAACTGCAACAATGAAATATGTTGGACTTAGTCCATGCTTTCTCCGTTTCACAAATCGACTAAGTCAAAGCCAACAAAATTTAGGCGTATTTCCATGTATTACTCATACAAATTTCTTAGCTGGTGATACGTGATTATTTCACATTATTGTGTATGATCCAAAGTTGACTTTCATCTTGACGACAAACATCGACTCATATTGCCTTGGTCAATATCAACCTCCAAAACAACCTTTTAATTTGGCTTCCAGAGACATGGTCATGAGTGGCCTCAATTATTTTCACGTGGTAGTCTTATCCCCATATGTGCCAATCAAGTTTGCTAGGTGTTTCCATCGATATGTTGACTAAGTCTTTTATGACTTAATGCATTGGCTTCTAAGTCTTCATTGAGCTAGTATAAAGACTAGAAGAAATGTTGAAATGTAGGTGTTGTCTTCAGGCATATATCTAAGCGATGCCAATATATATATATATATATTTTAGCATATGTTCAAGAAATAGTTGATGCAAATGATAATATATCAAATACATATTAAAATATATATAATCACATATATATCAACATATATCTTCATATAAGTATATGTATTATATATATATATATGTTTTTATAGATTTATTCTTATATATCATAATTCTATTATGCATGAATACATTCAATACACAACTAAGTGCAAACGAGTGAGCATTCATATAATAGCAACAATAATATATATATATATATATATATATATATATATATATATATTTACATACATAAATACACTCATCTATTTAAGCATAAATGCTTATGTGTGTATATATATATTACCATGCATAGAATATTCATATCATAATTAGCCATAACTTACTCACTAATCAAGTATAAACCACTGTTTTGGTAGACCAACACACAAAGATGCTATATTTATATATATACATATATACATTATTTCCAAGCATAAATGCTCACGTGTATATATGTATATGCTCATATATATATATATATATACTCATCAATCAAGCATAGAGATATAAGGTGGGCCTCAAAAGCTCAAACAAATAAACATCACCCAATGCATGCAAAAGTAAACCGGACTCTCAATGCAAAAATACTAGCTATGGATGACTTACCTATTACCCACAAACTAATTTAGTTCAATCACTCTAATATGGTGTGTGTATGCTCAAATAGTTTACTTTTATCGATTACCCTACCAAGATCTTCTCTTGAGTGATACTTCTCCTCCCCCTGGAGAAATGGACATTTACATGAACCACTAACACATGCTTGGTAGTCAATTGTTCACAACAATAAGCAACATATATAAACATCTTCAAAGTTAGAATAACAATAATTCAATAACCATCTATTCACATTTATGCAGTATTTCACCATGAATAAATGATCAATTGAGATAAAATCAAATGAGATAACATTCATATTGGATGTTAAGGTATATACATCATTAATTCATTCCAAAATTCATTTACATTCTACTTAATTCTATGTAGTAGCGGTAAATAGTAACTTCACAATTTTAAGTGTAACACTTTGGGATATACTGAAAGTTAGTAGAACAAAATTCCTCCCTAAAACTTGCAACTCTATTCCCTACATATACAAATCCAACTTTTACCACAATGATGCAACCAAACAACAATATAGCTCCAACCTTGGGTATTTATATTGGGAAGCCTTTTAGTTTTGTGAACTCAAACATTTAATATCTCCAAATCCATCACCTCTTACAAACTTGCAATTTAATTGTCCACCTAACACATATACACCTCCAACATATTGACCTCCATCCGAAAACACAACCAATGATTCTGTCATAAACCAATTTTTGCAAAATGTCGCATCCCTTCAACAACAAATAACAACATTGAACCAAAACCAAAATGGACAACCTTCACAATATATCAAAAGAAACCCATTGTCATTGGAGATATTGAAAACACAAGTGCCATAAGGCATAGAAGTACCCTGCTTTGAGAAATACTATGGTAAAGGAGACCCTAGTAACCATGTCTCAACGTATACAACCTTATGTAGTGACTTCATTTTAAAGATAAAATCTTGGCTAAACTCTTTCCTAGGTCCTTGAAAGACACATCCTTGGAATGGTTTTGTTCATTACCGAATAATTCAACCCGCTTGTTCAATGAGCTTTTTGATACCTTTCTTAACCATTTATATGTGCAAATTGGTCCTAAGATGGCTCTATCTTACTTAATAAGGTGTAAGAAACAACAAGGAGAAAAATTCAGATTTTATAACACGTTATCGATTGCTTTACTCACAAATCAATATTAATCTCCCTGATGTGGATCTTCAGCAAATGTTCATTGACAACTTACAAAATAAAATAAGTGATAAGGTTGGGATGATGAAGTTTCCATCCTTTACAAATTTGTGTGTGGCTCTCCATGATCATTAAAATTCAATTGGTCAATATGAAGAGAAAGCTTCCTTTAATTGTGTTGAAAAATAAAAATTTGTATCTCACAATAACTTTCAATCATTCATGGAAAAAACAAGGGTTTTATTAACATAAATCCACCTCAATCAACCATCTATTTGTAGCATCAAGTTTCTGGTATAAAGACAACCCCATACTAATTTCAAGCTAAGGGAATCAAATTCACCCCACTCCTCCATTCCCGTCATTCGATTATGATGCAACTCTTGAAAAATAATTTAATAAATTTACCTCTAGTTAGACCTACTGATACAACCAAGCCTTTCCCTCCAAATCATAACCCAAATATCATTTTTCATTGTCATCAACAAGTTGGACATGATACAAAATGACGCATGTGTCATAAACATCATGTACAAGACCTCATTGATTGTAATCACATACAATTGGGTGGTGTTAATGATCAAGGGAATAAAGCATGTTGCCCCACCTAACCAAAATTTCCAAATCTTCACGAACCCAATGCCAAATCATTCAATCAACTTTGTAAAAACTAGTGAGAATAAGAGTAATTTGATGAATGTTGATAAGATAGAAGGCATGACTGATGATGATAAGAGTGATAATAAAGATGATCCTCTACAAGGCATGATTGGTCTCATTGACATTCAACCTCATAAGGGCCAAACCACTTGTCACCTAACATCTCTTTTACTAAGGATGATGCACTTAGACATTTTATTGGTGTTCCTCTCTACATTAGTGGTCGTATCAATAACATACTTGCACAAGGAATACTTATTGATATTGCATGTGCAGAGAATGTCATCGCTGAGGAATTATTGTTTTTGAAAGAGCTTTACCAAGATACTTATGAACAACCAAAATCATGGATTAAAACACATAATGGTTTTTCTTTCTCTACAATAGGTTCAATCACTCTTCCATCAAAACTTGAACCTAAACAATTAGATGTGTCATTCTCCATCATCCTGATATCAGACCAATTTTGTGTAAGCTAGGCTACTCATGGTTACGCTCCATGAATGTCATCTCGTTGGGCATTCACAAGTGCATAAATTTTCCTATAGGGAACGAGATATTTATAGTGCATCATGATGGATTTAATCCTTTGTCTTCTTGTAGGAATTTTGCATTGGATTTATTTTGGCATGGACCTATTGAACCTATAAAGCACTATGAAGATTTCTTTTTCAAGTCCTATCAAAATTTCAAGTGAAAGTGTATAATAGAATTATCCCTTAGCAATATTCTCGAATCCATGGTTGTTCCTTCTCCCCAACTTAACATTGATTAACCTATGATTGAGCCAAAATCCCTTCCAAGTAACAAAGATAAATTTTCCATAGTTCCTCCACCCAACTCATACAAAAGACCAAGAGACACTAAGATGATCCCTTTTGTACCTGCTAAGAAAAAAAGTCTATAAACCTAAAGAGACAATGATTTCCCAATCCGCGACAGTTCCTTCAGTTCCTCCCTTAAGGGAAGAAAAGAAACCAATGGTTGATAAGCCCACTCCTTAACCATCACAACTTAAAAATTATGCTAAAAGAATATGAAATGCTAAAGAGCATAGGCGTAGACTTCATGCTATCGTTCATTGATTGGAAAAAACAAACAAACCAACATCATCCACACATGCGGAAACAACTCAAGAAGAAATCCAAATTCCATAAAAATAAGAGGTAAACAAGAGAATTCAAAAGCAATAATCATAAAACTTCCTATTGTGATCAATTTGGATGATGATGATGAGATTGCTAAAATTGATTGAGAATTACAAAATGAGTTGAATTTGTTATTTTCCAGCTTCTATGAATTCAAATAGGGGAAATTTGATGATCCTCCTCATGGGAGTGACCCACCACATGTTGAACTTGGTGATGTTCCTAGCACGACACTTTTTATAGTCCCTAGAGCTAGTTATCTACCTTTCATTTATGATGAGCAAGATTGGGATGCAAATGACCTAGTCTAGGTTGGCTCGCATGTGACATACTACTTCATCTTTTTATGTTCTTTATGTTTTCTTGCATGTAATTTGATATCTCATATCGTGCTTCTTGGCGTGCCTTTATTTTTTGTGAGTTTTCTTTGAATGACCCTTGTTACTCTATTGGTGCAAGGATACACAAGAAACAAATCTATTATGACAATTTTCTATTTGTATCTTAATTCTTCTATATGTCATAAACTTTATCTTTCATTGTCTTGTGTTTTCCTTTTGGGGACGATGCAAGGCATTGGGTCATTTAGGTATCTTTCATGTTGGCCCAAAAGCATCTTTGTTTTCTCTCTATCTATCTATGTATCATTCCCCATTTGTGTTCTTTGTTCCATGAGTATTTGAGGGATGATAATAGTTTTGAGCTCTACTATATCATTGGAGCAAATACATATGCTAACCCCAGATCCATGGATCCCTCAATGTACATTTATATGTTGTTCATGGAATTGTATTTTGGGGTAAACCCCTTCTCATGATGTAGTTTATTTGGAAATGTATCATTCGCATAGGGCTTTGGAAATAAACTCTTTTGAACTTTTGTTGCATGGAATTTATCATTTTCTACTTTAAATTAATTTCTCACAACATGGTGTTTCATAATTTCTTTAAAGTGGTGACATACATTGACATTATCAAATTAGCATTTTTGGCTTCATTGTGTTCACAAGAAGTTGAACTTAGTGTAGCATTGGCATAGCATTGATCATTTTTGTGGCACCTTATAAAAGTTATAGGGAGTATAGCTTTGGTATGGATTAAAAAATGGGTACACACCTATACCTGGTGTGTCCTTCCCATTTATTTAACTTTTTTTATGAGTGCACACCTTGTATACCTAGTTTTTGTTTCTCATTTTTTCCTTTGGGATCACCTAGTGAACAATGGACTTCACTAGCCCTTGTGAGCATATTTTATGGGCATAAAACATAGGCTTGTTATTCCATCCTTTTTTCCTTTTTTTGCATTAGCTTTGCAATTGAATGTTTGTGTACCTTGTTTTGTTGCTACACATGTGTGTGTTCATTTATGCCTTTGTTTCTTTGCCATGAGATCTTAGATCTTGGGGGCTTGCTCACTCTCCTTAATCCTTTGTCATCTTATCTTTCCAATAGTTGTATAATTGGACCTCCCTTGACATAAATGTCTCTACTTTAGTGTGGTTTTGAGTGAAATTTTATACTCTCACTAGAGTGGGGGCTAAATATAGTGTAGGAAATTGTATACCTTTATAATTTCACACTATGTTTGGGTCCTTTAATTAATTAGACTTAATTAAGCTTCTAATTTTTCCAAATTATCCATTCCAAAGCCTTATTCTTACCATTTTTTGAAAGGGGAACCAACATTAAATAAATTTATTTAATAATAAATATTTATGGATTATATGTGTCCTAGGAATATAGGCCAAGACCCATTCACCCATTGGAAAATGGGTTCCCTTTATGGGAAAGGACCCATCTTTTTTTTTTGAGCAAAAGGATAGTTTCCTATATATATTATTAATTCAAATAGGAAATACATATAGTCTTTATATTTCAAAATTGATCAAAGTCTGATCAGATCACCTTGTAACAATATTTACTATGATCAAAGTCTTTACTATGCATTCTATTTTATTCATATCCAAACATACTTTAAGTATTTTGATATTATCAATTTCCATTTTTTGCAGTTGACATAGATTGGATTTATCCTCTTGAGCAAGCCGGGAGTGAACCTTAGCAAAACATTGTGCTTACGAGCACCAAAATACTGACTTCATTTGAAGACACCAACTGCATTTGAACAATTGCATTTGAACACATGAAAATGTGACTTCTAAAGGCATGTTGTTTTACTGGCTAGCTGGAGCAAAAAATCACACTTTACCACTACCTATTCTTCCATTTACATGATTTCTAGTGAATCCTCTCCTTGCTCTCCATTACCTGCATCCATATTCTCATAATTGAGCACAACATTTATATCAGGTATTTCATTTGCAACCCAATAGCGATGATAATTGACACCTTGAGGAAGAGGCAAATAAATGTTTTGAATCATCATGTTCTGGGGGATTCCCTATGAGGCCGAATGAGCACTAACTTGCTGATGCCGATTAGTAGAGGATGTCACATGGAAACAATTGTGGTGTTACAAGAAGGACACATAATGGTATTTTTCCCTAAAACATTCAAAAATTTCCCTTCCCAGATGGTGACTATATCTTGAAAAATCCCTATTGAGATGTCTTGGGTCACTAAGCTACAAAGATTTCTTGAAAGCATCAAAGACATTTACAAAAGCTCTATTATGTGGTGAGAAATGTGGTGAGAAGATTCCACCCACATAGCCCTCCCCCATACCAAAAACATACTTTTGTGTGCAGATGACAAGGGCATCATTTAGAAGGAATATCTCATTAACCATTTTTTCTGCAATTACAATCACAGAGTCTAGGCATTACAACATATCCATTAGATTAGAGATGAAAACAAACAAAATATTTGATGGATATATTAACCTCCCTATCTTAGGATGAAGAACTTCCATCCCAATTACACAATTGAGACACCTATAGTCATAGAGGCACCAAAGCTTGAACACAGATTATAGATGAATTACCTCCAATCCTCCTATAAACGGACGCTCCCACCTTTGCACTGGAAACCACACATGGAAATTCTTCGAGTGATAATCCATTTTTGCTACAGAATTTTTGAACACTACAAAATTAAGCTTTACCCTCAAGTAAACAAGAGATAAAGACTAATTTTTTGTTGGCATTGTTTGATTGTTGAGGGTGAATAAATTAAAGAACTTTGCTGACTAGTTCAATCATCTAGAGCTAGGCATTATTACAAGCTGGGCAATTATGAGTGATAAATTTTTGGCGAGATTGAAGATCGTTGAAGACAGTCATCTATTGTTTTCCCAACTTGTCAATTCAAAGATGGAACACAACAAGCCCATGAGGGAGTTTTTAGCAAGATTTAATTGTCTTGTTATATGAATTTCTTCTACACTTAATCTATCATCATAGATTCTAATGAGTTGTTTCATAAATACTGTTGCATCAGAAATAGCCTTCTTCCTAAAGATGACAAAAGAAACAGAATTGACGGATGTGCAAGAATACGCCATCAAGTTGGAGGATAATATGATCACCTTCGGCAAGATGAAGAAGGATTCAATCAGACCTCTAGTTTAGAGTTCTACAAATCAACATCTATAAAAGGTAGCCAATGAGATTCTTGCAGTACCACCACCACAATATCAACCTCAACAGTCATATCATCCCAAGAGAAATAACTTTCATCCTTTCAATAATTATAGGCCATGGTTGCCATCACCTCCACCAAGGCAAATAGTTGAAGCTACACAAAATGCATTATTTTTTTCTTTCCATGAGACCAATGCACATATTGGTATTACATGTCTTGAAAATTTTAGAATGAATTAGATTATGGGATATACTGAGGCTGCACCCAATTCCAGTTTTGTCCCTACACCTAGTTTGAATGTTGTCTTACCAAAAATGGACAATTTCGATGGCGACTCTGCTGCAAGATACTTTCAAAGTGAACTCGTTATTGAAGAAGAAGACCTCCATCACTACTCTCTTGTAGTAAATCATGGAATAAATTCAATGCCTGTGTTTACACGTGCTCTACACTTAAAAGTGAAAAAGGAAGAAAAAGAGAAGTAGAGAACTAAAGAACAAGTTAAGGAAGCTATTGCTCAGGACATATCTTCAACAAATTTTGACATTGTAAACTCCATGATGAAGACCAAGGTTAATATTTCACAATTGGAGTATCTTCATGATCATCCTGAGCAATTGGATAGAATAATACATGTAAAGAAAGAAGCTTCAATTCAGCCTACATTACTCGAGTCATTTGTACCAGTGGAAGTGAAGCCCAAACCTTTCTATATATCTTTGTATATAGGAGGATTCAAACTAAGCAATTGCATCATAGATTCAAGAGCTTCAAACAATGTCATTCCTCTACAAGTGATGAATGCATTAGGGATTTCATGCACAAAAACATAGGAAAAATGTTATTCACTTGAGTCTAAGTCAGTGTCATTGGTCATAAAATTGGACGATGCTCAAGTAAGGTTGGTGGCTCGCCCAGAGAAAAAGATAAAGATGACCATCCTAGTGGTTGACATTCTAGCTAGCTATGGGATGTTGTTGAGCCGAAGCTTTTGCAGAGATCTTGGTGGTGAGATACAATTAGATTGGTTGTCCATGATCATTCCTATAAAGAAGGGAAAAATCAAGATAGAACTTGAGGCCAAATCCCAATTCATGGTGGTGAAATCCCCATACTCTCCAGCCCAAATTCTATATCAAGAAACGGGTCTCATTAATTATGTGACATTGATAGAGATAGAAATTGAAGACCATAATATTGCTTGTCTTGAAAAGAAACTGATAGGAGATACAGAGTTATGGACAATGCAGTTTGATGGGGGTTGTTCAATTGTAGGTTTAGGAGAAGGAAAAATAATCATCTCCCCTAAAGGGTAGTTTCACCAATTTTCACATTGCCTGCAATCATAATTCACTGATGTTGAAAAAGAGGTGCTTTTGTTAGGCCTCAAAAATGCTAAGGACATGGGAATCAAACTCCTATGTGTTAAAGCAGATGTAGAGCTGATTGATGAGTCAATCAGAGGATATTTTTAGGCTAGAAAGGATCATCTACGACATTATAGAAACTGAGTTTGGAACACGATTGATTGGTTTGAAGTGTTCACTATTAAAGACGTCTCGAGGATGGATGACAATATAACCGATGCCTCAATGGTACCTGCTTCCCTCTTTGCACCATATTTTGAATTTTTCAGGGTTCCTTTTCCTGGGCTTATAAAGATATGAGAATCTTCATACCAAAGATTTGTCTCCTATGATACCCATTAGAAGAGAAGTAAAGCCTTTCAAGCATAAATGACATCCTTCGGGGATTGAGTAATTTTCTTTTGTTTTTGTGATGTGTTTCCCCTTTCCGTGAAAGTTTCATCGTGTTTTATGTGATTAGACATCTTGTTTTAGGTGATTTTTAGGGGAGTTCCAACTTATAGGAGATTTTAGGCAGTCCTGTCCTAGGTGTTTTAGGGATAAATTCTTGTTCTAGGTGATTAGGAAATGTTGTTGACTCCGATTCCCAACTAATAAGGCACTAGTTGAAGCTTTAAATTATAGATATTCTTGGTTCTCCTATGCCATAAGTATCCAACATGGTCCCTAGACAGAGCCAAATGTTGTACCCAAAATTAAAATTTTTGCTCCATTAAGGAATTTTTGTAAAAGTGGTAAGTCTTATAACAAATTGTCAAAAAGGTCGAAAAATGGATTTTGCATGTCATGCATGTTGGTCAAAAACTCAAAATTTTAAAAATCTGAGGATTTGGTCTACTCAAAGCGACCTTGTCTACATAACCCAAATCTCAAATTTTTAGCCCTAAATTTTAGGAAATTTTCTAAAAATAGAAAGTTTCTAAAAATAGACCCTTTTTTGGGGTTTTTATGGGTTTCTTCTCAAATGGATGCTAGAAATATTTTCTAAAAATATAATGTCTGACTCTAGGGGTTCAAATTGATTTTGATTGGCTTAAAATACTTCCTCATCAGGCTAGTCTAGTCAAAATCGTCAAAAGATCAACTTTTCTCTAATGGGTCTATTATGCTTCTTCAAAAGCCAAATCGGGAGCTCCAAGGTCATCAATGGAGGTTGCACAACTGCCAAGTGTTAGATTCGAGGTCTCAATCACTGAATAGATGCTCAAGGAATGAAGAACGAAGGAGGGAAGCTCAAGGAATCTTGAAAGTTGCAAGTTTTGACTAAGTCTGGAGATGCTAGGTGCCCCTGCCCAGTCTAGGAGCCTAGCCATTCATGCCTTAGAAATTTTCGGTCTCGACACATGCAAAATGGTGAGGATGAAGAACATAAAGGAAAAGTTGAAAATTTGGAAATTAAAAATAACACTGCCATGCATAGGCGCCCCTACTAGCCAAGGGCGCCCATCTTTTCAAGGCCTCAAATGTTGTTATTAGGGTTTCATCATTCCAAGACAACTTACTAAAAATTCCTCTGGCCCCGTAGTGAATCCAACAACAGGTCCATCAGATCAATTAGTCAACCGAAATATTGAATCAAACAAAGAAGTCTTGACAGAGGAGCAAACTGGAAGTTGTGAAAAACACCAAAAATATTCTAAGTCTGTAATTTTGGGCGCCTCAAGTAGCCAAGGGCGCCTGGGGTTTTGGAGGATTAGAAAATGTTGTTAAGGGTTACAAATATGCTCATTGTCTTCAAAATTCCCTAGGCTATCTGGTGAATGTCTCGGTCAAATCGTCAGATTCATCAGTCACCCACAATTGCAGATCAAACAGAGGACATAGCTTGGAAGGTCAAAGTTGAGAAAATGAAAAATACCTAAAAATGACTAAGTATGGTAATCATGGGTGCCCTAGGAATCTAGGGGCGCCCAAGATTTTGAGTGTCTTAAAGTGAAAATTAGGGATTGTCACCTCTAACAAGTTTTCTTCATATTTGAACCAGCTCTTCAATGAAGTCATCAGTAAGCTCATTAGATTCGTCAAGCACCAGATATTACAAACTGAACAGAGGGATAAACACATGCAAAATGAGAAAATTCATAAGAAAGATGAAAAATCTCATAAAATATTCTAACTCTGGAGGAATTCGTCTTCCTAGCTAGCCAGGGGTTCCCAAGCTTTTGACCCCCCAAAACTACTTTTTCGAGCCAATCACCTCCAGATGATCTTTTATAGAATACTTCAGGATATCTAAGGCATTTGACAACCAATTCATTGGGCTAGTGAAACTATCAAAACTGTGAATCCATCTATAGATTAGAAACATTAAAAATTGAAGAACATGGAAAATGGCTATCTCTGGACAGTAAAGGCGCCCCTACTAGCTAGGGGTGCCCAACATTTTGACCCCTCAAATGATGTTTTTAGTAGAATCTATCTCCAGAACAATTTACTGAGATTCAATCAAGCTCCGCAATGAGATCATCAACCAATTCATAGGATTCACTGAGCGACTGGAATTGAGGATCAAACTGAGGTCAAAATCAAGCAAAGTTTGGAAATTTTAAGAAAAATGGCTAAGTCTTCCAAGAAGGGCATCCAAAGTTCAATGCCTTAGTAAATTTTTCAAATTTCATTCTTCAACATTCGAATTAGTGTCCACATTCAATGAATCTAGCTCGGGATTGGCTTCAAAGATTTAAAGTTGGAGAATAAAAACTTTTTTTATCCTCAAAACCTATTTAAGAATGCCTTTGCATTCATTATTCATGTATTTTTGCAGGTGGCGTCCAAAGCAAGAGAGGAGGAAACAAATAATTTTATTCATATCAAGATTTGAAGGCTAAAACGTGTTGCCTTTTTAGATTTCTTCATATTTTCCACATCAAGTTGCTCAAAGGCTCATTTTTTTATACTTCAAATTTCTAGGGCATCATTTTTTAGAAGAAGGGGGTAATCTTTTTCAATTTCCATCAATTTGGGTCAGCTTGGTTTTTGATTCTCTACAACTTTGGAAAATTTTAATATTTTCAAGAACCTACTTTTTCCATGCTTTTTCAGGAAACCCTCAGTTTTTGCAAAATCTAATCAACTAGGTCTCTCTGAACTGTGATTCTACACAAAACCGAGGTCTTAGGATTTTCGGGAAAATTTTAAAATTTTAGGGTTTCTACCTTTTCAATCAGCCACCAACATTTTTAAAATCAAATAATCTGGGTCTCTTCACAACGAGATTGATCAAAAAACCCATATCTCAGATTATTTTTGAAAAAAATATGCCTTTTGAAGAAGAAAAATCAGCAAGCTATTTTTAGCTTTTGTGCAGAACTTGTCTGAACATAGTCAAGTTTACAGTCAAAATTCAGGTTTTTCAACATGCAATATTCTCCCATGGAATTCAAAACCAAGCAACATATGAGCGAGTTGTTTGCATCCTCAGGCCGGACAATGTTGAGAAGTGCTTTTCAATACCACTATGGAAAAAAAAATCATCATTTGAATCGAAGAACGTGAAAAGGTGTGATATGAGCAAAAGGAAAAGTATTGGAAAAGAGTTGTATAATACTCTTCCATTGAAAAATCAGGAGAAGTGTCAGAAGTATAAAATTTGCAAAAGAAAGGGAGGAATGCCAGAAGATGGTCAACATTGGGTAAAAAGATATGTTGAAGCAAGGTGATATATTTATAAAAGGTCATCACTCTAGTTTCAGAGCCTCTGAAATTAGAAAGATTTGATAAAGCAACTAAAGATGTAAAATATTTTCTAAGTTCAATTACAAAAGGCGAATAAATCCTGGAAAAGAAAAATATTTCCTTAGATAGTATCGATGCTCCTAACAATGAGGTAGTTACCAACTTTTTGGCAGATATACTTTCCTAAAAAACTGATGGATGAGTTATCTTATCAGGACAACAAAGATCTCCAAAGATAGATTGAAAGCAACAATTAACTCGATGCTTTTTCTGAGTTTTCCTGCTATTCTTGTCTTATGCTTATCTATTATTTGTGTGAGGAAAAAGAATCAAGTTGTAATAGTTGGCACTTTCCTTGTTTTTTTTCTTTTAGCAGGTTTGCTACATAGTTATCTTGTTTTAGTTTTAGAAATAAAGCTTACATGTTGGCAAGTCTTGTTGTAGAAGCAAGGAGATTTTAGGGTTCCCTACTACTCTACTTGTGTATAAATAAGGGTAGCCTTTCCCATTTTTCTTTA
This sequence comes from Sequoia sempervirens, assembly GCA_007258455.2. Taxonomy (NCBI): domain Eukaryota; kingdom Viridiplantae; phylum Streptophyta; class Pinopsida; order Cupressales; family Cupressaceae; genus Sequoia; species Sequoia sempervirens. Next base: position 83,459,263 of record VDFB02270651.1, read on the forward strand.
ACGGTTATTGTGATAACAAATTGTTGAGCCTATTTTGCTTGCAAGGTGTTATTCAGTTTCAGTTCACTTAGTGTAAGAGCAAGCTTGTATGCCTACCTTTGCTACAAGATATTGTTCAGTTTATGTGTTACTTGTGTAAATGTATTCTGGTTGATCACTAAACTGTAAGCCTACTATTGCTACAATCCTGATGTCCCAGAAGTGTAACCTTTGTTATTTGAAATTTGAGAAAAGGAAATCTTATGCCTACTTTGCTACTTTGATCTACTATCTCAGGTTTCTATTTTATGTGTTTCACTTATATAATCTTTATTTCAGCTTGCATCTAAAAGTACAATGAGTCTTAAGGTGTACATTGAGAGTGAGTTTATGTGAGTTTTGTGTCAAAGAATCAATTCCTTGTTTACTTTTAACTCTCAAGCTTTGAGTTTACTTGAGTTGTTAAAAGCGCCATTAGAGTAGGCTTAGTTGTAGCTGATATTCAAAAAGAGAAAATCTCATCTACGGTGCTAGAGTTTTATAACCTTATGCTCTTAGCTGAACAAAAGGACTAGAAAATTAGTTTTATTTTACTTTCTTTAAGAAACATCAACAAAGAGGGAGCTTCCCCTCCTAATTTGAAGAGCAGTTAATCTGTGCGTAGGTGTTTGTTTCTAATTCGCATACCAGAGGTGCAAATTAAAACGCCAACATTGCTGCAAGACCTCTCAAAATGCTCTTGCTTCTCTATCATCATATGCTCTTTCAACATGTGGTGGACTGTTATCCCTCCTATCACCCATCTTGCTAGTTGAAGCAATATCACTATGGTGTTTCCTTGTAGCTATTGCAGTTGATAATGTATCCTATTCTAGATCTGGATGAGCCCACTAAATTTGTTTTCTTTGTTCCCTAGCAATGTACCTATTATGCCTATCACTTGGTTGTATGAACAAGTCTGAACTATAACCCAAAGGCTAGTAGGATCCAAGCTTTGATACCACTGTAAGATCCTTCCACAAATTTGGATAATTTTTTTTATTTTTTTAACAGGTTTGATAGTGCAAGCTTTTTCCAAACTAAATGCAATCCACTTAATAATATATATATATATATATACATATATGTATTCCACTTCAAATGTGTATGCCAAATATATATATATATATATATATATATGTATTCCACTTCAAATGTGTATGCCAGATTTGGAATAATTTTCCCATTCACATTTGAAATATTTCCACTCATCCTCATAGACATAATGACAATCAGTTTGCAAGTAAAATAGATTTGAGACTTTAATGACTGAAACTTTTGATCACTATCTATATCAACTAGTTTCTATTATTCTTTGAGATTGATAGTCAAGTATTTTTTGCGAACACTTAGCATACAAGTTTTGCAGCAACATAAATCAAATGATTATGTTCTAGATTCAAGTACTTCCAAAATACAAGTTCATACGTATTCTAACTTGGTAGTTGCCACACCAATTCCTTGATAGGAACTTCCCAATCGCAAATGCTTGGGTTTGTATACCAATCTTCAAAGTGAAGGAATGACCCATGTAAATACTAATATTTTGCTACCTTATAACCTCGGGTCATTATTTAGATTAAACCCGTTGACTATTTGAGTCTTTCCCTTAGCATGCATTACCGTTTATGGAATTATTGGTCCAACTGTAACCATTCAGAGCCCTTCGAATGACATAGGAGAGATTCTACAGAAGCCACGATATCATATGTTTTATAAATTCTGATACCATGTATTGTGTTGAACTTAGAGTATTACACAATCACCACAATAATCTTCTTGTGTCGAGAAAACTACTACCATGATGACATGATATTAAGGTAGCGAATTAATATATCATTTGTATTATTCTCTTTTGTCTTCACATTAATTCATAGCATTCCCAAACAACAACCATGACTTCCTACATGGTGAAATAGCTTGTAGTGCATATACCAATTTGTCTTATTTGCCACTTCAACCTTGTCTTATTACCAAGTTGAATTGTAGCTATCAGTTAGACCTTTTTCCTTTGAGAGCATACAAAGTAACCTCAACTTGTATTATTTAATTCTAAAACCTAAAAAAAATACAGGAAATACATTTTCCAAAAAGACTATACAAACTTCCACAAAATTATTCAACTTTCCTTTGAGTCCCCTACACGAATTTCGAGATGAAACCACCTGCATGTGGAGTTTGGTTTTCGTCCAATCTACAAATTTGAGGGTGTTCGTCCTCAGTTTCCTGAAAGTTGTGCTCTCAATTTTTGTGCCTGATAATAAATTTCCCAAAATTAATTAATTGCCTTCTTGACTTTCCTTTTATACTTCACCACTATTTTATTATTTTTTCCCTCATAAAGTCACTTTGTTGAATATATTAATATATTTATTTGATAGTCACTTTGTTGAATATTTTAATATATTTATTTGATAAAGTCACTTTTAAACATTAGCTAATTAATTAAATATTAACGTCTAATAATACTTTTAGGACTAATTAATATTTAATTAATTAAATTGATCTAGTGGTGACTACAAAATTGGGGACATTACATGGGAACAATGTTTAGAAAAGATTTTTTAACATGGCAAGGAAGGCAATAACTTTTATACTGAATGTCTACTATGAAAGATTTTAACATAGAAAAAAGTACACTAAATTAAAAATTACAAAAATACAACCAATAAGAATTTATATATATATATAGATATATAAAAACTCAAGTGGTAATTAGTTGACATTTCATAATAGACCCATGTTTAGAGTATAGAGTGTTTTTGCATTCAACCGTGTCTGTTTTTGCATCAACATTTTGGATCACACTCGGTGATCCATCATCAGGAAGAGGAGAGTCAAATAGCATTATTTAACCATCATGACAAGTCATGGTGCATTACATTCATAGTTGACTTTCGTTTGAACAATAAATCATCAATCGCATGTTATGCATATGCTGAATGTGACATTTGTGTTCACATTTCCCTAGAGTAATTATTTCCTCCTATTCTATCCTCCATTGATTCTAACATTGCAATTAGATTTCAAGGTCAAAACATTAAGGAAATTTTAGAGAAGAAAACAATTGTTTATTTTAGAATGGAAATTGATTAATTTGGTGTTAAGATAGATTCAAAGAATGCATGCCCTCTCATGCTCAAAGCATCTAATAGGCCCTACTTTTCTTGTGTACTTTAAATTTTAAAAATTGCATGAATTTCCCAAAAAGAAAGGAGATAGAAAAATTTGATTGATATACATCTATTAATCATAAATGTAGACAATTTGTGTGCTTGTAAGCACAAAAAAATCAAAAGCTTATACTTTAGCAAGAAAAAAAAAGGTAAAAATAATAAGAACTTTATTGCCAAAAAGCTCAAGACAAACTAATCACTTTGAATGACCATGCTTAAAATGGAATCTAATTGGGAGTTATTCTCTAGGTAACCAAGAGACTGAAACAGGTATGCTGGAAACAAAAACAGGAAACACCAGTTTTCCAGAAATGCCTAGAAACCTAATAGCATGGAAACATCAATATATATATATATATAAACTTTAAAACTTTCCAAATTAAAACATAGTTTAATAGTCTCAAAATACAAATCGTTTGGTTCTCGTCTAGTCTTATTGCTTGCTTCCTGTCTCCATAATAATAGCCATGAGTGGTAGCAGCATGAATCTTTGTTCTTTTAATCCAAGTAACAGGGATGGGATGTTAGAGGGTTTGGCTAGGAAAGAGAAGGGGCAAGGGCTACAGTGTGGTGGGATGAGATGTCCACAAGGTTGAGTTAGGTTTAGTCAAGTTGTTAAGGTGTGGGGTAAGCTTAGTTTAGGACCATTTATTTGTTTATTTACTTTTTTGAAGGATGTGGGATTGACCCATAAATGACACTCAAATATCCTAGAAATGCCAGGATGTTTCCAGAAATGGGAATTCCATTTTTTATCCATTTCCAAGAAGCCCAAAAAATTCTAGGGCCATTTCCAAGAGTACCAATACCTATTTAAGTTTTGGAAAAGCATATATGCCAAAAGAGGCAGAGGTAACAATGTTGGGGAAGGGATCTAGGTTGTTTCTTGCTACATAGATTACGCTTAAGCAGCCAAAAAATTACTTCAAAATTTATGTCTTATTGTAATTCCATAAACATGTTTAAATTTCACATTTTATTTCAAACCATGATAGAGGAACAAGAGCAGATGATATTATTGAGAGCATTTTATAACACAACTTTCAACTGTATCATAGGGTATGGCATACAACAAGAGTTCAAAATCCAAGCTTCAACTTTGGAAAAGGAAAATGAAGACATTACAAGGGGAAAATATGCTTAAGAATTATGTGGATATAAATAAAATATTAAAGCAAAAATCCTCACTATATCTTATATTCTAAAAAGTTTTTTATTCGTGCACTCATTTGTGTGATCCAAGCTTCACATACACTCTTAAAACTTAATAGATGTGTCTCAATTATAGTGGAAAAAGCATGACATGAACCTGTATTGAGCATCATCATTGTTCTCTCTATATTCATCAATCTAACTTTGATAACTATGAGGACTTGTGCTACAAAGAATTGGTATGATATAGTTTGCATTGTAAAGTACAACTTTTGCATGTCCTCTTACTGTTGCGGGGCATGAATGAAGATAATGAACACCAATATAAAATTAGAACCTGGTTCTTTCATTCATCTATTTAGAGTGTAATGCCCCGCCATGTGAACCCCAAAGGACAACAAACACCACACAATTTTTTTTTTGAAAGCGAAACATTACAAACGATGAATATGTACATGCATTACAGGGACAACAATTATCCATTTAGAAAGTCATTCACGTCCTCTGGGGTACATAGAACAGTCATTATGATTCATAAACTTTTAAAAAACCAAGATTATATAATGATAATTTATAATCATCCATAAGCAAAAGAATGGAAAAGATATGCATCATGTATTAAATTTCAACACATAGTTTAATATTACAATTGTGGAGCATATTTCCATAGATACAACACATCATGAATACAATTGTACATTACATAATGCTTCCCTTATATCAGCGGGAAGAGTACATCGAGTACAAGAATGATACATCAATGAAGATTATGGTATAAAATGAGGAAAAGTCTTCAACTAGGTGAAGCTCTAGAACTCTGCATCCGCTTATGCATCGTGAACACATCATGGGAACCCAATGGGGTGCATAGCACATTCCACTTGATTGCGTGGACCCGAAGGTCCACCCCCTATGCTAGGAGATGACAAGAAAGGATCCACATCCAAACAAGGTCAAGCGAACAAGACTAACTCAACACTGACATAAAACAACATCAAACAAGTACAACAACACTTCCAGAGGGCTAACAACCAAAGGAAAATAAATAGGTATGGGGGAGAGTGTCATTGCATGGCCTTACATGGATTATCCAAGCAACCTATCACAAGGTACCACCTCCATCTATGGTTATCCATGCTACCTATTTTAAGGTGCCACTCTATAGGTTGACTCATGCGGGACCACTTACCTTTCGTGGGGACAAGGAAGTGGTCTTACTGACCAGGTCTTCTCATCCCATCCTTAGCATGTGAAAGCACTAACGGTATGGGTGCGGCACATAATTAATCTTGTTTAATGTTTAACTACCCAAACCCACTAGTTCTTTAATTATATTATCACTTGTTTAGGAAACTCTTTTATGGGTTACCCTAACAACCCCTTTGTGCGTCGACCCCCATGAAGAGCCACCCTCCCCAACAGTTTTGAAACAAGGCTCACAACAACCAGGGGTGTACCAAACATAAAAGCCACAAAATGAAAGCACATGCGAGGCATGAACCATCTCGCTCATAGTCATAACCAAAAGGAAAATAAAATCATGGAACAAGGTACACCCACGAGCTCAAAATAGAGATACGATCAATGGAAACACAAAGGTCTAATCATGGGAAAATTTAACACAAATTAGGTTTATCATCACCTCTGGAAGCCTACAACCTACTACCCATAACTTATCAAAAAAGGAAGTGACTTAAGCGTTTTCGAGTTCCCAACTTATCCAAAACATGTCTATACATAAAGATTACCTCAAAAGCGAAATAGAACAAGAGGAAAATATGATCAACATGGAACCACTAATATGCATAAGAAATCAATTCCAACGAGCACTCAAAATATAAACAAAATAACTATCTAAACATGTTCAAAGACGACTTTAGATACCCATTCATTTGAACGTGGACATAATCCAATCTTATTAAAGACAATGTAATGAATAATTAAATAATCCACTATAATTAAAAGCATCTCCATCATAATATCTATTAAATAGATAAGCACTATGAAACCTATAGTATGCAAAACATCATATTTCTTTTGATTTAAAATTCCTAGCCTGTACTTTTGTTTACTTCAAATTAATTAAGATTTAAAATATAACCTATAATAAATTTAATTCAAATGTAACATGTTTATTTACTTCAACTAAATTTAATCAAAATATAACATACGCGCAAACCACAAATCTATTAGTAAATGAATCTGTAAATAAATTTAACTTTAAATAACTTGTATATAAATATAATTTGAATGCACTTTGTAAATAGATCCAATCTAAATGTGTTAGGAATAAATTGCTTGAAATGTACCCAAAAATAATTCAAATATTAAATGTACCTCACTAATAAACATTACTTCAAAGTAATTAAAATTTTAAAATATAACCTATAATAAATTTAATCAAAATTATAACATAAATCACAAATTTAATATTAGAGGAATTGTAAATAAATTTAATTTTAAATGGACTTGTAATTAAAACTAATTTAAATGTTCTTGGAAATAAATCTAATTGTTTCTATTTTAAATGCTTTTGAGAAAAAAATCGGATTTTAAATGTGTTCATAAATAAATCTAATTTTAAACATAATTGAAAATAAATCTAATTTTAACGTACCTGGATTTGAGTAAATAATACTTAATTTAATTTTATAATTCTTTTTAGGAAAACAATTCACTTAGTTATCTACTCAATCCCCTTACCTAGAACAATTATATTATCTAATACATTTATTTAATTCTCCCAATTTCAAAGACATTTTAAATAATCACTTTACATTTTATTTGTACATCATTATAAATTTATTTAAAGTAATTAAAGAAATCATATTATATAAAATACAAACCATTCGCTGATAACATATTACATTAAAATGAACTCATAAATAAAACCTATCTATTCCATTTACATTACCATTATTCTTTTAAAACTAAATTTCTATATTGCACTTTTTTTTATCATATTAAATCTATAGAAGACAGCAGTATCAACACAATTTCTAAGATGATATATATATATATGATTGTATATTATTAATCTTAATACTAAATGCCTTAAAGGAATGGGGTCTAATGGACTGCGTGGAAATGGGAGATCTGGAATGGCCTATGGACATGCACCAAAGCATAAAGGTAGGGAAATATTTGTCAGACACTATAGGCAAGACACATAAATTCGCAAATAAAATGCCTAAAATAAATATAATCTCATGGGACATGATGGAGGTTGCAATGCATGCGAACTCCCTAAAAAAATACCGTGAAGAATTCTGTTTCCAAGGACCGCAATGCTTTAGAACCTGCTCAAACTAAATTTGCTCAAAAGCTTTAGCAACTTTCAAGCAAATGCAATTGGCAGGTGATTTAAACTTTTAGACTTCCTATTATGTTCAAGAACTGCGGCTGAGACAAGTTGACCATGGAATCAGAGAGATTATTGAAACCGCTACAACATTCTATTTTCAAAAACTATAGATGTGATGGGTTTCCAATGGAATTAGGAAAGCTATTAACGCCTCTACAGACTTCTATGTTTAAGTGTTGCTCAGATATCAGACAACCCAATGCTGGAAATTAAAGCACTCCCATACCTGGAATTCGCAATCTGAAGATGAAATATTTAGACTATCCTTTCTTCCGCAATTTCCCAAATTCTCATTTTCCCCAAAGTCCTCCCGCCTGCAAAGTTTTCTTAAGTCCTCCCGCATGCAAAGTTTTCTTACCCCTTTTTTTTTACCAGAGCATAAAACACCGTAAACTCTTTTTTTTCCCATTTCCAATTCCTGCATCCTCTTTTTCACCCCCAAATTACCAACATAAATTCCAACAAAATTTATTAGTTTCCATAAAACAAAGTAAGCAACATAAATTCCAACAAAATTTATTAGTTTCCATAAAACAAAGTAAGCAGGTGGCATAATTCAACATTTTCAAACTAACACCCAGCACAATCCTTTTACTCCGTTTTCCACCTAGAGGTAATTCTTTCATTTGAAAAGAAATAGAAATCTACCCCCACTAATCTTTGATTGTCGTTATAGAAACAATTCATTTTTAATTTGATATTTTAACCGAGAAAAGTTTACACTTCATACAATAAAGCTAAATCCAAACACCAAAAAACTGATTAACCAGTAGCATAACAGCAAAAACCCATACCACCAGAATTACAACCGAGCCTACTTCCATGCATCTGTACCAGCACCAAAAAATTCAAAAACTATTCTACGCCCAACCTCTCCCTATTTCAACTACCCTACCCTTCCACCTTTTTTCAACAAAAAAACCAAAACCTGAAAATTCATTTATACAATTTCTTCAGATGGACCTCCCAATTCCAATGGCACAATTTCGTTCATTGGCTTGGCTCTCTTCCGTGGTCGTAAGCCTCTGTGTGCACACATTTCCTCCACATATTCCTTGAGGTCCGCCAAAGTCATTTCCAACTTTGCCAACTCCACGCAAATTTTTAAAGCCTTCCATCCTCGCTCCGCGTCCTCTCACCAGAGATCCTTCATGCAACCCTTCGACCATCTTATGAACATATGATTTAATTTCTCCATTTCTAGGCCACCTCCATCCCGACCCTCCTCCTTCATCAAACCAACTCCTAGAATCACACGCTGGAGGATTGATTCCATGTTTCCCAAGAATTGTTTTGGCACTAGAGTTTTCCTTACTCGCCTTACATCATTTACAGACTCCCCTACCTCCAACCCCCACACCATTACCAATGAATATATGTCTAAATTTGTTCGATATCGGTGTGTCATCTTCTTGAACCCATCTCCAAGCATAATCCTTACCGCTTGCGCCACTTCTTTTTCCTTCACCTTGAATAGCCCTCACAGTCTCTTCATGGAGGCTTTCCCTGTAAATGGGTCCAATTTCTTATGCGCAAACAATAAGAAACCTACCTCCATCGTCTCAACACCTCTCCAACGGCTCCTTTGAACTTCACCTCTCTCTGAGGCTACCCAACACACCTACCACCTCCTTCAAATCGATTTTGATTTCGGTGATATTAAAATTCACCTCACTTAGCCAGCTTGAACCATTAAATGACGATGTACTTCGGCGCTGCCAACTCCTCCTATACCTGAAATTCTCCTTGCTTTGAATTCCCATCGCACCTTGTGCCTTACAGAAGTTTGCCATCGTACTCCTATAATCCCTTTGCTAGATCTTTCTCATTTATTGCTCTTAAATCTTCAAAAACTGCAATGTCTATATCTATCAGAGACAATGCCCATTTCGATAGAGTGTTAGCCTCGATATTTCTCATTCGCTGTACATGGCTCACCTTGTAAGCTTCAAAATGTGTTAATTCCTCCTCTATCCTTTTTATCATCCCTTGCAAATGCCATGCATTAATACTACCTTTACTTATTGCTTGAATTGTTAAGAGCGGATCACCTCCCAGATGCACCTTAGAAACCCCTACCAACCTTGCTATCTTGATTTCCATTAAGGTAGTTGTTGCTTCTACCACATTATTCATACCATCACGTAATCTCATTGCTCCAAAGGCTATGACATTTCCATTCCAATCTCTAAATATACATCCAGCCCCTGACTGGCCCAAATTTCCTTTTGCAACTCCATCAAAATTTACTTTCCACCACCCTACCTCTGGTTTCTCCCATTTTACTCCATCAACCTCTGACCGTGTTGGATCAACAATCAAGCCCCTTAACAGGCCTATGGTGGGTGAAATTTTTAATTATGTAAATATATATATATTAAATTTTACCATTTTCAATTTCGATAATGATTTTCACCATCATTTTAATATTTTACCCCCAAAGATCAATTTATAACATTATTTAATTAAATTAAACATTAACCTACCTCCATATTTAACATTTTATTAGGTAGAATTATATATATATATATATATATATATTTACCCCTAATTAATTATAATAAATAACAAAATATTTATTTATTTAAACATTAAAATTTGCAACTAATTTAATATTTAATTAAATCTCAACATTTTTCCACAACTCACATTAATAGTTAAATTTGATGTTTAATTTCAACTATACTACTAACCATTGTTGAATTAAATTAACCAATTAGCAACAACGACACACATCTAAATAAAAACGATAAACACATTAAAATTTACGACTTGAAACGAATGACATGAAACATAACAATACCATAATAGAACGAAATATTGATGGACGACATTGTCAAATATTGACGGGACAACATACACAGACAGGGACACTTTCTTGTCAAATCCCTAAACCACGTCATATCCATTGGGTATATTGGGCATGCTTAGACCCGACAATGTGGGTGGAGTCGATGCCCGGTACTTGTAGCCCTGCATAAACCCAAGTGTCAAAACAACATATATACTCAATGAAAAACATATCATGAGAGAGAATTGTAGTGTAGCAGGGTGCTCACGGATGAGCGATGCAACACCGTCCCCCCACCCAAACCTCAAACAATAGCACAACAACATAAATATAATGAAACGAGTATTAAACAATTTACGTAACCACACAATATTGCATAATCAGGTAAAGACGAACACCATGCATCATTATCTCATCAACATCGTAAAATAGTATCAAGTTCATCTAAGCAAAACACATAAGTCAAACAGGTGAAACAATCACCAGTGTAATCACGAGTATGCATCAAACATAACAGTATCCACACAGTATCATAAGAGAACAGTATCATGAGAGGCACTCCATAGAGTCTCTAAATTTCATTATATTCCACTTTTTAAGAATAGATCAAGTCTCGAAAGATTTGCATAAATTTTAAATATAGGAAGTACATACAAACCTTGAATTTTGTTGGTTCAACAAGCTCAAAAAACATTGTATCACCATCATCTAAATCATGGCCAAGTGCAAAACCTCTCCATCCCCCATTGAGGCCTATCTTGCTTTCAATATATACAATGTCAAATTCCTCACCCTTTTCATCTTCCAGCACCATTGACACATTGTTTTTCGGTAGGTAGTTTACACAAAATCCCCTTGGAAGGCCTTGAAAACACAACAATCAGATACAAGATTTTTTTGTTTACAACATTTGCATCAGAAATTTGGTATTCCTTTTGACTCACCAACCAATGATAACTGGAAACATGAGACAAGACCAAAGACTTAACAAAATAGGGATGCTCAGATACCAAGTCCTTCATACTTGTTTCAGCACTCTCTTGTGCCTGCATTCTTGCTTCATAAGAGGCACTGGATATATGTAGAAATATTTTGTTGTCATATGAGGTTCTACTACATAGCTATGTGTTAGTAGTAGGAATTCAATTTGTTGAAGTGAGTACAATTTATTTTAAGACATGGAAAATTACCTTTTTCAAGAGTGAGGAAAGACATCATCTACCTACCACAAAACAAGGCACTGATTATCAAATACCAATTTAGAAAAACTTGGGATACTGTTGAATAAAGTCAAAATGTGAAATATGCCCCTTAGTTTTTTCTCCAATTTTTCACCACACAATCCAGTACAACACCAATTGTTAGCATTAGCTCCCAAAGAGAAACAACTTGAAGATAACCTTCACCAAGATCCTTTGAAAGGTGAGGTGATAGCATATGGTGATGGGATCATTAGCAATAACTGAATTTGAATTACAAGCTAGAAATGAAAGCAGGTGATGATCCATCCATGAAGATTCCACACTACCACTTATTTAGTGGGGGACAGATATTACAATGAAGAATGATTCATCTACTTTTC
>VDFB02270651.1:83471445-83519558 GCA_007258455.2 Sequoia sempervirens
ACACATCAACCCTAAAGTGCACAAGGACATTGGACACACCATACAATTTTCACATGTTACACATACACAACATGCAACTTAAACAAATAACATAATTAATATTTGAAAATAATAAATAAATAAGTTGTATATTTATAATAAGAATATTATAATATTTATATTTCTATTCCCTATATTTATTCAAATAATAGATAACATAATATATAACAATAAACTCTCATTCCAGTAAATATTTCCTCAAAATTCACTTCAAAACCTAATATTTATATAAATAGACTAAATTGTAATCATATTTTATAAGAATAATGAGACTATGAACACATAAAATTATAATTACATTTTAAAAGAAAATGTAACTACTTTATGTTGTAGTTCTAAATGTTATTTAATTGGTATTAAGCTAATTAATTTAATTAATTTTTAGAATAATTTTGATTAATATTTAAAAATAAAAAATATATATAATATTAAAAAAAGATATGAATTAATTATTTAATATCAATAATGTCAAATTTGATGGGTATTTAATGTTAAGTAACCAATTTAATAAAAAAAATAAAAATTATTTTTTTAACTTTTAACACATGCATTTATTCTTATTTAAATAAATTATAACAATAATATCTTTGATTACTTTTTTAAAATAAAAATAAAAACAAGAGAGATACTCTCAAAGATGTTCATGACCATCTTTGAGAGTTTTTGAAGGGATATTTCTACCCCTCCTCAAAAAAATGGTATATCTTTATTAATTATAATTGTTGACGAATATTTACAATAAATATAAATTAAAAGTTACTTATATTTGTATTTTCATTTCATTGTGAAAAATACTATAAGCTGATCTCTTCTCTGAAGTCTTCATTTTCAAATTCTTGTTGTGCACCAACCCTCTAGTAATTATGTGTTCATGTTCTCACTGTTATGCAAAAAAAATGTAAGTTAAACAACAAAAATCTTGTCAAAACTAAATTTTACTTCATACAGCTCAAGAGAAATCCTGCATATTGTACCAATTTTCATAAACCAAATAAAACTCTAAAACTTCTATAGGCAAGGCTTGTTCAACACAAAATGGAGACATTAACTGTAGGCACAAATGACCACATCAAGCCTATTTTATCATCACCCTCATTCAACTCAGACAAAATGAAATAAATATCAAAATTATCCAAAATTTCTTGTTTGGAAGGATCCCACTCTTAGTGACCTTGTAGTCACATTCAATTGGAGAGTATGACTCCTGCACTTTCTTGGATTTACTGAACACTATCAATTGCCAAGCCTCTGGGTTCTGTTGAATCACTTGAACGTAATTCTTATGTACCTTTTTCGATGTACTAAATCAAATTAATTGTCAATCCTATGGATTTATGATATCATTTGTTGAAATTAATATGATATCTTTGTGCCAAATGATTTCCCCTCTTTCTTCCCTCCTGTGGGGACTTACATATTTGGTATAAACTTATGTATTCGATCTTGATAAACCATCACAGTGCTAAATAATTTAGTTTACCATTAAATTACTAGAAAAGAAATGTAGAGTGTTTTGGAGACAGCAGCTTGAAAAGAGTAAACCTTCCTGGAAAGAGATATGGTTACCTTAGATTGATCTCAGATTTCTTAGGAATATCATCAACAGAAGTGCACTCCAAAAGGTGTCTTTTGATGCCATAGTAGAACCACCTTCAGCACAAAAGTGAACATTAGGAAGATAAATTGAAAAAACATCCGTGATTCAAAGAATTTGTGTTTTCGAAAAATACGTTACCAAGCCCCTTGGAAATCGAAGGAGGGTGGCCTCTTCACAAGCTTAAATCCAAGAACATTTTTGTAGAATTAGGACCAAGATTGAACAGACTTGCATACAAATGAGACATGATTGAGAGCAGGAAAAGACAGAAGACATGGATTCTCTCCCTTCCCCATATTACTAGACAATTCTAACAGGGCGGGAACTCCTACCACAAGTAGACTAAACAAAAGGGGATATTAAATAAGAGCTGGAGTTGGATTCTTTTTATCCTGCTACTCTCACAATGGCTAGTAATGCTCCTATTCTTAAAAAGCTACCTCAACACTCCTATTCTTAAAAATCACCTTCAATGCTCCTATTTTTAAAAAGCTGCTTAAGGGATGTGCTATTATCTAATTCTTATTATGGTTGAATGTTATATATCATTAAGATTTTATGCATGATAATCTTCATGGAACATACATAGAGCTATTTTTTATTAAAGTTGTATGATGCGCTTGGTGTGAAAATGTGAATTGGGTATTGGCATTGAATGCATCATTGGTATACACATCCTTATTTATATGGAATCATGCTTGTGCACATTAGAACTAGTGATATTTATGTCATTAAGTCATATACATGTGATTGAATATTATGTATGTCATTGAGTATTGTGCAAAATAATCTCCATAATGTGTACATAGGATTAACTTTTATTAAAGTTGTATGATGTGCTAATGTGAATTAAAGAATTTTGTATATATTCAATTCACTTATACACATCCTTGTTAATATGGAATCTACGTTAGGATTGCATCATATATATGAATTAAATTGTTATGTTGTACCTTGTATTTTTGTGTACATTATGATTGAATATAATTATATTATTGAGTTACATTTGATTGATTTATTTGTCATATATACGAGGAGAATCCATTTTAAGGTTGTATTGTGTGCCCAATGTCTATGTATGCACAAACTTTTATGTTGGTGTGCTAAGAATGCCTATGTGCATTATTAGTATTGGTGGCATATATTTAATTAATTTGTGTACCTATGATTGATTTATATGAAGTATCACTTGGTCTAGTTTATATTATAATTGAATGTTATGTATGTGTTTGAGTTTTACGCATAACAGTCTCCATGGCTCATACATAGGGATATATTTATTAAATTTGTATACTTCTTTTGGTGTGCTAAGGTAAATTAGGCTTTGGAATGTATTCACTTGGATTGTATAAACATCATATATAAGGAATCTATGTTATAATTACATCACATGTGTGAATTAGATTTGTATGGTGTATCTTATGTGAATATTAGGATTGATTAGTATTTATATCATTGAGTTATATGTGATTGATTTGTAGTTCATGTACATGAGAATAATTTATATAAAGGTCGTATTGTGTACCCAATGTGTATATGGGCATAAGGTTTTTGTGTTGGTGTTGCATCAAGTGTGAATCAAACTTGTATGGTGTTCTTGTGTTTATTAATATTGGTGACATTTATGTCATTAATTTGTATACATGTGATTGATTCATATACAATGTAAATTGAGTCTAGTTTGGTATTGAGTTCTATGCGTAATACTTTCCATGGCACGTACATAGGGCTATTTTTTATTAAATTTGTATGGTGTTCTATCATGAATTAGGCTTTAACATGTATGCAATTGAATTGTATACACATCCTTGTTTATATGTAATTTATGTTATGTTGACATGACATTTGTGAATTGAATTTGTATGGCGTATTAGTATTGGATTTCTTGTGTGCGTAAGTATTGGTAACATTTTTTTCATTGTTATATTCATGTGATTATTTCATATTGAATGTATATCAGCCTAATTCATATTAAGGTTGAATGTTATGTATGCTATTTTTAGTTTTGTGCTTAAAAAATATCCATGGTGCATACATAGGGCTAATTTTTATTAAATTTTCATGGCATTCCTTATGTGCTAATATGAATTAAGCTTTGGAATGTATACAATTTAGTTGTATACACATCCTTTTTTATATTATGGAATTTATGTTATGATTACATCACATGTGTGAATTGAATTTTTATGGAATACCTCATGTGTTTGTATGACGTACCTCATATTATGGTTGAATTTTATGAATGTAATTGAGTTTTATGTTTAATAATCCCCATGGCATGTACATAGGGCTAATTTTATTAAAAAATATTGTGTACTTGGTGTGATAATGTGAACCGGATTTGACATGTATGTGTAGTTTAGGAAATTATATACCTTTACAATCTCACACTATGTTTGGGTCAGACTTAATTAATTGGACTTAATTAAGCTTCTAATTTTTCAAATTGTGCATTACAAAGCCTTATTCTTACTATTTTCTGAAAGGGGAACCAACATTAATTAAGCTTCCTTTGAAGATATGTGTATGACTTCAATACTTCAAAGAAGCCATTGAAGGGTGGTGAGTTACAACAAGTGTTCATTCATCATTTCCTTCCTTTCCATTCAAGGTTTTTATCATTGACATTGTCATTGTAAAATGGAATGCTATTCACAGGGTTTGACTGAGGAAAACCCCTATATGGCACAAACAATTTTTCCTCTTTGTGTATGTGCATTTTACAAATTGAAGAAGGATTGAAGATATCTTGAAGAGAAATTTTGCATTGTTGCATTTGTTGTCATCATTCTTGTCAAGACATAGAAACTAAGCTACATAATTTATTTCCTTCATTTCGACAATTTTGTAAGTGGAAATAAACATCTCAAATCTGACACCCAAGGACTGTTAGAAGTATTTTTAGAAGCCCTATCAAGGACCCATTTCACTAAGGGCCAATTAGTCCTCCTACATATTCTAAAACCATCTTTTAGTGATAGGTACATGCCCTCTAATATTTCTCAGATATGCCTACAAAGTATTGTTATAGTCTGTATATCTTTGAGAATATGCATTTTATATATTAGGTCATACAGTTCATTTAGATTCATTATTTCAAATCATTCCTAATCATCCTAAACTATCCTTAAAGAATCCAAACAACCTAGGTATGATTAACTCACCATTGAGGTTGAAAGTCAATCTCTTGGTTTTGTGGTTGGTGATTCCAAATCAATGTTGGAAATAGGACTCCTATATCTTAGGTTCTTTGTATTGAAGACCTAGGATCCCCCCTTCTCTTTCCATATTTTTCATTTTGGTGAACTCAACATTTGTCATCATTTCTTTTTGATTTGGTAGTTTATCAAACCCTAGATCTAGGTTTTGTATAATTGTGTTTTCTATTCTTCATTTAGGGTTACATCTTGCATATTTGCATAATTAAAAACTCATAAAATCCAAAAATATTGCATACATTTTGAATCATAGTTTTTATTAGTTTGTGTTTTAGTGAATTAGATCAGAATTTCATTCAAATTGCACTAAGAATTGTCACTTTTTTGTTTACACATTGTCATACATTTTTACTTGCATTTCATCATGAAATTCTAAAAAAATAGTCACCATAGAATCACTTTACAATTAGAAGAAATAATCATAAACAGTAACTCAGATACCCATTTTTTGATTTTTTAGAACCCTGCACAAAGATACATTTGTCCTTGGGTGACCCTATCCTTATACAGGTGCCTCTACAAATTTTTGCACACATTTTTTCTCTCTATGCTTAGATTCCCTATACTTGCAGATCTCTATTTACGCTTCAAAAATTGCATAGTATGAAGCATTTTGAATTTAGTTCATTTGGTAAAAAGAAAGAGATTTATTTAGAATCAAAATCTGCATGCAAAATTCATCATTATGTGGTCCCTATATTTTAAATCAGTCAATTATCATATTTCGGATCTTAAAATTGCATACATTTATTCAAACATCTTTTACATTCTTGAATACTTGCATTTCAAATCACATTGGAATACATTAAGAAAATTCTAGAAATTCATTCACTGTTTCAACTGTCGGCAAGTAGAATCAAGATCTTTAAGAAGTTTAGTTCACAACCAAACTTTGATTTCTCAAAACCAATGAGTAGGACTCATTCACCCCTAGGCAACCTTGTCTTTCTTGTCTTCGTTAAACAAACTTTTTTTGAGACCTTTGTTACTGTGTTTGTTGTTTGCTTCTAGTTGTTGTTTCCTATTTTTGGGTGTTTGATGTCTTTATTTAGGACATTGATGTTCATCTTGGATGCACTCTTGGTGTGGTAAAACTTACATGAGTTTTACAACCTAGTGTCATATTGCCAATACTCTAGTGAGACATAATTCGAGACTCATCATATCTCACGTTGGTACATCCATTGTGGATCTTGGGTTTTCCAACTCTATCACACAAAGTGTTGACAATACTCAACCCATGTTGAATCCATCCATAATGTTGTATTTCCCATGATCACCTTTCCATCAACTATTGTCACTGATGTTGAAACCATGGTTGCTCATGTTCCTCAAGAGAAACTCAAACATTTGGATAAAGCTTTAGAAAAACTTCAAGACTATGTGAGCAAAAAATACATTGTTAGTATTGCAATTACTATCATAGATAACATGAGGAAAATGCTTGATAATGACCAAGGATTCTAAGTTGTGTGGAGCCTAGCTCATATTATTGATGATCATGTTTTAATAATGACTTGTTGGGCTTAAGCTTTGGGATATACTCAAAGCCAAGGAGGAAATAAAATTCCCCCCTACAACTATAACCTCTTGGTGTAGGAGCATGTGTAGGCGAATGGGTAATCAGCACCACCAAAAAAAATTGTTACTTTGATCTTCAAATTTTGGTTTGTTTTCTTGTTTGGTTTTCTTCTTTCTTTTTTGTGCCTAAATTTCTTAAATTTTATGCCTTGACAACAAGTAATGTTGTCTCATAAACTATGATGAATGAAGATCCTTTAAAATGTAACTAGCTAGCATAAAGCTCAATCTCCATTTCTTGGTTTGCATCCAATCCTAAATTCAATGTCTAGTGGTGCTTTGCCATAAGGATTTTGAAGAGGTCAATTGATTATTTAAATTGCAATAAGACCATATTCATTAATTTATCAGTTGGGATTTTTCCACAATAAAGGATAGTCAACATCAAAACTGGAAGGGGATGTTGGTTTTTTTTTTTGGACATCAAATAAAACAAAGATGAAAAGAAGTCTTGCAGATTAAAAGAAGGAAAATTGAAGACTTAAAGACATCGACATATTTATATTTCAATAAAGAATTAAATAGTGAATTGAATGACATGATTGACCCTTTCACCTTTAGACAAAATGTATGGAAGCTGACAGAAAAGGGAGAATCAGTCAAAAAAAATATTGAAGAAAAATGACTAGGCATCAAAGAAGAGTAAAAGGCAGGGGACGCATCAGATGATGAATAATGAGTTGTTGTAAATGTATGACGTGCAACTGAGAGAGGGAGTATGTGGCCAAAAAAAAATTTGATGCTCAATCAATTTGGAAGGGTACAACAAAGACAAGAGGAAGTGCGATGCAATTGAGGAAGTGAAGAAATTGATTGGATTATGAGAGAAAGATAAGTGTTGGGCGCAACAGGTAAAACAAATGAATGCAGAGAGAGTGAAAACCCCATGTAAGAGGAGGTTGAAGACTTGAAGAATTGGCCAAGAAAATGAGCAGAGGCATAAATAAGGGGGGCACCAAGTATTAGAAGTGTGAGCAGCCCATGTGTTGTGGAAGAGGTCGTTGTCTAAGAGAGGAACCAATTTAAATTATAGAGGATTGCTTTTGAATGTAGACACAGTGAATTGGTATTTGTTGTTAACTAAAATGTTAGATAGTGAAAAATAGTTGTATCAATTAAGTGGAGATATATAATGAGTGCAGATTTTAATTTGAAGATAGTTGTCAAAGAATTTGAGTGGATGAATTTTAGTTAGTTTTAATGAATTAATTGTCAACCTGATTAATTGTTTTAAAAACATTTTTTTCAAATCAATATTATAACAGTAGGTTGTGTTTGTGTTTTGCATCAATTGGTATTAGAGAAAAAGAATCTAAGCGCAGAGAGTATCCACCAAGACTTGTGGGAAGTGAGAAACGATTGTGAAAGACTCAAAATGATCATTGCAGGTGTGTGTGGAGTCCCGAACAATGGAGAGTTGAAGTTGTTGATTAGAAAAGATGTCGTCACGAAGAGGAAGACCCAGATTAGAGACAGTGCTCGAACAATTTAGAGACATGATAATGGATGAAATTAGAAACGAGGGAAGGTTAGCTTCTTGAAATACAAGAGAACACGAGAATGAGGAAGAAATCGAAGAGGGAGAATAGGGAAGAGAAAAAGAAGAAGTACTAGAGGATGTCAGGCAAGAGAGTTTTTTGAGAGCTCCCTCAAGAATAATGAAGATTAATAAGATAGATGTATTGAATTTTTCTGGGACATTAAATCCAAAAGAGTTGATCGATTGGATTGGAGAGTTGGAGGAGTACTTCAAATTGGAGGAAATTAGAGACCTATAGTGAGTGAAGATAGCCCAACTGAAATTGAAAGAGAATAATTCTTTATGGTGGAAAGGGTTGCAAAGAGAATGAGAAATGAATGGAGATCCCCAAATAACAAGATGGAACCAAATGATGATGAGATTGAAGAAAAAATTCATACTTGAAGATTACAAAATGGAGTTGTTTAAGAAGTTGCAAAATCTAAAGAAAAAAGATATTAGTGTAAAAGATTACAAAGAATAATTTTACAAGCTAGCTATTTGATCTAAAAGGCATGAAATTGATTAAGAGAAGGTAGCCAGGTATGTGAATGGATTACAATTTAACATTCAGGATGAGATGAGTATGTTGAAAATCACCACAGTTGAAGAAGCATACCAATATGCATTGAAGGATGAGGAGAAATTAATAATAAGACAATCAAACAATTACAAAAGTAGGGGAAGAATTGCAACTAAAAAGAGGCAAGCAAGCAGTAGCAAAGGAAAGTAGGTTGAAGAAGAATTCAAGCCCAAATGGAGTAAAGAGGTGGGCCAAAACACCAAAGAAAAAGAGGCATCAACAAGAGGACATGGTAGCAGCAGTAGAGGGTTTCCATTTATATGTTACCAGTGTGGAGAATTTGGTCATTGTGCTTTCGATTGTGATCAAATACAAGAGGGTAGCAAGAAGAGTGTAGCAAGGAACCACTTGGCACAAGAAGATGAGGAATGTAATGCATTGTTGAAAGTAGCAAACCCATAAGAAGGTGAATCTCTTTCAGACTATGTGCAAGGCTGGATGTAAGTGCTGCAAAGTTATTGTTGATAGTGGTAGTATAGATAACTTAGTTTTAGAGGAAATGGTAGAAAAGCTAAGTTTGAGGAGTAAACATCCTAGTCCACACAAAGTCTCTTGGTTGCAGAAGGAACATGAAATGACTGTGAGGGAGCAATGTTTAGTCAATTTTCAGATTGGTTCATATAGAGATGAGGTGTTGTGCAATGTGATTCCCATGACTACTTGTCACATATTATTGGGTAGGCTATGGAAATTTGACAGAGAGTCCATTTATGATGGTAGGAAGAATGTGTACACCATCTAGAAAGATGGAAAAAAGTATATGTTGAATTCTTTGAAGGAGAAAGAGAAACAGGTGAAAGAATCCATCTCTATTGTTTGTTGCAGTGTGGAGAAGAAACACGTAGGGGAAGAGGAACAAAGTGAGTGTAGTGATTTGCAGCCATTCAAAGGGAAAATTTCAAGAGGAAAAGGCGGATTGAATTCAAATTTATTGCAACAACACAATAAAGAAATAAAGAGTAGCAGACCAAAGAAATGTTGAGGGCATAGAAATGGACCGGCGGTAGGAAGTTGTTGGGAGAAACAAAATAACACAAGTGGAGGTAGTTTGGGTGTTGAGGTTGAGTAGAACAGTAGAAGAGAGAAGGCTCCCATTGACAAGGAGCAGTTGTGGATTCAAAAAAAACATGGGATTACCATCCCATGCACCTTTCAATGTTCCTGAGTTACTCAACTCAAGGAACATTTCACTTACCTAGTGTGTTTAGTGCAGGAGCACGCATGGGTGAATGGGCAATCAACACCACCAAAAAAAATTGTTACTTTGATCTTCAAATTTTGGTTTTTTTTCTTGTTTGGTTTTCTTCTTTCTTGTTTGTGCCTAAAATTCTTAAATTTTATGCCTTGAAAATGAGCAATGTTGTCTCATAAATTGTGATGAAAGAAGATCCTCTAAAATGTAACTAACTGGCATAAAGCTTAATCTCCATTTCTTGGTTTGCATCCAAACCTAAATTCAATGTTTAGTGGTGCTTTGTCATAAGGCTTTTGAAGAGGCCGATTGATTATTTAAATTGCAATAAGACCATATTCATTAATTTATTGGCTGGGCTTTTTCCACAACAAAGGACAACCAACATCAAAATTGGCAGGAGACAATGGAGGTATTTTGTTTTGGACATCAGATAAAACAAAGATGAAAAGAAGGCTTGCAGATTAAAAGAAGGAAAATTGAAGACTTAAAGACATTGACATATTTATATTTCAATAAAGAATTAAATAGTGAATTGAATGACATGATCAACCCTTTCACCTTTAGAAAAAATGTATGGAAGCCTATGGGAAAGGGAGAATTGGTCAAAAAGAAAAAAAAAAAGAAAAAAAGAAGAAAAATGACCAGGCATCGAAGAAGAGTAAAAGGCAGGGGGCACATCAGATGATGAATAATGAGTAGTTGTAAATGTATGACGTGCAGCTGAGAAAGGGAGTATGTAGCCAATTTTTTTTTTGATGCTCAACCGATTTGGAAGGGTGCAAAAAATACAAGAGGAAGTGCATTGCAATTGAGGAAGTGAAGAAGTCGATTGGCTTATGAGAGAAAGCCAAGTGTTGGGCACAACAGGTAAAAGGAATGAATGCAGAGAGAGTGAGCAGCCCATGTAAGAGGTCAAAGACTTGAAGAATTTTCTAGGAAAATGAGCAGAGGTATAAATAACGGGGGCACAAAGTATTAGAAGTGTGAGAAGCCCATGTGTTGAGGAAGAGGTCGCTATCTAAGAGAGGAACCAATTTAAATTTTAGTGGATTGATTTTGAATGCATACATAGTGAATTGGTATTTTTTATTTTTAACTAAAATGTTAGATAGTGAACAATAGTTGTATCAATTAAATGGAGATATATAATGAGTGCAGATTTTAATTTGAAGATAGTTGTCAAAGCATTTGAGCGGATGAATTTTAGTTGGTTTTCATGAATTAATTGTCAACCTAATTCATTGTTTGACAAATAGAATTGTCAAATCAACATTATATCAGTGGGTTGTGCTTGTATTTTGCATCACCTCTATTCCTACATATACAAATCCAACCATTACCACAACGATCCAACCAAAAAACTATATAGCTCCAACCTTAGGTATTTCTACTAGGAATCCTTTTAGTTTTGTGAACTCAAATATTGAATATCTCCAAATCCATCACCTCTCACAAAATTTCAATATAATTATCCACCTAACACATATATACCTGCACCATATTGACCTCCATCCCAAAACACAACCAATAATTCCATTATAAACCAACTTTTGTAAAATGTCACATCCCTTGAACAATAAATATTAACAGGGTGACCCCACAAAACTGGTTTACAATTCTGTTGAGGAAGGAAAATTGCAAAAATGCTCCCATGAAGAAAATTTCAAGTTTTTGGGGGTTTGCACAAAGGGGGTGTTTTCTCTAACCCAAAAGGGGTTCGCTCTAACCCCCCTTTGAGTGAACCCCCTTTTTATGATGTAACCATTTTTTACACATTTTTTAAAATGAAATCAAAGGGAAAGTCAAGAAAAAGGGGGGCTCACTCGAACACCCCTTCTAGCCAACCCCCTTTGCTCGAAAGGGTCAAGGGGGGTTCGCTCGAAGGGGGGTTTGAGCAAACCCCCCTTTTTTTCCCTTCTCCCCTGCTTATACCAAATTTCTACGAAATTTTTCCTTTCAAAGCTCGGGTGGAGGATTAAAATGGAGGAAAATTTAGAGACCCAACTGGATGATGGTAGTCCTCGAAATGAGTTATCCATCAAATATAATTTTAATATATTTTGGTTTTATTATGTATTTTTTTTATTTTAATTAAACATAGGCTTTTCACCGAAAATCAAGCACTTTGTTCTACACGTGGAAAAATAGTAGATTATCAAAAAAAAAATTGAAAAATATGTTTGGGCTAGATATTGATGTCCTTGACCCAATAAAAAAAAGAATTTCAATACATAGAAAAAAAGTTATGCTATTTATGGTATGCCTATGTCTAAATTGTAATTGGTTTGACTTCAAAACTTGATTAAGAAAAAAATATTCAATAAAACACTATGAAACCAAATGAGCATGCTAGATATTGTAGTTACAAAGCTAAATTCGAAAAAATTAGAATTTTATCCTTCATAGAAAAAAATTTATATTGTTTACGATGAGCACACTCTTTAAAAATGGTGTTTACTAATAAAAAACTAATTTTTAAAGGAGATGGAAAAAGAAATGCAATTTGATTCAAAAAAAATTTAAAAATATATATTTAGAATCTACAATTTTTTTTCCACAAATCACTAGTTTGCATCATCTTCAAATTCCTCATGGTTTAGCGGTTATAGGTGCCTGAAAGTGAAGATTTAGTTATAAAAATTCAATTCAATGCCCAATTTGGCAAAACATTGTAAACCAGTATTGTGGTATCACCCAACATTGAACCAAAACCAAAATGGTCAACCTTCACAATATGTCAAAAGAAACCCATTGTCATTGGAGATATTGAAAACAAAAACACCATAAGGCATAGAGGTACCCCACTTTGAGAAATATTATGGTAAAGAAGACCCTAGTAACCATGTATCAACATATACAACCTTATGTAGTGACTTCATTTTTTAAGATAAACTCTTGGCTAAACTCTTTCCTAGGTCCTTGAAAGACACATCCTTGGAATGGTTTTGTTCATTACCGAATAATTCAATCCAATCATTTAATGAGCTTATTGATACCTTTCTTAACCATTTATAAGTGCTCATTTGTCCTAATATGGTTCTACCTGACTTAATAAGGTGTAAGCAACAACAAGGAGAAAAAGTCAAATTTTATAGCACGTTATCAATTGCTTTATTCACAAATCAACATTAACCTCCTTGATGTGGATCTTCAACAAATGTTCATTGACAACTTACAAAAGAAAATAAGATATAAGGTTGGGATGATGAAGTTTCCATCATTTACACATTTGTGTGTGGCTCTCCATGATCAAAAAAATTCAATTATTCAAATATGAAGAGAAAGCTTCCTCAAATCGTGCTGAAAATTGGAATTTGTATCTCACAATAACTTTCAATCATTCAAGTAGAAAAATAAGGGTTTTATTAATATAAATACACCTCAATCAACCCTCTATGTTGAGTGTCAAGTTTCTGCTATAAAGACAACCCCATACTGATTTCAAGCTAAGGGCATCCAATTCACCCCACTCCTTGATTCCCTTCATTCGATTATGATGCATGGTGCAGGGCACCATAGCTCTTAATATGAAAATGTTGCAAATGTTAGGTTTTTGGTTAGTCTTGTGTTTATTTGATGTAATAAGGTCTTTAAGACCATAAATAATGTCATTATATGTTATTTTGGTCATTGAGAGTCAATTTTGGTTAATATTGTAAAAGTTGCTCCAATTTGCTAAAAGTTGCAAAAAGTTGCTAAGCAACTTTGCATTTTGGGTCTAATTGAGAAGTTGAATAGTTAGGGAGTTAAAATTTAGTTGTGGTAGGTTTTTTTTTGTTGTAAAATCATACATAATTCATTTAATGGTCGAAGAAAATTTTTTGAGAGTTGATTTGGAAATTGAACATAATAAAAACCTTGCTTTCTGCATTTTTTAAGAAAAATTTGTTGCTACAACAACTTGTATGTTTTCTTACAACCTGTATGTAATCCCTTGTACATTTAAATTGATTAAGGGATGAGTTAGATTCATTTTTGTTTTGGTCTCATAATATTTTATCAAGATTTGTGGATTTTATAGCAGATTTACTAAAACTGGTTCAAAAAACCTAAGTATTGGGTTTTTGAGAGAAAAATAATGGAACTCTCACCATTCCACTGATGAAAAGCTTTGAGAATCAGTGGAATTTGGTTAGATAGGGTTTATTTTTATTTCATGGTCTTGGCAGGAGTAGGGGAGGAAGTTTGATGAAGAATAGGTGATGCCCTAGGGTGAAAACCTCTTGTTTTTGGGTGAAAAAGTTGCATAGAAGTAGGGTTTTGTAGAAGAGTTTCTTGGAGACCATTCTAGGTGATTGGAATTGTTTTTGAAGAATATATCTAACATGTTTGGTCTGTTTATATGAATATTTTTGGTTTGGGTTTTGAAAACCTTGTTGGGAGTTATTTAAACAAGCCTAATTAGGCCTTTTCAAAGTGTAGCAACATTTTTTTGGATTTGTCGTTCCAAAACAACCACTCCTAATTTTTGGATATCTTGTAAAAGGGCTTAATGGGTATCCAAAATAGGTTTTACGTTGTGGTTTAGAGTTATTATCTGAAATTTATGGCTAAAATACCTTGTGCTACAAGGCATAGTGTCAAGTTGTGAAGGAAATCATTGTGTTTGAGGTGTTATGACTTTGTCATGTGTTTGATTGAGTTAGTTTGTGTTTGCATACCCTGATCTGCATCAATGCACCTCTTGAAAATGAATTTAATAACTTTACCTCCAATTAGACCTACTAATACAACCAAATATTTACCTCCAAACTATAACCCAAATTTTGTTTTTCATTATCATCAACAAGTTAGACATGATAAAAAATGATGCAAGTGTCTTAAACATCATGTATAAGGCCTCATTTATTCCAATCACATCCAATTGGTCGGTGTTAATGATCAGAGAAATAAGTTTGTCACTTCACCTAACCAAAAATTGTAAATCTTCACAAACCCAATTCCAAATCATTCAATCACCTTTATAAAAGCTAGTGAGAATAAGAACACTGTGATGAATGTCGATAAGATAGAAGGCATGACTCATGATGATAAGAGTGATAGTAAAGATGATCCTCTACAAGGCATGATTGGACTAATTGATGTTCAACCTCATAACGGCCACACCACTTGTCACCTAACATTTATTTTACTAAGGATGATGCACTTAGACATTTTCCTAATGGTCCTCTCTACATTACTAGTCGTATCAATAACATACCTACACAAGGAATACTCATTGATCTTGCATGTACAAATAATTTCATCACCGAGGAACTCTTGTTTGTGAAAGAGCTTTACCAAGATACTTATGACCAATTGAACGCATGGATTAAAACACATAATGGTTTTTCTTTCCCTACGATAGGTTCAATCACTCTTCCACTAAAACTTGGACCTCAAAAATTAGATGTGTCATTATCCATCATCCTGATATTAGACCAATTTCATGTAAGCTAGGCTACTCATGGTTACGCTCCATGAATGGTCAAATTCATAAGTGCATAAAGTTTCCTGTGGGGAGTAAAATATTTATAGTGCATCATAATGGATTTAATCCTTTTTCTTCCTATGGGAATTTTGCATTGGATTTATTTTGGATTGGACCTATGGAACCTATAAAGCCTTGTCAATATTTCTTTTTCAAGTCCTATCAAAAGTTCAAGGTAAAGTGCATAGCAAAATTATCCCTTAGCAATGTTCTTGAGTCCATGGGTGTTCTTTCTCCCAAGCTTACCATTGATTAACCTTTGATTGAGCGAAAAGACCTTCCAAGTAACAAAGATAAATTCATCATAGTTCCTCCACCCAACTCATACAAAATACCAAGAGACAGTAAGATGATCCCTTTTGTGCCTCCCAAGATAAAAACAAGTCTACAAACCTAAAGAGACAATGATTTCTCAACCCTCAACAGTTCCTCCCTTAAGGGAAGAAAAGAAATGAATGGTTGATAAGCCTGCTCCTACATCATCACAACTTAAAAATTATGCTAGAAGAAATTGAAATGCTAAAGAGAATAGGCATAGAATTTGTGCTATCACTCGCTAATTGGAAGAAATGAACAAACCAACATCACCCACACATATGGAAACAACTCAAGAAGAAATCCAACTTTCATCAAAATAATAGATTGAATCAAAACAAGAGGTAGAAAAGAGAATTCAAAAGCAATAATCATAAAACCTCCTATTGTGATCAATTTGGATGATGATGATGAGATTGCTAAAATTGATGAAGAATTACAAAATAAGTTGAATTTGTTATTTTCCACTTCTATGAATTCAGATGGGGGAAATTGTGATGATCCTCCTGATTGGAGTGACCCACCACATGTTGAACCTAGAGATGTTCCTAGAAGGACACTTATTGTAGTTCCTATATATATATCTACCTTTCATTTATGATGATAAATATATTGGGATGCAGATGACCTACTCTAGGCCAGTTCGCATGTGATGTACTACTTTAT
Source organism: Sequoia sempervirens (assembly GCA_007258455.2). Taxonomy (NCBI): domain Eukaryota; kingdom Viridiplantae; phylum Streptophyta; class Pinopsida; order Cupressales; family Cupressaceae; genus Sequoia; species Sequoia sempervirens. The sequence continues at coordinate 83,487,629 of VDFB02270651.1, forward strand.
CTTTTTATGTTCTTTCTATTTTCTTGCATGTAAGTTGATATCTTGTATCATGTTGCTTGGTGTGCCTTTATGTTTGTGAGTTTTCCTTGGATGACCCTTGTTACTATGTTGGTGCAAGGATACACAAGAAACAAATCTATTATGACATTTTTCTATTAGTATCTCAACTCTTCTATATGTCATAAACTTTATCTTTTCTTTGTCTTGTGTTTTCCTTTTAGGGACGATACAAGGTGTTCAGACATTTAGGTCTCTTTCATGTTGAACCAAAAGAATCTTTGTTTTTTTTCTCTCTCTCTCTCTATGTATCATTCCCCCTTTGTGTTCTTTGTTCCATGAGTATTTGAGGGATGAGCTCTATTATATCACTGTAGCAAAGACATATGCTAACCCCAAATTCGTGGATCCCTTAGTGTAAATTTCTATTTTTTTCATGGCATTGTATTATGGGGCAACCACTTCTCATGATGTAGTTTATTTGTAAATGTATCATTCGCATAAAGATTTCCAAATAATCTCTTTTGATCTTTTGTTGCATGGAATTTATCATTTTCTACTTTAATGTAATTGCTCATGGCATGGTGTTTCATAATTTATTTAAAGTGGGGACATACATTGACATTATCAAATTAGAAAGTTTGGATTCATTGTGTTCACAAGAAGTTGAACTTAGTGTAGCATTGACATAACGTCGATCATTTTTGTGGCATATTATCAAAGTTACTAGGGAGCACATCTTTTGTATGGATTAACAAATGGGTACACACCTGGAGACCTGGTGTGTCCTTGCCATTTATTTTACCTTTTTATGAGTGCACACCTTGTAGACCTAGTTTGTGTTTCTCATTTTTTCCTTTGGGGCTCACCTAGTGAACAACAGACTTCACTAGCCCTTGTGAGCATATTTTATGGACACATAGGATAGGATTGCTAGTCCATCCCTTTTTTCCTTTTTTGCATTATCTTTAACATTGAATGTTTGTGTATCTTTTTTTGCTGCTACACATGTGTGTGTTCCTTTATGCTTTTGTTTCTTTGCCATGAGATTTTAGATCTTAGGGGCTTGATCGCTCTCCTTGATCCTTTGTCATCTTATCTTTTCAACAGTTGTATAATTGTACCTCCTTTGACATATATTTCTCTACTTTAGTGTGGTTCTGAGGGAAAGTTCATCCTCTCACTAAAGATGGGGCTAAATATAGTGTAGGAAATTGTATACCTTTACAATTTCACACTATGTTTGGGTCCTTTAATTAATTGAACTTAATTAAGCTTCTAATTTTTCCAAATTATACATTTCAAAACCTTATTCTTACCATTTTCCGAAATGGGAACCAACATTAAATATTCATGGATTATATGTGTCCTGGAAATATAGGCCAAGATCCATTCACCCATGGGCGAATGGGTCCCTTTTATGGACAAGGACCCAATTTAAAATGTGTTTTTTTACAATATTTTGATGGTCAAAATTCAAGTTGTAAGTGTTGGATTTTGGAATCTATTTTTTGGGAAATTAGATAAACACCTACAAATATAGTCACTTCATCATTTGAAATATAACACACACCTCCTAACTCTTAATATAAAAAATTATTGTTAAGAGCATCCAAGAGCAACATTATCAATCATTTATTGCAGCAATCAAGATCCTAACATCATGTCCAAGTTTATGTGTGTTCAAGTTATCTTGTCAAAGCTAACAATTTTTGTAGGTATTCATACATTCAAGCATTCAAGAATTCAAGAAAATCAAGCAAACAAGATCCAATTCCTTTTAAGAGACATGTATGACTTCAATCCTTCAAGGAAGCCATTGAAGGATGGTGAGTTGTAGTGAGTGTTCATTCATCATTTCCTTCCTTTCCATTCAAGTTTTTTATCATTGACATTTCCATTGTGAAAGTGGTAACACTATTCATAGGGATTGACTGAGATGAACCCCTATATGGCACAAACATTTTTCCCTCTTTGTGTATGTGCAGATTATAGGTTGAAAAAGGATTGAAGAGATATTGAAGATAAATTTTGCATTGTTTCATTTGTTGTCATCATTCTTATTAAGATACATAAACTAAGTTGTAGAATTTATTTCCATCATTCTGACAAGTTTGTAAGTGGAAATCAGAATCTCAAATCTAACACCCAAGGACTGTCAAAAGTATTTTTAGAATCCCTATCAAGGACCCATTTACCTAGGGGTGAACTAGTCCTCCTGCACATTCCAAAACCATATTTTGGTGATAGGTACACACCCTCTGATATTTCCTATATCTACTTGTAAAGTTGCCCGACATGCTAATGTGAACCAGGGCTCTACATGTATGCAGTTGACTTATATACACATCATTATTATATTGAATTTATGTTATGATTACTTCACATGTGTGAATTGAGTTTGCATGGTGTACCTAGTGTTATTGTGTGCATTAGGATTTAACAGTATTTATATTATTGAGTTATATGAAATTGATTTGTAATGCATGTGCATGAGGTTACTTTGTAAATTAAAACTATATTGTGTGCCTAATGTGCATGTATATGTATTAGGGATCTAGGATTTGGAAACTGTCATTAGCACATGAAAATATCTTTGTTTAGCATATATTTTATGTTAATATTTCATCAAGTGTAAAACAAAATTGCATGGTGTGCTTAGTGTATTTTCTACGTAAGTATTGATAATGTTTATGTCATTTAGTTACATGCACATGATTGATTCATATGACACATAAATGGGTATAATTCATATCATAGTTGAATAATATGCATCTCATTCTATTGTGTACATATTAATTTTAATGGCATGTATGGGGGATAATTTATATTCAAATTGTATGGATTTGTAGGTGTGAATTAATATTTCACATGTATTCGATTAACTTGCATACATGTTCTTGTTTATATATATATATATGTTTATTAGGGAACTTACATCACAAGTGAATTAAATTTGTAGGGTATACTTAGTATTAACCAATAGCATGAAGGTGAATGATGCTAGGAGCTACCCACAATATGACAACATTGAGCCAACATTCACCAATAACACATAGATGATAGATGCAAGGAACTACCCCATACTAGTTTAGATTAAATTTTATACATATCATGAAGGTGACATCTATTAGGATCCACTAAATAAAAAGGTTCAACAAGTAATTGAAATATTGTTAATAGCCTCATGTATTATGTGTTGTTAGACCAATGCCCGTTTTGGTGATAACAAAGAAGAAATATGGGATTCTTATCTTGTCATCAAAGTTGGCAGTGAATTTAGGAAAAAAGGATGGATTGATTATGTGGTATGAGATGAATTAGAATTATTCTTTCCAATCGGGATGTACTTAATGGATTAGGTATTATTGAACTAGGTAAATGGGAAGATGCATGCAATAATGTCACATATATTTCTTTTTTCCATTTGATCACTATGTGTATGTATGATGTATTTATGAGTAGATGAATATGAGAGTTTGATGCATCTAAGATCTAACCACTATGTGTACCTATGATTAGTGCATATGCTAACCACTATGTTTACCTATGGATATGCAATGTCTAGGCATGAGCTTGTCACATCATGTGTGTGATTTATGCATGAGCTAGTCCACTATGTTTATATGTGATGTATGTTTGAGTTGTTTTTTATGTCTATATGTGATGTACATATCAATTGGCCACTATGTGGTTAATTATTATTAATACTATCTAACATAATTTTGGGATATTCTTGATATCATACTATTATATATGGATTAAATTGGAAACATAAGATCAATTATTGATTGTGATTTAAAAGGGAGGTCAAAAATCTCATCCTAAATGTATGAAGGAATTATTTCTTATGCTTGGTTTGTGAAGTACAAAGACTCTAATATTAGAAAGAGATAGTGGGTAGATCCATTTCGAATGAAAAACCTTGAGGAATAAGACTAGATCTATGGATTTGTTATGATATGATATGTTATCCTATATAGTGCAAAAATATAATATTCTGGCATAGAGTTTTTGCCATTACTATTGTTTGGTAAGGGTTGTATCACTTCTTACTAAAAATATTTTTCTTGATCAAATAAGATTGTACTTAAGATGTAAGGGTTAGTGCAGGATCATGGTGGGCCAAACATGGCCCTTAAGTGCAATGAAAATACAAAAAAATAGACTCAAGCAACTTCACATATGAATCTGAAGAGGTTATTAAAATAATTTTGAAAATATGTAGGAATAGAATTTGTAGCTAATTGAATGTAGTTTGTAGGCTACTAAATTTTTTTTGGAAAAAAAAATAAAATTATTTGGTCAAAAAATTATATTTCAATGAGTAGTACTTTAAATTTTTGAAAAAAACAAGTGATTTTCCAGCCACCCTAAGTATGAGCAAATTTAAATACTTTTTTCAAATCTTTGAATATAAGTAGAGGACACATACCCAAATGTGATACATATTTTTTGTAAGTAAATAATTAGTTATCAATTTTCTAGTAGGACTTTCTAAAAATATGAAAAACTATTTATCCAACCACCTTAACTTGGTCAATAACTTATGATTTATTTTAAACTATAATTTGTGAAGCATAGAGTGTGACACATCTTTTGGATTCAAAAAAATTGTAATCGTTTAAAAGTTATAGATATTTTTCAGTCAGCCTATAAATCAAGACTTTACACATAGTGTATGTAGAAAATCAAAAATAATTATTTATTAAATTTAAAATAAAACATATTTTATAATGGTAGAATTCTATCAATTTATTGAATAAATCCTTTATGTTTCATCAAATTCAGATGAAAAAAGTCATCGACACAAAGGTTTAATGTCAAAAAACCATTACAACCCCCCTAAACACTATGGGGTGGTTGGCTTTTCAGGTTGGACATCCCCAAGCCAAATCCAAAAACAATCTTGAGGCAATAATCAAGACAAAAAACATGTTAAAAAAAATTGATATCTATTGTTAATGGATATCCATTTCTTATACTTAAGAATGCTTATTTTGGGTTAACTATAGATTAAAATTTAGTATTATGGAATGTGAATCGGTCTATTTCATATTATGGTTGAGTATTATTTATGTCATTGAGTATTGTGCGTAATAATCTCCATAAAGTGTACATAGGATTAATTTTTATTAAATTTGTATGATGTGCTAATATGAATTAGGATTTTGTATATATTCAATTGACTTATATGCATCCTTGTTTATATGGAATTTATGTTATGATTACATCACATATAAGAATTAAATTGTTATGGTGTACCTTGTGTGTTTGTGTACATTAGGATTGAATATAATTATATTATTGAATTACATGTGATTGATTTATTTGTCATAAATATGAGGATAATCAAATTTAACGTTTTATTGTGTGCTCAATGTCTATGTATGTACAAAATTTTATGTTGGTGTGGTAAGAATGCATATGTGCATTACTAGTATTGGTGACATATATTTAATTAATTTGTATACTTGTGATTAATTTATATGAAGTATAGATTGGTCTAGTTTATCTTATAATTGAATGTTATGTATGTCTTTGAGTTTTACGCATAATTTGTATAGTGCTTTTGGTGTGCTAAGGTAAATTAGGCTTTGGAATGTATTCACGTGGATTATATAAACATCATTTATAAGGAATCTATGTTATAGTTATATCACATGTGTAAATTGGATTTGTATGGTGTATCTTATGTGAATATTAGGATTGATTAGTATTTATATCATTGAGTTAAATGTGATTGATTTGTAGTTCATGTACATGAGAATAATTTATATAAAGGTTGTATTGTGTACCCAATGTGTATATGGGCATAAGGTTTTTATGTTGGTATCGCATGAAGTGTGAATCAAACTTGTATGGTGTTCTTGTGTGTATTAATATTGGCGGCATTTATGTCATTAATTTGTATAAATGTGATTGATTCATATAGAATGTAAATTGAGTCTAGTTCATTTTATGGTTGAATATTATGTGTGTTATTGAGTTTTATGTGTAATACTTTCCATGGCACATACATAAGGTTATTTTTTATTAAATTTGTATAGTGTTCTATCATGAATTAGGCTTTGAAATGTATGAAATTGAATTGTATACACATCCTTGTTTACATGTAATTTATGTTATGTTGGAATAACATTTGTGAATTGAATTCTTATGGTGTATTAGTATTGGAGTTCTTGTGTGCATTAGTATTGGTAACATTTATTTCATTGTTATATGCATGTGATTATTTCATATTGAATGTATATCATTCTAGTTTGTATCAAGAATGAACGTTATGTATGCTATTTTGAGTTTTGCACTTAAATAATCTCCATGGTGCATACATAGGGCTAAATTTTATTAAATTTTCATGGAATTCCATGTGTGCTAATATGAATTAAGCTTTGGAATGTATGCAATTTACTTGTATACACATCCTTTTTTATATTATGGAATTTATGTTATGATTACATCACATGTGTGAATTGGATTTGTATGGTGTACCTGATGTTCTTGTGTGTTAGGATTGAATGATTTTTAATCATTGAGTTATATGTGATTTATTTCTATGCCATGAGTAATTCATATTCAGGTTGTAGTGTGTGCCAATGTGTATACATGCATAAGGCTTTTATGATCTAGTGTTGTACCAAGTGTGAATCAAATATGTATGTTATGTATGTCATTGAGTTTTGAGCATAATAATCTCCATGGCACATACATAAGGCTAATTTTTATAAAAAAAATAGTTTACTTGGTTTGCTAATGTGAGCCAAGCTTTGACATGTATGTAATTCTCTTGTATATGCATCCTTATTTATATTGATTGGTGCTTATGTGCAATTAGTATTTGTGGCCTTTAATTCATTAAGTCAATATACATGTGATTCATTCATGTGGAATATAAATTGGTATAATTCATATTATGGTTGAATATTATGAATGTAATAGAGTTTTATGCATAATAATCCCCATGGCATGTACATAGGGATAATTTTATTAAAAATTATTGTGTACTTGGTGTGCTATTGTGAATCGGCTTTGACATGTATGTGTAGTTTAGGAAATTATATACCTTTACAATCTCACACTATGTTTGGGTACCTTAATTAATTGGACTTAATTAAGCTTCTAATTTTCCAAATTATGCATTAAAAATCCTTATTTGTACCATTTTCCAAAAGGGGAACCAACATTAAATAAATGCATTTAATAATTAAATTATCATGGATTATGTATATCCTAGAAATATAGGCCAAGACCCATTTTCCCATGGGTGAATGGATCCCCTTTATGGGCCAAGACCTAATTTAAAATATGTTTTTTTGGTGGGTATTTTAATGATCAAAATTTAAGTTGTACAAATGTCAGCTTTTGGAATCTAATTTTCGAGAAATTAGATAAACACTTATAAATACATAGTCATTTATCGTTTGAAATATAACACACACCCAACTTTTAAGAGAAAATATTATTACCAAGAGCAGCTTTATAAGTCATTTGTAGCAACAATCAAGATCCTAACATCATGTCCAAGGTTATGTGTGTTCAAGTTATCTTGTGAAGGCTAACATTTGTTGTAGGTCTTCATACATTCAAGCATTCAAGAAAATCAAGCAAACAAGATATAATTCCTTTGAAGAGATGTGTATGACTTTAGTCCTTCAAAGAAGCCATTGAAAGGTGGTGAGTTGCAACATGTGTTCATTCATCATTTCCTTCCTTTCCATTCAAGGTTTTTATCATTGACATTGTCATTGTAAAAGTGTGAACATTATTCACAAGGTTTGACTGAGGAAAATCCCTATATGGCACAAACATTTTTCCCTCTTTGTGTATGTGTAGTACAAAATTTATTTCCTTCATTCTTACAAGTTTGCAAGTTGAAATAAACATCTCAGATCTAACACTCGGGGATTCTCAAAAGTATTTTCAGAAGTCCTATCAAGGACCCATTTTCCTAGGAGTGAACTAGTCCTCCTACATATTCCAAAACAATCTTTTGGTGACAAGTACATGCCCTTTGATATTTCCCATATATGCCTACAAAGTTTTGTTATAGCCTATATATCTTTGAGAATTTGTATTTTATATATTAGGTCATATAGGCCATTTAGTTTAATTATTTCAAATCATTCATAATCATCCTAAACTACCCTTAAAGAATCCCACCAACCCAGGTTTGATTTCTCACCATTGATGTTAAAGTCAGTCTCTTGGCTTTGTGGTTGTCGATTTTGAATGAAATTTGGAAAGAGAAATCCTATATCTTAGGTTCTTTGTATTGAGGACCTAGGATCCCCCTTCCCTTTCCTTATTTTTGATTTTGGTGAACCTGACATTTTTCGTTGTAGAATTACTTTACAATCATAAAGAATAACTCAGGTACTCAGTTTTTGATTTTTCAGAACCCTGTACAAAGACACATTTGTCCTCGGGTGAACCTGTCCTTGTATAGGTACTTCTATAAATTTTTACACACATTTTTGTATTTGTATGCTCAGATTCGCTACACTTGCATATCTCTATTTATGTTTGAAAAATTTCCTATTATGAAGCATTTTGTATTTAGTTCATTTGGTAAAAAGAAAGTGCTTTATTTAGAATCAAAATTTGTATGCAAAAGTCATCACTCTTAGGTCCTTGCATTTTAAATAAGTCAATTATCATATTTTAGATCTGAAAATTGCATCAACATTTATTCAAACATCTTTTTACATTATTGCATACTTGCATTTCACATCACATTAGAATACATTAAGAAAATTTTGGAAACTCATTTACTGTTTCAACTCTCTACAAGTATAATCAAGATCTTTAGGGAGTTTAGTTCATAGCCAAACTTTGATTTCTTAAAATCCCTAAGCATGGCTTATTCACCCCTGGGCGACCCTATCATGCTTGTCTTGGTTAAACAAACTTTTTCCTTGACCTTTATTACTGTGTTTTTTGTTTGTTCCTAGTTTTTTTTTCCTATCTCTGGGTGTTTTATGTCTTTATTTAGTATATCAATGTTCATCTTGGGTGCACTCTTGGTGTGGTAAAACTTACATGAGTTTTACAACCTAGTGTCCTAGTGCCAATACTCTATTGAGACATAGTTTGAGACTCATGGCATCTCGTGTTGGTACATCCATTGTGGATCTTGGGTTTTCCAACTCTCTCGTACAAAGTGTTGACAATACTCAACCCATGTTGGATTCCATCCCTAATTCCACATTTCTCATGACCACCTTGCCATCAACTACTATCACTGATGTTGAAACCATGGTTGCTCATGTTCTTGTCATATAAAATTAGATAAAATTTAGAAAAACTTCAAGAATATGTGAGTACAAAATATATTGTTGGAATTGCAATTCCTATCATAGATAACATGAGAAAAATTCTTGATAATGACCGAGGATTATAGGTTGTGTGCAACCTAGCTCATATTAATGATGATCATGTTTCAACAATGGCTAGTTGTGTTCAAGCTTTGGGATATAATCAAAGCCAAGGAGGAAATAAAATTCCTCCCCTAAAACTACAACCTCTATTCCTACATATAAAAATCCAACTTTTACCACAATGATGCAACCAAAAAACAATATAGCTCTAACCTTGGGTATTTCTATTGGGAATCCTTTTAGTTTTGTGAACTCAAACATTGAATATCTCTAAATCTATCACCTCTCACAAACTTGCAATATAATTGTCAACCTAACACATATACACCTCCAATATATTGACCTCCATCCCAAAACACAACTAATGATTCTATCATAAACCAACTTTTGCAAAATGTTGCATCTTTTTAACAACAAATAACAATATTGAACCAAAAACAAAATGGACAACCTTCATAATATGTCAAAAGAAACCTATTGTCATTGGAGATATTGAAAACAAAAGTGCCATAAGCCATAGAGGTGCCCCGCTTTGAGAAATACTATGGTAAAGGAGACTCTAGTAACCATGTATCAACATATACAACCTTATGTAGTGACCTCATTTTTGAAGATAAACTCTTGGCTAAACTCTTTCCTAGGTCCTTGAAAGACACATCCTTGGAATGGTTTTGTTCATTAATGAATAATTCAATCCACTAATTCAATGAGCTTATTGATACCTTTCTCTACCATTTATAAGTGAACATTGGTCCTAAGATGGCTCTATCTTACTTAATAAGATGTAAGCAACAACAAGGAGAAAAGTCAAATTTTATAACACGTTATCAATTGTTTTACTCACAAATCAATATTAACCTCCTCAATTTGGATCTTCAAAAAATGTTCATTGACAACTTACAAAATAAAATAAGAGATAAGGTTGGGATGATGAAGTTTACATCCTTTACACATTTGTGTGTGGCTCTCCGTGATCACTAAAATTCAATTAGTCAATATGAAGATAAAGCTTCCTTGAATTGTGCTGAAAATTTAGAATCTATATCTCACAATAACTTTCAATCATTCAAGAATAAAAATAAGGGTTTTATTAACATAAATCCATCTCAATCAATCATCTATTTGTAGCATCAAGTTGTTATAAAGACAATCCCATACTGATTTCAAGATAAGGGCATCAAATTCACCCCACTCCTCGATTCCCTTCATTCAATTATGATGAAACTCTTGAAAAAGAATTTAATAAATTTACCTCTAGTTAGACCTATTGATACAACCAAGCCTTTACCTCCAAACCCTAACCCAAATTTCATTTTTCATTATCATCAACAAGTCATACATGATACAGAATGATGCATGTGTCTTAAACATCATGTACATGACATCATTGATTCCTATCACATCCAATTGGGAAGAGTTAATGATCAAGGGAATAAAGTTTATTGCCCCACCTAACCAAAATTTACAAATCTTCATGAACCCAATGCCAAATCATTCAATCAACTCTGTAAAATCTAGTGAGAATAAGACTGGTGTGATGAATGTTGATAAGATAGAAGGCATGATTAATGATGATAAGAGTGATAATAAAGATGATCCTCTCCAAGGTATGATTGGTTTCATTGATGTTCAACATTGTAAGGTCCAAACCACTTGTCACCTAACATTTCTTCTACTAAGGATGATGCACTTAGACATTTTCTAGATGGTCCTCTCCACATTACTAGTCATATCAATAACATGCCTACACAAGGAATACTTATTGATCCCGCATGTGCAGAGAATGTCATCACCGAGGAATTTTTTTTGTGAAAGAGCTTAACAAAGATACTTATGAACAACTAAAAGCATATTAAAACACATAATTTTTCTTTCCCTATGATAGGTTCAATCACTCTTCCATCAAAACTTGGACCTAAACAATTAGATGTGTCATTCTCCATCATCCTGATATCAGACCAATTTCATGTAAGCTAGGCTACTATGGTTACACTCCATGAATGTCATCTCGTTGATCATTCACAAGTGCATAAATTTTCTTGTGGGGAACGATATAGTTATAGTGCATCACAATGGATTTAATCCTTTGTCTTCCTATGGGAATTTTTCATTGGATTTATTTTTTCCTGGACCTATGGAACCTATAAGCCTTGTGAAGATTTATTTTTCAAGTCCTATCAAATGTTCAAGGTAAAGTGCATTGCAGAATTATCCCTTAGCAATATTACCGAGTCCATGGTTGTTCCTTCTCCCCAACTTACCATTGACTAACCTATAATTGAGCTCAAAATCCCTTCCAAGCAACAGAGATAAATTCACCACAGTTCCTCCACCCAACTCATACAAAAGCCCAAGAGACACTAAGATGATCCCTTTTGTACCTCGCAAGATAAAAAGAAGTCTATAAACCTAAAGAGACAATGATTTACCAACCCCCGACAGTTCCTTTAGTTCCTTCCATAAGGGAAGAAAAGAACCCAATGGTTGATAATCTTTCTCATACGTCATCACAACTTAAAAGTTATGCTAAAAGAGACTGAAATGCTAAAGAGCATAGGCATAGACTTCGTAATATCGCTCACTGATTGCAAGAAATGAATAAACCAACATCATCCACACCTACGGAAAAATATCAAGAAGAAATACAACTTCCATCAAAATAAGACATTGCATACAAACAAGAGGTAAACAAGAGAATTCAGAATCAATAATCATAAAACCTCCTATTGCGATCAATTTGGATGATGATGATGAGATTGCTAAAATTGATGAAGATTTACAAAATGAGCTGAATTTGTTAGTTTCCACTTCTATGAATTCAAATGGAGGCAACTGTGATGATCCTTCTCATGGGAGTAACCCACCACATGTTGAACCGAGTGATAGTGATGTTCCTAGCATGACACTTTTGTAGTCCCTATAGTTAGTTATCTACCTTTCATTTATGATTAGCAAGATTGGGATGCAAATGACCTGCTCTAGGTCAGCTTGCATGTGACGTACTACTTCATCTGTTTATGTTCTTTATGTTTTCTTGCATGTAATTTGATATCTTGTATCGTGTTGCTTGGTGTGCCTTTATTTTTATGATTTTTCCTTGGATGACCCTTATTACTCCATTGGTGCAAGAATACACAAGAAACAAATCTATTATGACATTTTTCTATTTGTATCTCAATTCTTCTATATGTCATAAAATTTATCTTTTTTTTGTCTTGTGTTTTCCTTTTGGGGACGATGCAAGGCATTGAGTCATTTAGGTATCTTTCATGTTGGCCCAAAAGCATATTTGTTTTCTCTCTATCTCTCTATGTATCATTCCCCCTTTGTGTTCTTTGTTCCATGAGTATTTGAGGGATCATAATAGTTTTGAGATCTATTATATCACTCTAGAAAAACATATACTAACCCCAAATCCATGGATCCCTCAATGTACATTTCTATGTTGCTCATGGAATTGTATCCTGGGGTAAACCCCTTCTCATGATGTAGTTTATTTGGAAATGTATCATTCACATAGGGATTTCAAAATAAGCTCTTTTGACACTTTTTTTGCATGGAATTTACCATTCTCTAATTTAAAGTGATTTTTCACGACATGACATACATTGACATTATCAAATTAACATTTTTGGATTCATTGTGTTCACAAGAAGTTGAACTTAGTGTAGCATTGGCATAGTATTGATCATTTTTGTGGCACCTTATCAAAGTTATTAGGGAGTATATCTTTGGTATGGATTAAAAAATGGGTACACACTTGTACCTAGTGTGTCCTTCCCATTTATTTTACCTTTTTATGAGTGCACACCTTGTAGACCTAGTTTATGTTTCTCTTTTTTTCCTTTGGGGCTCACCTAGTGAACAATCGATTTCACTAGCCCTTGTGAGCATATTTTATGGGCATACAACATAGGCTTGCTAGTCCATCCTTTTTTCCTTTCTTTGCATTAGCTTTGACATTGAATGTTTGTGTACCTTGTTTTGTTGCTACACATGTGTGTCTTCATTTATGCCTTTATTTCTTTTCCATGAGATCTTAGATCTTGGGGGCTTGATCACTCTCCTTGATCCTTTGTCATCTTATCTTTCCAATATTTGTATAATTGGACCTCCCTTGACATAAATTTATCTACTTTAGTGTGGGTCTGGGTAAAATTTTATACTCTCCCTAAAGTGGGGGCTAAATATAGTGTAGGAAATTGTATACCTTTACAATTTCACGCTATGTTTGGGTCCTTTAATTAATTGGACTTAATTAAGCTTCTATTTTTTCTAAATCATCCATTCCAAAGCCTTATTCTTACCATTTTTTGAAAGGGGAACCAACATTAAATAAATGTATTTAATAATGAATATTCATGGATTATATGTGTCCTAGAAATATAGGCTAGGACCCATTCACCCATGGGAGAATGGGTCTCCTTTATGGGAAAGGACCCAATTTAAAATATGTTTGTGGCTGTGTTTAATGGTTAAAATTCAAGTTGTAAGTGTCAGCTTTTTGAACATAATTTTCAGGAAATTAGATAAACACGTAGAAATATAGTCATTTTATCATTTGAAATATAACACACACCTCCTAACTTTTAAGAGAAAATATTATTGTCAAGAGCATCCAAGAGCAACATTATCAATCATTTATAGTCAAGATCCTAACATCATGTCCAAGTTTATGTGTGTTCAAGTTATATTGTGAAGGCTAACAAGTGTTGTAGGTATTCATACATTCAAGCGTTCAAGCATTCAAGTAAATTAAGCAAACAAAATCCAATTCCTTTGAAGAGATGTGTATGACTTCTTTCCTTCAAGGAAGCCATTGAAGGATGGTGAGTTGCAACAAGTGTTCATTCATCATTTCCTCCATCAATATTTTTATCATTGCCATTGCCATTGTGAAATTGAGAACACTATTCATAGGGTTTGACTAAAGAAAACCCCTATATGGCACAAAAAAATTCCATCTTTGTGTATATGAAAATTATAGGTTGAAAAGGATTGAAGAGATATTGAAGAGAAATTTTGCATTGTTGCATTTGTTGTCATCGTTGTTGTTAAGAAACAAAAACTCAGTTGTGGAATTTACTTTTGTCATTCCAAAATGTTTGCAAGTGGAAATCAGCATCTCAAATCTAACACCCAAGGACTATCAAAATTATTTTTTGAATCCTTATCAAGGAACCATTCACCCAAGGGTGAACTAGTCCTCCTGCACATTCGAGAACCATCCTTTGGTGATAGGTACATGCCCTTTGATGTTTCCTAGATCTACAGGTACAAAGTGTTATAGTCCGTGCATGTTTTTGGGAATTTTTATTTTATATATTAGGTCGTATAGTTCATTTATTTTCATTATTTCAAATCATTCCTAATCATCCTAAACTGTCGTTAAAGAATCCCACCAACCATGTCTAATTGACTCACCATTAAGGTTGAAAGTTAATCGCTTGGCTTTGTGGTTGGTGATTTTGAATGAAATTTGGAAAGAGTACTCATATATCTTAGGTTCTTTGTATTGAGGACCTAGGATCCCCCCTCTTTTCCTATTTTTCATTATGCAATTGAATTGTATACAAGCAACATTATTTATATACAATAGTTCTTATGTGAATAGTATTGGTGATATTTATATCAGAAAGTTGTATATATATGATTGATTCATATGGAATGTAAATTGGTATATTTCATATTATGGTTGAATGTTATGCATGTGTGCCATTGATTTTTGTACATAATATTCTCCATGACACATACATAGGTATATTTTTATTTAAAGTTCTATGGTGTTCTCGGTGTGCTAATGTGAACTAGGGTTTTACATGTATGCAATTGACTTATATACACATCCTTCTTATATTGAATTTATCTTATGATTACATCACATGTGTGAATTGAGTTTGTATGGTGTACCTAGTGTTATTGTGTGCATTAGGATTTAATAGTATTTATATTATTGAGTTATATGGAATTGATTTGTAATGCATGTGCATAAGTTTACTTTGTAAATTAAAACTAGAGGGTGTGTGCAAAAATTTGTGACACAAAAATATGCCAAAGTGAAAAAATGCAAAAATACACCTTTTTGTGCACACCAAATTTGGTGCACCCTAAATCGTCAAGACATTTGGCGCAAACAATTTGGTGTATGCCAAATTTGGTGTGCGCCAAATGAAAAAAAATAATAAAAATAAAAATAGGCTCATGTCATTATTTTCTGCTCAACCCATGACTTGGTTTGGGGTTTTTCATCTCTGTAACTCACACTCTCCAAATCTCTTCCATTTTTTGCACTCAGCTTGCAATTCTTCATGAGGATGCCACCAATACATCAAAGATGTCAAAGATTGTGAAGAGGTATGTATTTCTATTGTTTTTATTTCAAATTTGAATTAGAATGTAGATTGAAATAGCTTTTTTTAATAAAATTTTGTTCTAATTCTCAGGGAATGAATCTCCACATCCAAACATTGAGAATTCACAATCACCCCCTCACAAACAGCCTTGTAAACAAGAACAACCTCAAACCCCTCTGTCAGTTCATAGGAATCCTCAAGGAACACAAGAAATAGCCTAAATCAAATTGAAAAGAACAAAAGAGACATTGGACAATTGATTGGAATATTAACTAAGCATGTTGAAACCCACCCTTATAGGAGAGGGATTTTCAAATCATTGAAGTCAATTGTATCACATGTAGGATAAATGAGCAAGAAAATTAATTTTTGGTCAAATAAGAGGGATGAGTTAAGAGAATTTTATGCTAGTGAAATTTAATATGTAGATGCGAGAAAACAAAAAAATAGCAAAGCTAAATTGTTTTCCTTATTTACAGACCCAAGAACCAACACACTTTTATCTCATGCATACACAAGGTTCCCCATCCATTGGTGTCACCATGAATTAATTAAAAATAAGTTTTGGGAGTGGTGGTGGATGATATTTAACCAACCTCCATGCAATAACCATGAGTTACCACAATACTTTTTGGGGAAACTCTATTGTGAGTTTGTCCTCAATAAGATGCCAAATTATTTTGACATCTTAGACTTTCAGGGTAGAGGTGGGGGATCCACACATGATAGACCGGGTGCATGATGTAATCCACAGGTTGCACCGAGACCCTTTTCCAAACCCATGGTAGAGCATGTTTTCATTCCTTTCATTGTTAATGATAGTTTCAAGGTGGACATGCTAGAGTCTATGAGCTCGCTCACTCAGACCATTGTATAGTGTGCAAGGCCTCTAGTAGAGCCTGATGTGGACGAGACTAGTAGGCCCCGAGTTCCACCCCACCATTGTGGCACTTGCACTATTGTTTGCACGTACAATTATCAAAGTGCTTGGGATGTGGCTACACATCCTACATTAGTTGCAGAGGCGATGGCTATGATAGATGAATTGCTAAATGAAACATTTGGTATTGATACTCAAGTAAAATTCAACAAGCTCATTTAATTTTGTTTATTAAATTATATTTTGAAAGTTAAGAATAACTAAATTAGTAGAATCAATATGATGAAATTTTAGGGTTAGAGTGTTCATGATATGTGCACCGTTCCTACAGACCCTTATTCGTTCTCGACGTTGAGTCCATAGGTATGCAACTAGTATTAAAGAAATAATTATTGCATGTGAACAATTGAATGTTATTTGAATGTTTAATATCTCATAACATGCTTTGGATGTCAAACAGTTTCTTGGTGGACCTTTGAGCTCCACACCTCACTATTTATTTCCTCAAACAAATTTCACTTGGGTAACCTTTATTCATTAATGGTGTTGTAAAACAATGTTAGCTAGTTTTCATAATTTTACGTATACAAATCTAAAAAATTGATGAGAAACACAAAATTTGGTTGGTCTTATGAGATCCTAATTATATTTACCATTCAACATCCATCTCATTCTTCAATTCCTATCATCAAACATATTCTAACCATTTTATATCACATATCCCAATCTTTAATACCTTATATATTATACCACCTTCCTCCATATTTCATCTTATATGCATATCTTTACAAGAAACCTTTCCTTCTGTTCATTATTGACCAAATATCTTATACATTATTACTACACACCTCAATTTCCCATTTCATGTCCTATATTCAAGTCTTAGACATCGCCTAGTTCACTTTATGGTATAATATTCTCTCCTAATTACTTCCCATTAACCTCTAGTAGTTCACCTTAAATGTTTTATTATCCCATCCTAGCTCATCCAATTAATCTCTGCTAGTCCATTCTATGTTCCATCATCCCCTCTTGATCATGTCCCATTATCTTTTCCTAATTCACTTTATGTTCCTTTATTCTTGTTGTCAAATAGATTGCACCTGAATGCTTGAATGACTAAATTCAGCAATCTGTTGAAACATGGGAACTATCCTCAGGCTATGGGTATTCCTATGATGAAGATAGACCTCTAGATTCTAGGCTAGTTCCTATATGATGGTCAATTTGATACTTGAATAATTTGTTTTGAAAAAAGGGTAAGAGGGATTGAACTGAATACATGAACCAAAAATGAAAACTTCGGTGATGCACCTAATTAGAAAAACTAAACTACAATTTGACTCACAAAATGATTACTTAGTACTTTAATTTGCACAACTTGATTTGGTAGTCTAATCATCTGAATGTTTTAAACAAAGGCTTTGATTCAATACAATTTTGAGGGAAAACATTGTTTTCATGACTAAACTGATTAATCAATTACATGCACAGTGTATAACCAGTGAATTTAAACTAAACTGCATACAGATATCTATGAAGGAGATAGAAAAATTAAAGGTTTTAAAACTGAAAAAAAAGAATAATCCTTTGATCAAATCCTACACAATAATGATGCCTGAAATCTTGAAGGAAAAACTTGAAAATGCTGGAAATTGAAGGAATCTTCTGCTAAATAACACAATTTGAACCAATAAACCTGTTGTTGTATTAATCTGAAAATGAAAGCTGAGTTACATGATATTTCTCTTTGCAAAATGCAAAGGCTGAAAAACAAGAACTAGATGAAAAAGATTAACTTTTTCCAATATATACAAAAAGCCTCTTCAAGGCATGAAGATGAAACTGAAAGTCAATTTTAGTGTGAAAATGATAACTCCAAGGCAAATCCCAAGCAAAAATAAACAACTCCAGAAGAAGAGCTCAACCTCATGCAAAAATGAGTGAACTCAAGCTCAAAGTCAAGGTCAACTCATGATTGACACATGGGTCACTAGAACTAAACTAGAAATCCTTGAAAAAGAGGACCAAAACATGCAAAAATTGCCTCATTTTTATCAACTTGGCCATGATGACTGAAACTCCATCTCTGTATTGTGCATGGCGATAATATCTCGTGAACTGATGTAGAACTGGAGCAATGTACCAATAATCTCCATAAATTGCATGATTAAGTTCTCCAGTTAGCTTGCACTTGTATTCTTGCATGGATTTGAGAAGGCCTTCATTTAATTAAATGTTAAAAATAATCATCAAATGATTATTTTAATATTTTTACAACTGACATATACATATACCCCCTTATTTATTGTCTAAATATTAACGTAATAATAATATTACTTTTAATATTTAATTGAACATTAAATACTTTTAAAAATCCATGCAAGGATAATATTTCAAAGTCAAAGAACACTTTGAAATCAGCCTCAAAAATCATAGGACCCTTATTTCATTATTAGGTCGATTGACCCTAAGAGTCAAGACCACAATGATAATTAAAATGAAATGATTGTTTGGAAAAATAGAGTAAAAAATTAACTCATCAGTGAAAGGCTCTTAGTAAAAAGCACCGAACCCTGAAAATCATTTCATTTTTTGCATATGAGTTTGAAGAAACTTCATGAAGACTGGCCGCCAACTTGGGTAGGGTTTCTGAGAAATTGCTTAATCAGGAGTTCAAAATTCCACCATACCTTACTATTTTCTAGATTTTCCATGAAGATTTTCAGTGGGTGAGTTGTTTTCAGTCACAATTTGGAGATATTGTGTAACATTTCTGAAACTTTAAGCTGCAGCTGTAGCATAATTTCTAACATATTCTCTTCTCTTATTATTTTGTTGTCCTTCAATTGTTCTAGGCCGCCATTGAAGAATTTGAGCTTGAAATTCATAAAGCTAACACCATTCTATGCTACGCCTGAGCTGAGTCTTTGAAGATTTGTTGTTGGGAATAAATGGTAAACATCATTCCCAACCCAAAACTGGCTTTTATCTCAGATTTAGAAGCATTTTTGGGCTTATAGCTGCGACTATGAGATATATTTCTGATGCATTTCCTCCTTTTGTGTATATTTATGTTGTTGTGTGAGCTCGACTTATGAATTTTGATGCTCAAAGAGAGCTCAGTCACGGACTTGTTTGTGCTCCCTTAGGTGCATGATGGTAATTTCTCTCTTGTTTTTGTTTTCTTCATGGCATCTTCTGGGTTTTCTCCATTTTGAATAAAAAGAAATCCTCACTACATTTTCATTTTTCTGAAAATTTCGCACCATCTCTATAGAAAAATAAGAAAACCCATCTACGTTTTTGTATATATCTTACTTTCAAAAACAATAAGAAGCTTCTATCTATACATATCTCCATATCTGATGCTAGTTTTGAGAAACACAAAGAATTTTTGCTCATATTCCTGATTAAAAGTTGCGGCCTCATATTTGCATTCTAGGTATTCTCTTTCAGTACATATTACATTTCCTATAGCTGTCATTCTGAAACCCCTTTGAGAATGATGAAAAGGAGGAAATGACTTTCTCTCTTTGTTGTTTCCATAAAAAAGTGAATGCCTGTAATTGTTTCTCGATGCTTTGACTGTATATACAAATCTGTAACTCGAATCTTTTCCTGTAGAAGTGTATCCTTTGAAAATTTCATGAAGAAGACTTGTCACTGTGTATATTGTATCACTGGTAAATGGGCTCATTAACTGTCACCTTCTTTGTATTCAAGCAGTTATGTCTCTGAATACTTCTTTAAAAAAAAAAAAAGTGACTTCTTCTTTACATATCATCTGGGACAATTACTAGTGATTTCATTCTGCTATGTGACATCTCAAGTGCTTAACTGGATTCTCATATTCTTATTATAACATGAAGGAAATGAGAAAATTAATTGTGATCTATTGTCGTACATTGTTCTTGGGAACTTTTTAATGCATAGCAATTTCCTGTTGGCACAAAACTCTTGATAAGGCAGTGTTATTGAATCCTCATGAATGATTCCTGTGAGAGTTGATATGTAAGGAAAAGACTGATTTCATCATGTGACTTATTCCTTGAAGGCTTGACTGCTCATTATGTATGAACCACTATGATATGAGATGATTTTACATTTTCATAACCCTGCTGCCCTGTTTACAGTCAAGAATGATTTCCCAGTTCTTATGAGTGTTGTAAACCTTAGTGACTGTCTTTTAGTTCTGAATCTCATAAAAATTAAGGCTGCTCCTCCTTTTGAAATGATTGTCAATGGCTTGAATGCTCATCAAAAGTGACTCATGCTTTGTATATATGCATTTTTTCATTCATGGTTGTCACCTTCTTTGTTGTTACAAATTACTTTTTTATGTTTGTCAATCATAAAATCATTCATAAGCAATATGAAGTAGCCTGATTCCTGATATTCTTATTTTTAAATATGTATAAAGCATGGTCCTTTTCAGTCCTTCTATAGGCAATCAAAGATAATTATATCTTATAAAGTTGATATTTGAATGATGCCTCTTGAATTCAAGATGTAATAATGTTGTCCTATAGTCATGTGGGTTGTTCTCTTGATGATGATGCTTTGTTTTTGTTGAATGTACCCATGTAGTTTTTGTGATCTGCTTTGTTAATGATAACAATGAGGTTAATGATCCATTAATATATTTTGATCATTCTTTAGCATGATGAGCAATAAAAATGATTACTC
Organism: Sequoia sempervirens; assembly: GCA_007258455.2. NCBI lineage: Eukaryota > Viridiplantae > Streptophyta > Pinopsida > Cupressales > Cupressaceae > Sequoia > Sequoia sempervirens. The sequence goes on from VDFB02270651.1 coordinate 83,508,925, forward strand.
AAACTGTTTTCATCATAATGAATTTAGAGATTGCTTTATGAATTTCTTTATTATAGCAGCCCTATTTGATAACAGTCCTACTTGATGACTGTTCTTGATAATTGATCTCTCATGTATGAATGTTGAATGAGTGGATGTTTTCCTGATATTCCAGGCTCAACCCTTGTGGGGGCCCATTTTTCTCCACATATATGATGAAAATTATCACAAACATAATGAACTCGTTCCTGCACATTTAAACAAACAAGTTAGCAAAAATAATCGAAGCTGAAAGCTTCCATTTGAACTTCGTATTCCTTGATTCTCAGCCTTTGTAATTCAATCATTTGGTGAATACCTGATTGGATATATATTACATTCCTATTGGTAGTGTAGGCATAAAGTAGGATGTAATTTATCATTGCTCTAACACCATTCTTTCACAATCTAGCAGATTCATGGAGCGTGGAATCAAAATTGCCGCAACTTGGAGACAACAACTAAAGAAAATGAGTAAAATGATTCATCATCATAGGCAATGATGAATTGCTTCCCTCCTTTGTGTTTACATTATCTTCAGTAGTGTAGTATTTCATCCCACTTGTATTCATTATTTGATTAAAATAATCAAATTCAGCTATTCGCATGGCTTGTGCGGGATTTTACTTTTTACAAAATGAATAAAACAACATTTATTATGCAAATGTCCATTTTTCTGTTACAAATACTTGCATAATAAAATTGAAAATCAAACAAAATCTGATCTTTATAATGAACAATGAATACTTTAGCAACAAAATTTGAATTTCTTTGTACCTTTCAATGATGAATTCAATTCAACTCTACCTATTTGAGCCTGTAGCAAAAATAGGTAACAAATTGGCGACCTCTGCGGAGTGTTTTCCTGTTAAACACTATAGACCAGTATATAACTTATCCTTTGGGCATGGAGTTGCTCTGTTCTAACTCAAAAAATTGTAACTCAGCTTCAAACCAAACAAACTGAACGAAACTACTGCAACTTTGTTGAAGACAGAGTTTGGAAAACCACGTGCAACAACTGCACTTTATTGAAAGCACAACAAAACTAAAATGAAAAGTGCCATAAGGAACTTATTGAAAGAATAACTAAAACTAAAAACTACTCTACTATGTACAACTAAAATCTTGATGCTTAATAGCATTGTTTCAAGTGAATCTCGTTGACAGGGATTGGTAGTACTTCACCATCCAGCTTTGAAAGCTGAAATGCATTGTGTTCCTTCTTTTCTATAATAACGTACAGGCCATCCCACATGGCGTCAAACTTTGTATGTTTACCAAGCCTGCTTTTGAGCTCATCCCACTTGAATACTAAATCACCTTCATTGAAGATCCTTGTTGTTGCTTTCTTATCAAATGTCCTCTTCATTTGAGAATGATGAATTTGAAGCTTTTTGTAGGCTTCTTTTCTAGTTTCTTCCAACTCTGCTAATTGAGTAAGCCTGACTTGCATTGGCTGCTCTTCAAGTAACTCAAGTTCTTTTATATAACTCAAAGTTGGCAATTCAATTGAGATAGGCAATTTGGCTTCTTTGCCATAAACCAAAACAATTCCTTCCTAATCCCATCCCATTAACATTTAATAGTTCACCCTATTTTACATGATCCCCTCCTAGCCCATCCCACTAATATCTACTAGTCCATCCTATGTTTCACTATCCGCTTCTACTCCCATCTTATTGTACCCTTTATTATTTCACCCTATGTTCCATCATCCCCTATGTTTCACCTATGTTCCTTTATCCATTCTATGTTATACCATTTTTGTCCACGTTTCACCTATAACTCTTCTCCATTATTACTACACACAGGTCAAGTTCCCACTTCATGTACTATAGTCAAATCCTAGACACCTCCTAATTCACCCTATGTTCTATTATTCCCTTCTAATCCCATCCCATTAATCTTGAATAGTTCACCCTATATTTGTTATCCCATCCTATCCCATCCCATTAATCTATACTAGTCCATCCTATGTTCCATTAACCCCTTCTATTCCCATCCCATTAACCTCTCTTATTTCAGTGCATGTTCCATTATCCCCTCCTGGTCTTGTCCCATTATCTTCCCCTAATTCACCCTATGTTCCTTTATTCCCTCATAATCCCATCCCATTAACCTCTAATAGTTCATGCTATATTTTGTTATCCCATCCTAACCCATCCCATTAATCTATTCTAGTCCATCCTATGTTCCAATAACCCCTTCTATTCCCATCCCATTACCCTCTCTTATTTCACAGTATGTTCCATTATCCCCTCTTGGTATTGTCCCATTAATTCACCCTATGCTCAGTTATTCCCTCCTAATTCCATCCCATTAACCTCTAATAGTTCACCCTACTTTCTAAGATCCCCTCTTCGAGCATCCCACTAATCTCTAGTCCATTCTATGTTCCATTATCCCATTCGACTCCCATCCCATTATACCCTCTATTATTTCACCATATCTTCCATTATCCCCTCTTGGTCTTGTCTCTTTATACCTTCTATGCTATACCACCTCCATCTAAATTTTATCCTATACACATACCGTTACAAGGAATCTTTCCTTCCACTCATTATTGACCAACTCTCTTCTCCATTACTGCTGCACACCTCAACAACCAACTTCATGTGCTATAGTAAAACCCTAGACACATCCTAATTCATCCTATGTTCCATTATCCCTTTGAAAGCTGCTAGTAACATAGTAATCCTCATTTCATTCATGTTTTGAATCTTAGTGAGCATTGAACTTTTGAATTTGCAAGAGTTTGGACTATCCCAATGGACTTAGTACTTTCACCGTTTCATGATCTATAAGCACTATACCATAGTCTCAACTAAGGCCAACCATTTACTTTTTCATGCAAGGTCACTACCACCAATAGGGATTGTACCATTGCATAGATTTCCATCACTTCCCAAAGTTTTCTTAACATTGGGTTTCAAGTTCTTTGAACTGTAATTGACCTTTATCTTGTATTTATTTTTTTATAAGTATCACCATTCTTGGCTAGCTTCCTTCAGAATTTTGGGTAGTGTGCCTTATATACAATCAAGCATCTTGGACTTTCAATGCTTTTTTGGACTATCATATTTTGAAAAAAGGGAAATATCTTTAGTGATTTTTTTTTGTCTTGAAGAGACTTCATCTCTTGGTAACTTGACTAAAAAATATTTTTCCCTTTCTCCTGGGTGAAGAATTTTGTCTCAAATCATGGTCTAAAACCTTAAAAGTGTCTTTTATGGTGCACTATGAATTGACATTGTATTGTGACTTGTGAAGATTGTTTTCTTGTTGTTTGCATCCCTTGCATCTCCTATCAACACTTGACATTTCTCACTATTTCTTCAAAAAATACTCCTTTTGATACATGAACTTTGTCCCTTCATGGTGGATTAAAGGTTGTCCTCTTGATTTTGGGGTATCGTAACCATTTTTGCTCTTCATAATGAATTTGATGCTCTTTAGTGATATGGTGGATTGTCCATTAGTGCATAATTACTGCCCTCACGATTTATGATTTTTCTTCCCTTTTCTCTAAGAAGTTACTGCACTCATGATGCATGAAATTTCTATATTTTTTTATCTATGAAGTTGTTGCACTTTTACATTTTTAATTTCTGCTCATTTATGACAGTCAAATTGTTGCTCTTTTCATCTTCATTTTCTACTCTTATGACAGTTATATTGTTGCTCTTTTCATCTTGGTACGAAGACTACGATTGCCTCTGTCTATGCACATGTTGTTATCTTTTGTGGCATAAAGGATTATTATTGAAGGTTAGAAATTGCACTTTGTCCTTCATGTAATGATTGTGCTAGGGCTTTTCAAAATGCTTCCTTTTAACACTGTCCTCTTTTATTATCATTGTCATTTATCATGCAATGCCTTTTTGACCTTGTGTGATGTTCTTAGGACTGTCATACTTTATGGGATCTATCAAAAATTGAATGCTTTACTTTCCCATTTATGTCTGGTGGTTACTAATATGCCCCTTTGTAAAGTGAATGGCCTTTATGAGAGATTGTCCTGCTTGTACCAATGAATATTGTACTTAAGAGAGAAATATACCACTTGGTTTCTCATAAAACCAATTGACAAGAATAATTTGAATTCAAACTAAATTTATCTCCATTTCTTGCATTTGCAACATGTCCATTGTGTGTTCTTATACTACCTTCATATGCATAAAGAGACTACCTAAACTTGTTTATATGACTGTCAGATTTGTTTTTTCATTTTCAGATGTTGACATCAAATAGCCCTAGTGATTTTGGTGGCATGATGGACCATGGAATTTCTACAACAATAGTTAGTTCTAATCCTTTGAGAGAGGTATGCAACATATTAGTCAATTTGACATTATATTTTCTCTTTTATGGTCTGTTATTGAAAATTTTCATGATACTTGTATGTAGTTTAATTTCTATCTTGATGGTTGCTACAAGTGGTTGTCACTCTAAATTGTGGATGTGGCAATGTTGTAAATGTGCATGATGACCATTTTTATGCAATAAATGAATATTTTGTTATATGCTATTCCATAATTCAATTTCTATGTATTAACATCTATAGTTTTTATTGTATCAGTTGTAGCTCCATAGGAGTGAAGAGAGGACTAGTGAGCATGTTCAAAAGACAAGAGAACCAAAAGGCACTCCATCTAGCTAACTATTGAAGGCAACACGGGATATTTTTCCTTCCCCTAGAGGGAAATGACTACGTATTAGGGTCGTTTGTTGTATGCCTACATAGCATTTTGGAACATATGTTTTGTATCCTTTGCAATCTTCCATTACTTGTGCTTCACTTATTCACATGTATGCTTCACTTATTCACATGCATACTTCACGTATATTACATGTATTCACATGTATGCTTCATTCTTCCAATGTATAATTCATGTGTTCACGTGTATTCTTCATGATTCATGTGTATACTTCATGTATTTGTGTGTATGCTTCATGCTTCTTGAGTTATATTGTTGTCTAGTGGCAAGTATTTAAACACCAAAAGGTTTCAAATAAACTGTAAGAGCTCCTTCCCATAAAAAAATATCATAGAAAAATGTATTTCTTTTAATTCATGGCTGAGACCAACATCCAACAACTAATGGTTTTGATTCTAAAGCTTAGCAATCCATGCATTTGCATCTATATAACAAGTGGATGTTTCAAACCTCATAAGCATATATTTCTACCTCTATAACTTGTATAAACACATCAAAACCCATGATAGTTTTTGGTCCAACCAATAAAATGTATTTGCATCTACTAATGTCACACCACTTGACTTCTCATTAAATGAAATCAATGCATAGGTCAGTTTTAATTATATTATGAAGATATTAGATGTGTATGCATAACAATATAAGCTTGATTTTCGGATGCATCACCCATGTGTAGTTATCACATTTCTCTTATATTCGTCATTTAAATAAGTTTAAAAACCCCCTTCCACTTTCTATGCACGAAATAACATGACAAATCATTGGGAAACATTGTCCTATAACTACTACCACATCATGTTTTATAACTCTAGAGCACAAAGAACCATACGTCATGGATATTGAATATTTGGATCCAATGTTTCACTAGTAAGCTGAGTTTTGTAACTCCACAAGGGTGCACTATTTGATGACACCAACTACATTTTGGACTCTTAAGGGATTGAGCCAATACAATGTAGCTCAGAGTGATTCAAATTGTTTGGATGCAAAAGAGGACTGTGCCTAGTGTAAATGTACCCATCTGGATGTGTTAGAATAGTCTGTTTGGTCACATGAGTTGCAGAATAAAAGCTGCACCACTTTGCAACTTTACACTACTTGCATTTGATAATTTTTTTCTCAACCAAAAATTCATCACTACGGGAAAATGCTTCTGAGATAGCAAAAACCGAGAAAGGTTATTGTAGAGAGGCCCAACACGATTCCATAGCCTTAGATGAGAAGTTTTTAAGCATCATGGTATCTGAGTAACAACTCGTCAAAGATTCTAACCATTTTGCACTTTGGACTCATAAGGGATTGAGCCGGTTGAATGTAGCTCGGAGTGATTTGACGTGTTTGGGTGCAAAAGAGAACCATGCCTAGTGTAAAATTACTCATTTAGATGCGTTGGAATAGTTTGTTTACTCACACCAGTTACATAATGAAATTTGCAACACTTTGCAACTTTGTGCTACTTGCATTTGACAATTTTTTCCACAATTGAAAAGTTGTCACCATGAAAAAATGCCTCCAAAATAGCAAAAAATGAGAGTTTATTGTAAAGGGGCCCAATGTGATCCCATAGCCTCACACGAAAAGTTTCTATGTATCATGGTATCTGAGTAACAACTTATCAAATATTGTAGTCATTTTCCACTTTGGACTCTTAAGGATTGAATTGGTTGAATGTAGATTAGAGTGATTCAATGTATTTGGGTGTGAAAGAGGACCATGCCTAGCATAAACATACCCATCCAGATGCATTGAAACAATTCGTTTGGTCACACGAGTTGCAGAATGGAAGTTGCACCACTTTGCAACTTTACACTAGTATTTGCCAACTTTCTTCTCAACCAAAAAGTCATCACCATGGTAAAATGCCTCTAAGATAGCAAAAAATAAGAGAGGTTATTGTAGAGGGGCCCATGCCCATATGTGACACATTTTTTATATATTTTTTCAAGTAAATAATCAATTATGAATTTTCTAATAGGAATTTTTAAAAATATTAAAAACTATTTGTCCAACCACCCTAACTTGGTCAACTTATTTATTTTTTTAAACTATTATTTGTGAAGCATAGAGTGTGATGCATCTTTTGAATCCAAAAAATGTGTAACCATTTAAAATTTATAGATGTTTCTCAATAAGCCTATCAATTGAGACTTTACACATAGTGCATGTAGAAAACCAATAATAATTATTTATTAAATTCAAAATCAAATATATTTTATATTGGATGAAAAAATTTGTCGGCACGAAGGTTGAATTTCGAAAAATCATTATAACCCCTCAACACATTGGGGTAGTTGACTTTTTAGGTTGGAAACCCCCAAGCCAAATCCCAAAGCAATCTTGAGGCGATAATTAAGGCAAAAAAAATGGATATTTGTTATCAATGGATATCCATTTCTTTTACTTAAGAATGATTTTTTGGGTTCAGTATCGATTAAAATTTAACATGTTATAATATATATATTATAGGTAAGTTCTACCAAAGGGGATAGATCCGGTAATTTTAATTTTACATAGCATGCAACATGGAATGAGTTTCATTTGCCATATTATAGGATTTTATTCCTTTGTGAGAGTTGTAAATGCAACAAAGGTACACTTCTCGAAGCTTGTCTTCTTTAACACCTTTTTTAGGCCTTCTCAGTGACATGTCCTTACCCTCTAATCTTGCCTTAATTTTGTTGTATCCTACTTCAATTTTTATTTTAAAAAGAGAAATACAAGAGTGAAATGAGTTCATATGGTCTTATTAAATTTTTAATTAAATTAGACAATTGACCCTGCCTAAAAAAGCACTTCAACTTTAGACCTAATGGATGACATGAATTGCACCATGTTACACTACTTGGCAAAGACAGGAGTAGAAAAGATTGCTACATAAAAATGAACCCATCTTTTGACATGTTGGAGTGATGAGCTTCTGGCATAAGATTAATTTATTTTAACTACAATGTCAAGCAAACCTTTAGTGTGATGTTACTTCAATCCTGAATCATATGTCGAATAGACCTATTACATGTGTGAGACCCTATAATTAACAAGATATGAATGCATATAGTACCCTCACATCCTATTTCCTTTGATCTTGCGGGATAATCATTTAGAGACACGTGAATTTTATTTCATCTTAAATCTAGACTGAGTTGGAAGTGGTTATAGAAATGACCAAAGAAATATTTGATCCAAATCTACTTAATGGGTTGGAGGAGGTGGTACCACAACCCAAAGACATTGAGTGCCACATGGATCTAAGCACAAAGTTTATATCCTTTCTTCTGGATGTCTCAGGAGAGGAGCTTTGGGGGCACCGTATTTGGGCAAAGGAGTGCTTTAATTTATTGAATAAACTCTACTACCACGAACCAGTGGAAGATATTGTGTTTCAAATGCTCTTTTAATTTTGCTTCTAAATCCATAATATTTTTTTGCTAAGAAAATAAGACTCTAGTTCAATTATTGGATGACAGTAGTACCATTCAAAATCTAGGTCACACAGTATTAAACAAAATCCTATTAATATCGTTCCACACCTTTATTCTCTTACTATGTTTTCTAGCCTTGCATATTCCTCACAAGTACGATAAGGTATAACCTCATGGATAGTCATACCAAGAACCTTTTCTATAAGTGTTTGGGCTATTTGATGATGGCAGATCCAAATGATGGGACATAATATGATTTAAGGCTTTACTTGGGTAAAAACCTAAAAATTATTCTCTTTTTGGTACAATAAGTCTATAACCCAAAATGGGGTTTTTACAAGTCACACAAGGTTCCCATAGTTGTTAAGGGGTAATGATTACTACTATTAGAGGTGTAATATTACCTACATTGATTAGGTTTACTCTTGTATTCCTCTTTTAAAGTTTTATTACCTTTGATTGTGCAACATTTTCCTTGATCCTCTGGTAACAGGTCTTCCAATCCTTCCCACTTACTTGGATTTGACTCAATAATTATTTCACTTTCTTGTTTAACTCCAAAATTGGCCAAGAAATCTACGACCCCATTTGCTTCTTTCCATATATGTGATAACGAAAAAATCCTCTAGTTCTTCCAAATTATTCCATATCTTTATCACCCAACTTTTTTAATTTCCAATTTGGAGTATTTTTCTTAGTGATTACTTGTATGCAAAGTAATGAGTCACCTTCAATATCTATTTTTCTGATGTTTTTTCTTTGCATAACCATAAACCCAAATCCAAAGCCTCTATTTCAACTTTGTTATTTATAGCATGTCCAATTTTTTTGGATAATTCCCATATACACTATCCACTTCCATATCTAATAATGCAACCTATATTGGTGCTAGTCCAAGATTTCCTTTGAAGGACCATCAAAATTGATCTTGAATCTTTTCTACATCGGTCTCTTCCCAGCTACTTCCCTTCTGATTTTCAATTTGTCTTTCAATTGTCCCTTGGGTCTTTTTAAATTAACCCACCTTTTCTTTAATTCCTCATCCCACCTTGTGAACTTGGTGTTTGATTTCACCACACTTTTTTGCATTTAATAGTTCACAAAGACCTTTGATTTTTTGTATTAGTTCATCTTTATCCATACTTTTTTATTGAAAAATTCTTTGATTTCTTTCCTTCCATATGTGCCAAACAATCATTGATGGCACAAAAATCCATAAATTTTCCCACATTGCTTCCTTCTTTCCTTTTGTCTAGCTAATCAACCATTCTTTAAGATAATTCTATCTAGCCCCACTCCATCCTAAAACTTCTTGGATCTAGTCCCAACACCTCTTTGAGTATGAACATACTAGAAGGAGATGATTGACTATTTCACATTTTTTATAACATAGTACACATTTGTTTGGTCCTTGTATGGCAATCGTATTTAATTTCTTTGTCGTAAGTATACTATTTTGTAGTGTCATCAATAGGAAAGCACCTTCCTTAGGTAAACTCTAGGATGCTAGCATAATGTTCTTCGCCAAGTTTTATTTGCTTGTATTGCATTTTGAATATGATACCCCATTTTAATAGTATTCTCCTGACCTTGTCATATTATAATATTAATATTAATATAAATATGTATATATATTTAAAATATTAATATAATATATAATATACAATAAATTAATATATACTAGGATATATTAATATTCATATAATATACATATTATTTAGTATAATATAATATTATATATAATATATTGTAATATAATTATATCTATAGTATTTAGTATAATATAATATTATATATGATAATATAAAAGTATTATAAAAATATTTGATGGTTTTTTGTAAGGGAGTTTTAAATTTCATATCTATTATAATAAAACTATAAGGAGTAGAGAGCAATGTATACATCTCTCTCTCCCTCTCTCTCACCTTACCTCTCTACTTTTTTCTCTCTACTCACCCTCTCCCCCTCTACCTACATTTCCCCTAATCCTTCCCATCCTACCTCTCTACCTACCTCTCCCTCACTCCCACCTTCCCCAACCCTCTATTTCTCTCTCTCAGACCCTTCCCCATCTACTTCTCTTTGTATTCCCTCCCCACATCCATCCCTCTCTACTCTCTCTATATATACCCTCTCCCTCCATCCCTCCAACCTTACCTCTCTCTTCATCTACCCTCCCTTTATCTATTGCTCCCTCCTTCCCTCTCGCTCCCTCTCTCTCTCCCTCCCATTTTACCTCTCTCTCTCTCTCACACACACAAACACTACCATTTTCTCTATCTCTCTCTACCTAATTCTCTCTCTATTTCTTACACCTTACTGAACTCTCTACCTACATGTCATCCCTTTGTGCCTCCCTCCCTATATATCTCCCTTCACTCTCTCTACCTCTCCCTCCCCCATCCCTCTCTAATTTTCTCTATCTCTCCTAACCTTCCTCTTCCTCCCTTTGTCTCTCCTTCCCTCCTCTCTCTCT
>VDFB02270651.1:83520470-83604960 GCA_007258455.2 Sequoia sempervirens
CTCTCCCTCCACCCCTTCCCTTCCTCCCTCTCCTTGTCCCTCTCTCCCTCCCTTCCTCTCTCTCTCCCCCTCTCCCCCCTTTCTCCCCCTCTCTCTCTCTCCCTCTCTCCCTTCCCCTTCGCTTCCCCTTCCCTCCTCGCCCCCTCCCTCCTTCCCCATCCCCTACAACCCTAAAGTGCACAAGGACATTGGACACACCATGCAATTTTCACATGTTGCACGTACACATCATGCAACTTAAACAAATAACATAATATAATATTTGAAAATAATAAAAAATAAATTCTATATTTATAATAAAAATAGACAATTATAAAAATATTATAATATTTCTATTTCTATTTCTATTCCCTATATTTATTCAAATAATAGATAACATAATATATATCAATAAACTCTCTCCTTCCAATAAATATTTCCTCAAAATTCACTTCAAAATCTAATATTTATATAAATAGACTAAATTATAATCATATTTTATAAGAATAATGAAACTATGAACACATAAAATTATAATTACATTTTAAAAGAAAATGTAACTACTTTATGTTGTAGTTCTAAATATTATTTAATTGGTAATAAGCTAATTAATTTAATTAATTTTTAGAATAATTTTGATTAATATTTAAAAATTAAAAATATATATAATATTAAAAAAGGATATGAATTAATTATTTAATATCAATAATGTCAAATTTGATGGGTATTTAATGTTAAGTAACCAATTTAATCAAAAATAAATAAATTATTTTTTCAACTTTTAACACATGCATTTATTCTTATTTAAATAAATTATAACAATAATATCTTTGATTACTTTTTTAAAATAAAAATAAAAACAATAGATACAGAAAAACAAGAGAGACACTCTCAAAGATGTTCATGACTATCTTTGAGAGTTTTTGAAGGGATATTTCTACCCCTCCTCAAAAAAATGGTATATCTTTATTATTTATAATTGTTGACAAATATTTACAATAAATATAAATTAAAAGTTACTTATATTTGTATTTTCATTTCACTATGAAAAATACTATAAGCTGATCTCTTCTCTGAAGTCTTCATGTTCAAGTTCTTCTTGTTGTGCACCAACCCTCCAATAATTATGTGTTCATGTTCTCACTGTTATGCAAAACAAATATAAGTTAAAAAACGAAAATCCAAAACTAAATTTTACTTCAAACAACTCAAGAGAAATCCTGCATATTGTACCAATTCTCATAAACCAAATAAAACTCTTAAAATTTCTTTTTATTTTAACAGATATAAAGTATCATATATTCTTGTGCCAAAATGGGAGACATGGGTGCATAATGCTACAGGAAAGACTTGTTCAACACAAAATGGAGACATTAACTGTAGGCACGAATGACCACATCAAGCCTATTTTATCATCACCCTCATTCAACTCAAACAAAATGAAATAAATATCAAAATGAATTAATATAGTTTTATCCCAATCTGAAAAGAGGAAAAAAAAAATTATCCAAAATTTCTTGTTTGGAAGGATCCCACTCTTATCCTCTAAATGATTAAGTCTCAGCTGAATTTAGCAGAGGCAAGTTGATAGGCAGATCAAACTGTAATTGTCTGTTGACGCTGGAAATTAGTTTACCTTGTTGCGATTAAAGTTGAGGGTATGAATTGCAATTTATAAATAGAAAATGGGGCTCCAGGAATTAGGAAAAATGGATTAATATAGTTTTATCCTTGGCTGTGAGAGTGGCTTCCCATATGTTATTCTCCACCATCCAAGTTAAGCTCATTGAGCTCATTGACAGACAACATTTCTAAAGAGTGTCTATTAAACCATGCTCACCAGGACTCACAACAGGCCTCATTTCTTTTTCTCATTTCACTGGAGCAGGGCAGACCATGGCTGGAATGGAACCCCGATAGACAGCATGGAGCTCTCTCAAAGCTTCCAACTAACCAAATCCCTATTGGTTACTTAGCATAGCTACAATGCTTTGACTAATACCAAATATTAAAGATATGGTTCATCAAGCTATCTTCTTGAAGACCGAAGATCATAACAAATCTAATATTACAAATCATTCAAGGCATAAGTAATAAAACTAAGTATGCTGCTCAACTTTTCTTCTACAAAATAAAATTTGCGCACAAATGAACCGATCACCATTAAGATTTTGAGGTCATGTAAGACTTGTTGATATTATACTAGTATTAAGTGTTCTGAACATACCAAGAAAGAGTATTTGCTCAGCTTGGTTAAGAAGTCAACAGCTGGCACACAATGCATTTGATAGGGGGTGATATAACAAAAATGGGGCCACCATCCTTGGAGTGGAATACTGCTCTATTGATTGGAAGCAATGGGGGATTAAATGCAGGCCTTTATTGGTAGATGTGTATCGTAATATGTGAATAAACTAATTGTTCTTTTTCAGTCTTCAACTGGAAGTGGAAAAGAGATGAACTTGAGATTCTAGATCAGAGCCTGTTGGTGTCTATGATGAGATACTGAATTTCCTTAGACAGTGTCACATTCTAGTTCCAACAAGACAAAGCACTGTTTTTTGGAAAAATGGAATTACATACAGATTATTAAGGTTCATGAGGAGCTTGAATGCCACAAACTCAACTGGTGAGGGGTAGCCTGGGCAGATATATTTTAGGAAAAGCTAAAACTACCCAAGAACTGACCTTGCAGAGATCAATCATGTGAATGTCACTGCAGAAATGGTTCTCGACACAACTAAGAAATAGAGACTTGTATTCTCACTCCCCTGTGCTTTACCATCTCTGCTAGGAGAGTTAAGAAATATATTACTATCTCTTAATTTTTGGTCCCTTTAGCAAAGGGAGCTGTTATCTAAAGCTGAAGAGATATCTGGTGGATGGAACTCTAAATAGCTAGAATTCAGGTGTGTATTATTTAAGGAAGATACTATTGAACAAAGATTCAGAAATGACACTTAGGAAAGAAATAGAACTATAATGGAAATTTTAGTAATCACTGAGTTACAACATTGCATTCTCTAAAAGGAAATGAATGGCTATGTTCTTCTCACTCTTTTCTTCCTAACTCCCTCAATATGTTCATAAGAACGTAAAATACTAGAAGGTAAAGACATATTTTAGAAGATAAAAGAGTTGCTCTATACCTTCCGTCATATTGGCCGCATCAAATTCATCGGTCCAATCAGGCCTACGGGGCATTGCTCCATACCTTACAAGTCGTATGGAAGGCTCCAACCCACAAAGGAGGAGAACAAAGGTACACCCATGATATACAACTACTGATGTCTTGAGCCACTAGAATTGTTTGTGCGCCATATGGTGGACCAACAAGCAAGCTTTGACCAGATTAGAATATTGATCTTGGTGGTATTGCAGGCCATAAAACATGGTTTGGCGAAACCAGAGATCACAAAATATTGTTTTGCTTTACCTCAGAACATGATATTGGGCTGGGCATTACTACAGATCATGAGATTGGGTTTGGCAGTACCACCAGTGATATTTTGGTGCTACAACTTGGATTGTTTGGTTCAAAGCTATGGTAGACTTGGTGATAGGCCCAAAATTGTTTCAGGGTGTTTCTGCTTTTCTAGTTTCTTGCTCTGATGGGGTGACATTTACCCTTAAATTCAAGGTAGGAGTTACTGCTAAACCTAAGCTCATGTTTGTCAGGTTAACCTTACATATAGCTACTTTTGTGGACACTCCACCCAAAATTGATCAAATTCAGGTGAGAACCTTTAAATGGTTAAAATAATTTCTTCTTTATTGATAAAAGGACAGTATAGAAAATAACGGGAAGTTAAAGTAACAGGAAATTCGGATGGTTTTTCCCTGAGACTCCTCTTCCAGATTCTTCACCTAAGCCCTAGATTCCATAGATTTAAATCCACTAGAACTAATAGGATTCCAGGTAGTCACATCAATGATGAAGCATGTCTCCTCTTCTCTTTTATGAAAGGATTGACCACAATTACCAGCAATAAAGAGGAATTGTGGATAGAAAATGGAAGCAAGTATCAATGACATTCTGTAAGTAGTTGAACAACACACCTCTGATTTTGGAGAATTGTTCTATAACATCATCCACAAGTCTATCAAAACTTGGGATATAACAATAGAGGCCTTCTGAAAGGCCAAATCCTGGATAATCCATCCCAAATACACCATATCCGGACGCTGCAAGTTTCTTGGCAACTCCTTTGATTTAGATCTGGACACCAAAAGAACCTAGGAATTGTTTAGATACCTCAAAAGCAGACCAAGTGTCAGATAGTTCCAGAAATGTGGATTCTCTCTTGGGGCATTTGATCTATAAGCTACAATCGAAATTGCATGCAGTATTTTGTCAACAACGTATCCTAATGAAGAACATGAGAAATTGGAATCCTCTAAAGCATGTATTAACTCAGAAATTGCAAGGAAATGAGAGTAAGCTATCACACAATCGAAGATAGCAGATTTTATTCTAGGGTGAAACTAATCATTTTGTCCCAAATTCATAAGGCTTCCCTCCAGCCGCCATGCTTTTTGCAATAATAACTAACCTGTACAATATCTTGCTTCTAAAGGAAGATGCAACAGGCAAACAGAGGACCCGTTACAAATTAATATCCTCTAGCAAAAGAACAAGAGATCAGGTTTTGAGGAAGCTGAATTTTCACTTCGTGAGGCATTATCTCTTAATTGTGAGGAGGCCAGAGCTTTGTTGGGAAGATTAGGTGTAGGTGTATGAGGGAATTGAATTACATGGAAGGAAAGCGAAAGACGTGTCAAGAAACCCAGATCCCCCATTCTTATAGCTCATAATCGGTTCAACATCAAGTTTGAGTAAAAATAAATAAAATAAACTGTAGTAGCTCTTTATGCAAAAAAATTAAAGCACTGCTATGGATGGATAACTGAAACAGAACACACATTATAGAAATTCCTGATCGTGTCTGGAAAGCATTGTCCAGTCGATTCACAATAAAGATTTATACCTCGTCCCATTCTGGTGATATCAGAATTGAATAGAATACAAAAGAATGGTCGAAGAATTGCAGACTAGAGACCTCTGAAAAACAGATGAAGACTAACAGAAACAGTTGTAAACCCTTGAGTTATTTAAAGCCCTAATTCTTATAATACTAATAAGATTTCACATCGTAGTAGGGCTTTCAATGGAATAGAGTGACCCTACTTTGATAGTAAAAACAGAGGAAAAAACTATTTAAACTTACGGAGCACATAATAACAATAGCTAAATCTTCAAAACAAAGAAGTCTGGATTCATGACGCATACCTTAATGATCGCAACCAGCTCACTCTCAAGCCCTTTAACTACAAATTTTCAGGAACAATGCCCCTGTGAATCAAGAAGGGACTGCAAATCAAAACAACAAACATTTTATTCTAATTTTTGGCTGGGACTGCAAATCTTTGGCCGGGACTGCATATTTTTGTAGATTTGGGACAAAGATTGAACAGACTTGCATACAAATGAGACATGATTGAGAGCAAGCAAAGGTAGAGGACATGGATTCTCTCCCTTCCCCATGAACTAGACAATTCTAACAGGCCGGGAACTCCTCTACCACAGGTAGACTAAACAAGGCGGAATATTAAATGAGACCTGAACGTAGTCTTTACCTCCAACGGTCCTATTCTTAAAAAGCACCTCCAACGCTCCTATTTTTAAAATCTACTCAAGGGATTCATAAAATGCTCCAACGCTCCTATTTTTAAAATCTACTCAAGGGATTCATAAAATGCTCCAACGCTCCTATTTTTAAAATCTACTCAAGGGATTCATAAAATGCTAATTACCTATAGCATGTGTTTCTATTATCTTATTCGTATAATGGTTGAATGTTATATATTATTAAGATTTTGTCCATGATAATCTTCATGGAACATACATAGAGCTATTTTTTTATTAAAATTGTATGATGTGCTTGGTGTACAAATGTGAATTGGGTATTGGCATTGCATGCATCATTGGTATACACATCCTTATTTATATAGAATCATGCTTGTGCACATTAGAATTGGTGATATTTATGTCATTAAGTCATATATATGTGATTGATTCATATGGAATTTGAATGTTGTATATGTGGCATTACGTTGTATACATATGATTGATTCATATGGAACGCAAATTGGTCTAGTTCATATTATGGTTCAATACTATGTATGTCATTGAGTTTTGTGCATAATGCTCTCCATGTCATGTACATTGGGCTAACTTTTATTAAAGTTGTATGGTGTGCTAATGTGAATTAAGTTTTGGCATATATATAGTTTGATTTGAATACACATCCTTATTTATGGAATTTATGTTATGGTTACATCACATGCCTGAACTGAATTTGTATAGTGTACCTCATGGTACGAAGATTGAATGATATTTAATCACTAAGTTATATTTGATTGATTTATATTCCATGTACATGAGGATTTTATGTTAGTGTTGTATCAAGCATGAATCAAAGTTATATCTTGAGTATTTCATTAATTTTTGTGCATAATACTCTCCATGACACATACATAGGGGTAATTTTTATTAATCTTGTATGGTGTGTTTGTTGTGCTAATGTGAACTAGGATTTGGCATGTACATAATTGGCTTGTATATGTGCATAAGGATTTTATGTTGGTGTTGTATTGAGTGTGAATCAAACTTGTATGTTGTATTTAGAATACTCATGTGGCATTTATATCATTAATTCATATACATGAATGATTGATTCATATAGAATGTGAATTTCTCTAATTTGTATTATGGTTGATGTTATATATCATCAAGATTTTGTGCATGATAATCATCATGGAACATACACAACTATTTTTTTATTAAAGTTGTATGATGCGCTTGGTGTGAAAATATGAATTGGGTATTGGTATTGCATGCATCATTGGTATACGCATCCTTATTTATATGGAATCATGCTTGTGCACATTAGAATTGGTGATATTTATGTCATTAAGTCATATGCATGTGATTGATTCATATGGAATGTGAATTGGTTTAGTTCATATTATGGTTGAATAATGTCATTGAGTATTGTGCATAATACTCTCCATAATGTGTACATAAGATTAATTTTTATTGAAGTTGTATGATGTGGTAATATGAATTAGAATTTTATAAATATTCAATTGACTTATACACATCCTTGTTTCTATGGAATTTGTGTTATGATTACATCACATATATGAATTAAATTGTTATGGTGTACCTTGTGTGTTTGTGTACATTAGGATTGAATAGAATTATATTATTGAGTTACATGTGAATGATTTATTTGTTATATATATGAGGATAATCCATTTTAAGGTTTTATTGTGTGCCCAATGTCTATGTATGCACAAACTTTTATGTTGGTGTGCCAAGAACGCCTATGTGCATTATTAGTATTGGTGGCATATATTTAATTAATCTGTGATTGATTTATATGAAGTATAAATTGCTCTAGTTTATATTATAATTGAATGTTATGTGTGTCTTTGAGTTTTACACATAATAGTCTCCATGGCTCATACATTGGGATATTTTATTAAATTTGTATAGTGATTTTGGTGTGCTAAGGTAAATTAGGCTTTGGAATGTATTCACTTGGATTGTCTAAACATCATTTATAAGGAATTTATGTTACGATTACATCACATGTGTGAATTAGATTTGCATGGTGTATGTAATTGATTTGTAGTTCATGTACATGAGAATAAATTATATAAAGGTTGTATTATGTACCCAATGTGTATATGGGCATAAGGTTTTTATGTTGGTGTTGCATCAAGTGTGAATCAAACTTGTATGGTGTTCTTGTGTGTATTAATATTGGCGGCATTTATGTCATTAATTTGTATACAAGTGATTGATTCATATAGAATGTAAATTGAGTCTAGTCCATTTTATGGTTGAATATTATGTGTGTTATTGAGTTTTATGTGTAATACTTTCCATGACACATAAATAGGGAAATTTTTATTAAATTTTTATGGTGTTCTATCACGAATAAGGCTTTGACATGTATACAATTGAATTGTATACACATCCTTGTTTATATGTAATTTATGTTATGTTGATATAACATTTGTGAATTGAATTTTTATGGTGTATTTGTATTGGAGTTCTTGTGTGCATTAGTATTTGTAACATTTATTTCATTGTTATATGCATGTGATTATTTCATATTGAATGTATCTCGATCTAGTTCGTATCAAGGTTGAATGTTATGTATGCTATTTTGAGTTTTGTGCTTAAATACTCTCCATGGTGCATACATAGGGCTAATTTTTATTGATTTTCCATGGAATTCCTCGTGTACTAATATGAATTGAGCTTTGGAATGTATGCAATTTACATGTATACACATCCTTTTTTATATCATGGAATTTATGTTATGATTACATCACATGTGTGAATTGAATTTGTATGATGTACCTCATGTCCTTATGTGTTAGGATTGAATGATTTTTAATCATTGAGTTTATGTGATTGAATTGTATGCCATGTACGTGAGTAAATCATAATAAGGTTGTAGAGTGTGCCAATGTGTATACATGCATAAGGATTTTATGTTCTAGTGTTGTACCAAGTGTGAATCAAGTATGTATGCTATGTATGCCATTGAGTTTTGAGCATAATAATCTCCACATTGGCACATACATAAGGCTATTTTTTATTAAAAAACTAGTTTGCTTGGTTTGCTAATGTGAGCCAAGCTTTGACATGTATGTAATTCTCTTTTATACACATCCTTATTTATATTGGTTAGTGCTTATGTACAATTACTATTGGTGGAATTTAAGTCATTAAGTCAATATATATGTGATTGATTGATGTGGAATATAAATTGGTCTAATTCATATTATGGTTGAATTTTATGAATGTAATTGAGTTTTATGTGTAATAATCCCCATGGCATGTACATAAGGCTAATTTTATTAAAAATTATTGTGTACTTGGTGTGCTAATGTGAATCAACTTTGACATGTATGTGTAGTTTAGGAAATTATATACCTTTACAATCTCACACTATGTTTGGGTCCCTTAATTAATTGGACTTAATTAAGCTTCTAATTTTCCAAATTATGCATTACAGAGCCTTATTCTTACCGTTTTCTAAAAGGGGAACCAACATTAAATACAATCATTTAATAATTAAATTGTCATGGATTGTGTCTATCCTAAAAATATAGGCCAAGACCCATTTGCGGCAAATGGGTTCCCTTTATGGGCCAAGACCCAATTTAAAATATGTTTTTGGCGGGTATTTTAATGATCAAAATTTAAGTTGTACAAATGTTATCTTTTGGAATCTAATTTTTGGGAAATTAGATAAACACCTATAGATACATAGTCATTTTATCATTTGAAATATAACACACACCTCCTAACTTTCAAGAGAAAATATTATTACCAAGAGCAGCATTATAAGTCATTTGTAGCAGCAATGAAGATCCTAACATCATATCCAAGGTTATGTGTGTTCAAGTTATCTTGTGAAGGCTAACATGTGTTGTAGGTCTTCATACATTCAAGCATTGAAGAAAATCAAGCAATCAAGATCCAATTCCTTTGAAGAGATGTGTATGACTTCATTCCTTCAAAGAAGCCATTGAAGGGTGGTGAGTTGCAGCAAGTGTTCATTCATCATTTCCTTCCTTTCCATTCAAGGTTTTTATAATTGACATTGTCATTGTAAAAGTGGGAACACTATTCACATGGTTTAAATTAGGAAAACCCATATATGGCACAAACATTTTTCCCTCTTTGTGTATGTGTAGATTACAAGTTGAGGAAGGATTGAAGAGATCTTGTACATAAATTTTGCATTATTGAATTTGTTTTCGTCATTTTTGTCAAGACACAAAAACTTTAAGTTACAAAATTTATTTGCTTCATTCTGAGAAGTTTACAAGTGGAAATCAACATCTCAGGTCTGACACCTGAGGATTGTCAAAAGTATTTTCAGAAGTCCTATCAAGGACCCATTTGCCTAGGAGTGAACTAGTCCTCCTACATATTCTAGAACCATCTTTTGGTGATAGGTACATTCCCTTTGATATTTTCCAGATCTACCTACAAATGTTTGTTACAGCTTGTATATCTTTGAGAATTTGTATTTTATACATTAGGTCATATAGTTCATTTAGATTCATTATTTCAAATCATTCCTAATCATCCTAAACTACCCTTAAAGATTCCCACCAATCCAAGTCTAATTTACTCACCATTAAGGTTGAAAGTCAATCTCTTGGCTTTGTGGTTGGTGATCTTGAATGAAAGCTGGAAAGAGGAATCATATATATCTTAGGTTCTTTGTATTGAGGACCTAGGACCCCCCTTCTCTTTCCTTATTTTTCATTTTGGTGAACCCAACTTTTTTCATTATAGAATCACTTTACAATCCTAAACAATAATCATAAACAATAACTCAAACACCTAGTTTTTGATTTTCCAGAACCTTGTACAAAGATGCATTTGTCCTTGGGTGACCCTGTCCTTGTATAGGTGCCTTTGCAAATTTTTACACACACTTTTATCTTTGTCTACTCAGATTCCCTATACTTGTAGATCTTTGTTTATGTTTGAAAATTTTCCTATTATAAAGCATTTTGTATTTAGTTCATTTGGTAAAAAGAAAGTGATTTATTTAGAATCAAAATTTGCATGCAAAAGTAATCATTCTTAGGTCTCTGCATTTTAAATCAGTCTATTGTCATATTTTAGATCTGGAAATTGCATCAAAATTTATTCAAACATCTTTTACATTATTGCATACTTGCATTTCACATCACATTAGAATACATTAAGAAAATTCTAGAAATTCATTTATTGTTTCAACTGTCTGTGCAAGTACAATCAAGATCTTTAAGAAGTTTAGTTCACAACTAAACTTTGATTTCTTGGAAGCCCTAAGCAAGAATCATTCACCCCTGAGTGACCCTGTCTTGCTTGTCTTGGTTAAAAAAACTTTTTTTGAGACCTTTGTTACTATGTTTGTTGTTTATTCCTAGTTGTTTTTTCCTATTTTTGGGTGTTTTTTGTCTTTATTTAGTATAGCAGTGTTCATCTTGTGTGCACTCTTGGTGTGGTAAAACTTACATGAGTTTTACAACCTAGTGTCCTATTGATAATACTCTATTGATACATAGTTCAAGACTCATGGCATCTCACGTTGGTACATCCATTGTGGATCTTGGGTTTTCCAAATATTTCATAAAAAGTGTTGACAATACTCAAACCATGTTGGACTTTATCCCTAATGCCACATTTCTCATGACCACCTTGCCATCAATTACTATCACTGATGTTGAAACCATGGTTGCTCATCTTCCTATCATATACAATTGGATAAAGCTTTAGAAAAACTTCAAGACTATGTGAGCACAAAATATATTGTCAAAATTACAATTCCTATCATCTAGATAACATGAGGAAAATTCTTGATAATGACCAAGGATTATAGGTTGTGTGTAGCCTAGCTCATATTATTGATGATCATGTTTCAACAATGGCTAGTTGTGCTCAAGTACGAACAAAATTCCATATCATATTACAATAAAGATTCCATTTCATTACATTAAATTCACAAGTTACAACAATGCAAGAATACATACACTCACATACATAGCTCCAATGAGCTTTAGACCAAATAGTTGTAAGACAATCTAGGATCTGCCCTTTCAAATATTGGTTCTTTAGTCACTTGTTGTGGAGGAGAAGCATCACTCAAGCCCCTTTCTATCAACCGCAGACTCATAATGCAGTCCCTCGCACATCTATCATCCAATAGATGGCCCTTCCCTTTGATGAAGAGATTGGTAGAGTAACCGATAACAAAAACCAATTGAGCATAGTGTTGTGTCCTACATAACTAGAACCTGTGCAATCCGGAAATCTTGAACTAGCCTGTAATATGGGATCACAGTGAACTGATAGTGGAGTCTTGTACATTGCACTACTTTGATCAAAGTTTTCTCATTCAGTATTTCGAATGAAGTCATCTATCACATACACTACTTAGGGCCGATTTGACTTAAGGCTATCTTCAGCTACGCATATGTATTGTCCTTCAATGGATAATCTATCATCCCAAACTAACCTACAACATACTAATCTACTAGTAATGAATCTACTTAGTAAGTAAGTACACAAGCTCCCTCCCATACTGGATTACTATCCTAGGAGTAACACAAGCTTTCTGAGTTAAACTAATAACTTAGTTGGGTGTACCTCAAGTGACTCTTGCATTCAATCAAGCCTAGTATATAATAACTAAGATATACACCCATCTCCTACTATGGAGTAAATATAAACACATTGCATCCCATGTTCAAACACATCTAGTATAATTAAATACCTATGTTGTACCACATGTACACAATTAAATACCTATATTAGGTAATCTCTTTGACATGTCTAGTATAATTAATACTTGTGTCAAACAATCTCTCATATCATGGAGTACTTAAAAACACAATATAAAAACAGCCTAAAAGCTTCAATTCCCTTTTTCAAAGTCACTCTTAATTACTTCTTTTAATCAAATAGAAAAAAAAATTCATGCAGCATAGAAACACATCAATTCCAAGTAAATAGTAAGAAGAAGAAATCCCCATTCCTATTATCGTTTATCCCAAATAATGATGACAATGCAACCTTCAACAATAATTCAGCTTGAATAATCTTCCCAAAACAACACCCTGTATTTCTCTCTTGTTGATAGCACACTTTTCTCAGTATAAGACAACTCTTCCTCACAAGATCTCTCTTTTCTCACTTGTAAATCAGATGAGAATGACTGGTAAACTCATATATGATAAATAGATAAAGACATATTCTCTTGGTATGATATGCCTCTCTTAATAGAAATAATGGTCACACAAGAATATAGAAATGTGAATGATGGCTGCAAATAATGATTAGTCAAGAATGGGTAAGCATAAGAATAATGAGAATGAATACGTTTCTAATGATTTGGTGTGACTATTTATAGAGTAGCCAGCCTATAGAATCCTATCTAGTTTTGACATGTAGATTGACACCACTTCCTTGTAGCATGATTTAGCTTAAAGGTGGTGATAGATCAAGCTCATACTTAGCATAATAGATCGAATTCCATATTGACAACATTCAAAAGACCATTTCAACTTGCACATGGAGAATTCGTATTTTTCTCCCAAATTGACATCTACATGAAAGTGAAATAGAGGTGGTGCCAAAACTACTAAGATGATTCAATTCCCAGGTAAGTAGAATATGCCAATGATGAATTACCAACACATAACTTGAATCGGCTTGTTTTATGAATTGATTCAACTGCAACAATTAAATATGTTGGACTTAGTCCATGCTTTCTCCATTTCACAAATCAACTAAGTCAAAGCTAACATAATTTAGGTGTATTGCCATGTCTTACTTATACAAATTTCTTAGTTGGTGATACATGATTATTTCACATTGCCATGTATGATCCAAAGTCGACTTTCAACTTGATGAAAAACATCGACTCATATTGCCTTGGTCAATATCAACCTCCAAAATAGCCTTTTAATTCGGCTTCCAAAGACATGGTCATGAGTGGCCTCAATTCTTTTCACGTGGTAGTCTTATCCCCATATGTGCCAATCAAGTTCGCTAGGTGTTTCCATCGATATGTTGACTAAGTCTTTTATGACTTAATGTGTTGGCTTCTAAGTCTTCATTGAGCTAGTATAAAGACTAGAAGAAATGTTGAAATGTAGGCATTGTCTTCAGGCATATATCTAAGCAATGCCAATTTATATATATTTCAGCGTATGTTCAAGAGATAGTTAATGCAAATGATAATATATCAAATATATATTAAAATATATATATCAACATATATATCAACATATATCTTCATATATGTATATGTATTATATATATATATATTATATTTATTCTTATATATCATAAGTCTACTATGCACGAATACATTCAATACACAACTAAGTGCAAACGAGTGAGCATTCATATAATAGCAACAATAATATATATACATACATATATATATATATATATTTACATACATAAATACACTCCTCTATTCAAGCATAAATGCTTGTGTGTATATATATATATATTACAATGCACAAAATATTCATATCATGATTAGCCATAACTTACATTCTAATCAAGTATAAACCACTGTTTTGGTAGACCAACACACAAAGATGCTATATTTATATGTATATATTTATATATATACATATATACATTCTTTCCAAGCATAAATGCTCACGTGTATATATGTATATGCTCATATATATATACTCATCAATAAAGCATAGAGATATAAGGTAGGCCTCAAAAGCTCAAACAAATAAACATCACCAATGCATGTAGAAGTAAATTGAACTCTCAACACAAACATACTAGCTATGGATGACTTACCTATTACCCACAAACTGACTCAATTCAATCACTCTAATGTGGTGTGTGTATGCTCAGATAGTTTACTTTTACCGATTACCCTACTAATATCTTCTCTTGAGTGATACTTCCCATCCCCCTAGAGAAATGTACATTTACCTGCAACCACTAACACATGCTTGGCAGTCAATTTTTCACAAAAATAAGTAGTTCATATATAAACATATTCAAAATTAGAATAACAATAATTCAATAACCATCTATTCACATTTATGCAGTATTTCACCATGAATAACATCAACTAAGATAAGATCAAATTAAACAAAATCAAATGAGATAACATTCATATTGATAACAAAGTCTATGCATCATTAATTCATCTCCATAATTCACATTACATTCACATTTACCCTATGTAGTAATAGTAAATAGTAACTTCACAATTTGGGGTGTAACACTTTGGGATATACTCAAAGCCAAGGAGGAAATCAAATTCCTCCCCTAAAACTATAACCTCTATTCCTACATATATAAATCCAAATTTTACCACAACAATGCAACCAAACAACAATATAGCTCCAACCTTGGGTATTCATATTGGGAATCCTTTTAGTTTTGTGAACTCAAACATTTAATATCTCCAAATCCATCACCTCTCACAAACTTGCAATTTAATTGTCCACCTGACATATATACACCTCCAACATATTGACCTCCATCCCAAAACACAACCAATGATTATGTCATAAACCAAATTTTGCAAAATGTTGCATCCCTTCAACAAAAAATAACAACATTGAACCAAAACCAAAATGGACAACCTTCACAATATGTGAAAAGAAACCCATTGTCATTGGAGATATTGAAAACACAAGTGCCATAAGGCATAGAGGTACCTCAGTTTGAGAAATACTATGGTAAAGGAGACCCTAGTAACCATGTATCAACATATACAACCTTATGTAGTGACTTCATTTTTAAGATAAACTCTTGGCTAAACTCTTTCCTAGGTCCTTGAAAGACACATCCTTGGAATGGTTTTGTTCATTACTGAATAATTCAATCCGCTTGTTCAATGAGTTTATTGATACCTTTCTTAACCATTTATATGTGAAAATTGGTCCTAAGATGGCTCTATCTTACTTAATAAGGTGTAAGCAACAACAAGGAGAAAAATTCAGATTTTATAACACGCTATCAATTGCTTTACTCACAAATCAATATTAACCTCCTCGATGTGGGTCTTCAACAAATGTTCATTGAAAAATTACAAAAGAAAATAAGAGATGATGTTGGGATG
Source organism: Sequoia sempervirens (assembly GCA_007258455.2). Classification (NCBI taxonomy): domain Eukaryota; kingdom Viridiplantae; phylum Streptophyta; class Pinopsida; order Cupressales; family Cupressaceae; genus Sequoia; species Sequoia sempervirens. Next base: position 83,536,148 of record VDFB02270651.1, read on the forward strand.
ATGAAGTTTCCATCCTTTACACATTTGTGTGTGGCTCTCCGTGATCATTAAAATTCAATTAGTCAATATGAAGAGAAAGCTTCCTTGAATTGTGCTGAAAATTCAAAATCTGCATCTCACAATAACTTTCAATCATTCAAGAAAAAAAAGGGGGTCTTATTAACATAAATTCACCTCAATCAGCCATCTATTTGTAGCATCAAGTTGTTGGTATAAAGACAACCCCATACTAATTTCAAGCTAAGGGCATCAAATTCATCCCACACCTTCATTCCCTTCATTCAATTATGATGCAACTCTTGAAAAAGAATTTAATAAATTTACCTCTAGTTAGACCTACTGATATAACCAAGCCTTTCCCTCCAAATCATAACCCAAATGTCATTTTTCATTATCATCAAGTTGGACATGATACAAAATGATGCATGTGTCATAAACATCAGGTACAAGACCTCATTGATTCCAATCACATCCAATTGGGTGGTGTTAATGATCAAGGGAATAAAGTCCATTGCCCCACCTAATGAATTTTTTTAAATCTTCACGAACGCAATGCCAAATCATTTAATCAACTTTGTAAAAGCTAGTGAGAATAAGAATAATTTGATGAATGTTAATAAGATCGAAGGCATGACTGATGATAATAAGAGTGATAATAAAGATGATCCTCTACAAGGCATGATTGGTGATGAGCCCAAAATATGCTCATAATTTGGATATCATGGTGTACTTTTAATACCTTTACTTTTGTTGTTCATGGTTGTTTAACTCTCTTGAAACCTTTTATTGGGGGATATCCTGTAGCAATACACTTCCATGTTCCTGCAGCCTATCATGTTGACATGTCTATATTTATTACCCTGTTTGACTTCCCAAATGATTGGTATAACGCATGTAGTTTTTGAATGATGAAATAGATTTAAATATGTGATTAATGAATGGATATTGTGTATGTGCTATGCGCCTTTTCTTTCGCATCTGTTACCTTGTGTTTCGCAGGTTGTTGAAGAAAATATGATTGAGTCAAGCGCAACCAATCTCAGCCTTGCAGTAAATTCCATTTCCTGCACGACTTCGAGGAAACTCTAGCGAAGACTCTTTGACCGAAACTGTTGGGAAGGATTTTAAATGACATTTAATCTAGAAAGAGTGGAGTGCTAGATTCTCTTTGGATCGGGTTGAACGGATAAACTCATTTATGAAGTCTGTTCCTCGATTTCAGGATACATTTTATATCCACGTCTTTCTCTGTTAGGGTTAGTTAGTTAGTTGTTCTCTTGATTTAAAAATAAGTGTTCCTCCTGCGCGGGTGAACAAGAAGGAGATAGAGAAGCAGATTATGTAAGAGTTAGAGTTATAATATGAATCAGAGTTTTTGTTAGTTTTCTGAAGAAGAACAATAAATGTAAATGATTTCACGTTATGAATAAAAGTTGATGGAGTTCTAAGCACAATCTTCTATGTAAATTAGTTGATGCTTGCTAAGGGGGCCCACTTAGTAAGTATCTGTAGGAGTGTAGTTGTTTATCCTTTGTTAATTCAAGTTAGATTTCATTTTAGAAGTTTCAGCACAAGCTCAGTCTTATACTATTCCTACAGCATCGGGAATCCATCCCTGTGTTTGTTCCTGCAGCATAAGGCTAGTTTATAGTTTGTCTCTCAATTGTAACTATTACGATTTCTACTTTGGTTAGATTATGATTGAGTTAAGAGAACTTTGCATTACCTTCCTATAGCATAGGTAGAATTTCTTTCCAAGTATTTATTTTCAATAGGTCATGACTGAAACCGGTTCTTAGTGCACATATAGTGCTGCTCCATTTAAAGTATACATTCCCTGGTTTGACAAGTAAATGAACGACCATGAAGAGGTATTAGTCACCTGCTGGAATGTCCAATTCCCAGGATAGGTTTTTCCGTGATTTTCATATCCTTTTGTGGGCGCAACCATTTTTGGTGCCGTTGCCGGGGATGGTGTCAATCTAAGAACTTGCTATAGTCATTGTTAGCAGTAGTTTAGTCAGTTTTTCAATTATTTTCAAAATCTTTTAAAATACCATCCATTTTCATTGCATGCATAGAAGAAGAGACGCTCAGGGAAGATTTCTCCCTAACCTACCATTCATTGCTAAGAAAACTGAACCAGCTTATAGCCTATTTGAGGACGAAGGAGACTTAGATATTGACCCATTTGCTGAAGGTCTGTGTACTGACTTGCTATTCGGCCCATTTGACGAAGAGCCTGAAGAAAATCCATTTGCTCCTATACTTGGTCAGGTGAACATGGCACGTAATCCACCGAATTGACCTCTTGCTTTTGAATTCCCCATTATTGCTCAACAAAACAATGACAACCTTAAGAATATTCCTTCTTCATTACTTCCCAAGTTCTATGGCTTAGTTACAGAAGACCCAGAGACCTTCTTGTTCAAGTTTGATATCCTCTGTCGCAGTTATGACTACACTTCAGATGCTCACAAACTGAAATTGTTTCCTGCTACCTTGAAGGAGGGAGCTCTCAGATGGTTCATGAGTTTGGGAAGGGGTGTTGTTGATAGCTGGGCAGCCATGCAAACAAAATTTCTTGAGAAATACAAGGAATACTGTAAGAGTGGCAGTAAAGGTGATGATATATTCCGAATTCAACAGAAGGAAGATGAAAGTCTGGAGGATTATATATCAAGATTCCTATTTTCTCTGAAAAAGAATTTAGACCATACTCTTAATGAAGAATCTCAAAAATTATTTTTTCTAAGGGGAATCAATGATACCTGTATAGATGCCTTGGACCTGATGGGAGGCGGAGATATCACTCAAGCATCTTGGGATGATCTCATGAAGATATGTCTCAATTACTCCCGAGCAAATGTGAAGAAGGGTAGAGGTCATCAAGCTACAGTGGGAAAGTCTTCTTCCAGCGGAGTTTTCCAGATGGAGATCACAAATCTGCTGTCTGATTTCAAGTAGGACATCATAAACAACATGGCTACACAGTTGGATACCATGCAAGATCGCAAGAAACATGCGGAGGCTGAGGCAATCCTGGCTGAGTTCTGTCCACATTGTAGATAGAAGAAACATGACTGTAGATGCAAGATGGTGGCCAACATGGAGGCTAAACAGTTACCTACTGATTTTAAGATGATAGAAGGTGATGATGACCGAGTCTTCTTTGTTGCACAAAGGAGACCATGGGCTCTAAGACAAGGTATGCCTTAAGATCCTTTGACTTTTGGTAATCCTTACTCTAATTATAATAACCAATGGCAACCTACATATGGCCCATCTCCACCTTGGAATGCTCCTCAACTATATTGGCCTAACTATCAGAGCCCTCAATGGCAACCCCCTCAAGGAGGTTGGTAGCACCCACAAGGACAATGGACTCCACCTCCAGGTAACTGGCAGCAGAACCCTCAATGGAGAGGTTTTTAGCAATGGCAGAACCAACCCCCTAGATTCCTGCAGTCTCAGTAGCCATAACCTCCGGCCCTTATGCCTCCTCCTGCAGCACTTGCAGCAAATACTGGCCCTCCAAAACAAACACCTATGCCTGCTCAACCATTGCCAAATCCTAATAATAAGCAGCAGCAACAACAACAACCTATGTATTCTGCAGAAGTCAACCAATATCCAGCTTATGCCCTGAATATCAATGATATCCATCTCAGGTCTGGAACCACTCTCCCTGCTCCACAGCCACCGGTAATAACAAAGATTCCAGACTCTACTGCTGAACAACCTACTGATCATGCAAAAGATATACCTGTATCAACTACTGCCTCTAAGGAACCTATCCTGCAGCCTCAGGCTACACCACCTTTTCCTCAGAGATTGCAGATTACTACACCCAAGACCATTGAAGAACCCACCTTTGATATTTTGGAGCAGCTAAAGAATGTACAAGTTCAAATTCCTCTTTTTCAAGCTATTAAAGATGTTCCAATTTATGGAAAAGTCATTAAAGAGGCTTGTTTAAAGAAACAAGGGAGGAAGAAAAAGGATCCCCAAACTATCCATGTCTAAGGACAAAGAGCCGATATTATGTTGGGGAAGGTTGTCATTCCAAAATACACTGATCCTGGAAGTTCTGTAGTAAAAATAAATATCAATGGTCAAGTAGTAAGAAATGTTTTGGTTGATCTTGGTGCAGCCATTAATGTGATGACCAAGCACACTATGGAGTGTTTGAATATTCCAAACATTCGGTCTACACCGACTGTCCTGCAGCTTGCTGATAGTTCCACGGTTACACCTGATGGAGTGATAGAAGATGTCATTGTCACCCTTGAATCTTGGGAATACCCTGCTAATTTCACTATATTGTCCACTAAGGCAACCTTAGGAGGATATCCTATTATCTTAGGCAGACCTTGGTTAGCTACAGTTGATGCCCTTATAGGATGTCGTTCAGAAGACATGACAATTTCTAATGGTCAATCAAGGAAGAAATTGGCTTTATACCCACCTGCACAACCTTTGCCAGATTTGTCTCAACTAGTTTGGCTAGATCTAAGAGAGGAATCTGAAGAAGTCAATTCATTAGCTCAGTTAATGATGCTACGAACTGATCAATTTTCCTAGCTTCAGAGTGAAGATAACCTACTTCTACATATTCTGCAGTTTAGTTCTGGTTTGAATAGCCCATCTATTTTGGACAACCATTCTCAGCAATATTTTCTGCAGCAACTGGATCCTAAGAGCCATCATGATTTGCTATTATGTGATATACAGGCACCACCTTTATCAACAACCTCAATAAATGATCTCACCAAATAGATAGAAGTATCTCTAGGCCGCTGTCTGCATATTAATAATAAGTTGCCTCCGTCTCAACAAACTACCCTAGCCACAATGCTGCAAGCCCACAAAAGAGCTTTCGCATGGGACTATGGGGATATGAGGGGTTTAGACCCAAAACTCTGTACACATCGCATCTATATTAACAGTGACTTCAAACCTATTAGGCAGCCTCAAAGAAGAATTAATCCAGCTTTGAGAGAAATTGTTAAAGAAGAATTGCAAAAAATGTTAGCAGCTAGCTTTATCTACCCAATCTTCGATAGTCAGTGGGTTTCCCCATTGGTCATTGTTCCTAAGAAAGGAGGAAAATGGAGGGTATGTGTAGATTACAGAGAGCTCAACTTGGCAACAAAGAAAGATTACTTTCCTCTTCCATTCATTGATCAAGTTCTAAATAATTTAGCTGGGAAAAAGTACTTCTCATTCTTAGATGGCTTTAGTGGGTACAATAAAATCAAGATTGCTCCTGAGGATCAAGAAAAGACTACTTTTACATGCCCTTGGGGAACATTTGCCTATTTAGTTTTTCCTTTTGGTCTTTGTAATGCTCTTGCAACCTTCCAGAGGGCAGTCATAAGTATCTTCTCAGACATCTCATATGATTGCATGGAAATATATATGGATGACTTTACTGTTTATAGTACGACATTTGAGGAAGCTCAAGCCAACTTGGAGAAAGTACTACAGAGATGTGAAGATCACAACCTATCGCTGAATAGTCAAAAGTGCTTCATGATGATGCAAGAGGGAATAGTGCTTGGTCACTATATTTTTGCTGCAGGAATTCAGATTGATCCTGCTAAGATTGAGGTCATCTCTAAGCTACCCTCTCCTGCCAAGCAAAAAGAGGTACAGAGCTTTCTAGGCTATGTCGGATACTACAGAAGATTCATCAAGGACTTCAGCCAAACAGCAGGCCCCTTATACAGTCTGCTGAAGAAAGATGCAGATTTTTCTTGGACAGAGGAATGTGAAAAAGAATTTATTGACTTAAAAGTCGCCCTTACACAGGCACCTATTCTGAAAGGACCTGATTGGTCACTTCCATTTCATATTCATACAGATGCATTAGATTATGCCATTGGCGCAGTGTTAGGGCAGAAGGATGGCTCAATAGAACATGCACTCTATTACATAAGCAAAAATCTACAAGGGGCTGAATTGAACTACACTGTTACAGAAAAAGAAATGTTGGCAATCATTTACGCCCTCAATAAATTCAGGAATTATATCACTGGTTATCAGATATTTGTTCATACTGATCATGCCGCAATCCGGTATCTCATGATCAAAGCCGCAATATCTAGGAGACTGGCAAGATGGTTATTGCTGATGCAGGAATTTGACATTACAATTGTGGACAAGCCAGGTAAAGCCAACGTGGTTGTCGATTTCCTCTCTAGACTTCAAAGGCAAGATGACTCTGCAATTATTGAAGACTCCTTTCCTGATGAGCACCTGTTTGCAATCAAGGTTATTCACCCATGGTATGCTGATATAGCAAATTATTTGGCCACAGGAAGAACTCCTCCTCAATTCTCCCCTAAGGAAAAGAGATTATTGGTAGAGAAAAGTTTTAACTTTTATTGGATTGCAGATTGCATGTTTTATACAGGGCCAGATCAAGTTATGAAGAGATGTGTACCAGAGGAGGACACTCATGATATACTGCATGCCAGCCATGATGAGCAGTGTGGTGGACATTTTGCTGCCAAAAGGATATTGATGAAAATTTTAAATACTGGTTACTATTGGCCAACTTTGCATAGAGACGCAACCAAATATACCAGGAGGTGTGACAGATGCCAGAGGATGGGAAGACCAACTCAATCTGATAAGATGCCTCTATTTCCACAAGTTGTAGTTGCACTCTTCGACAAATGGGGACTGGATTTTGTAGGACCAATTGATCCACCTTCCAATGGTAAGTCTTACATCCTTGTATGCACAGATTATGTCACAAAATGGGTAGAGGCTAAGCCTATGAAACATGCTAGGGATAATAAAGTGGCTGAATTCCTCTACAAGGAAATATTTACTAGGTTTGGTGTCCCTAGGGAAATAGTGATAGATCAAGGAGCACAATTTACTTCTACACTTATCACAGCTTTAGTCAATGAATATAATATACGGCACAGGAAATCAACTCCTTATCACCCCCAGGCCAATGGCCAGGTTGAAGTCACAAATAGGGACATAGAGGCCATTTTGACCAAAACTGTAGATTTGCATAGGAAGGACTAGGCCACAAGGTTACCAGAAGCTATATGGGCCTATCGTACTACCTAGAAGACTGCTACAGGATATACACCTTTTGAAATGGTGTATGGTAAAACAGCTGTGATGCCAATAGAGTTTGAACATAAGACTCTAAGAATAGCACTGGAGATGGACATGGATTTAACAAAAGCATAAAAGGACAGAATCATGCAGCTCAATGCTCTGGATGAGCTCTAAAAGAATGCCCTGCAGCACACTGAGATGATACAAAATTAGAGAATAAGGTGGCATGATAAATACATTAAGGAGAAGAAATTCAAAGTAGGAGATTGGGCTCTACTTTATGACTCACGATATAAGGACAATCCAGGCAAATTACAAACCAGATGGTTGGGCCCGTATTAAATTGAGAATGTATTTGCTAATGGTTTAGTGCAACTTGTTACAATTGATCATGTTAGATTCAGGCTGTTAGTTAATGGACACCGCCTCCGGTTGTACCACAAACCAGTCTCAAAAGAAGAATTCATGCAGTAGTTCATTCAGGATACTGCCACTAATTCTCCTGTAGCCGAAGGCTTTAGCCTTTCTCCTGCAGCTTCTCTGTGATTTTATAATGCATGCTCATAATAAAGGTTTCCTTTTAAGGGAACCCCTTTTTCTTCATTTCCACTTGTCACCACATTTCACTTCTTTATCTTCTGTACCATCCATCCATTCCATTCATTCATCTCGTCCGTCCACGTCACCCATCCACCTCATTCATCCGCACCACCCTTAATTATGATCTCATTCCCAACTGTCATCTCATGCTGAGCCCGTCAACTTTCTCAGCACGTACAAGCATTTAATGAAAGGTACGCAATATCTTTTGATTATCACATTTTTGATTTATTTTATTTTATTCATTTACTGCACTGTCTATATCAGTCATTATTACCGCTCTCTGCCTATTCCTTAGTACATGTGTGGACACATGTCATACTTTAAGTAAGGGGCGGGATAATCCACTTTTCAAACTTGTCCTTTCACCGCTGTCACAACTGCTCAGATAATCTTTCTTTATTATTTTTCTGGTGCTTTCCAAATATGATCGCATGTCTTTTTCATTGCATGTTTTTCATTGAAAATCACAATTAAAACCGCTAGTTTAAAAAGTTCATTTTTGGAAAAGAAGAGAAAAGTGACGGTGGAACAGAAAAGAACCAGAGCATAACAGGGAAATTTTTGATTTTCAGAAAAGAGTTGAGTTCAGCTAAGGAAAAACTGTGAACATGGGTGGTAAGCTGGTAAGGCATGAGCCTGTAGCTCATGAGTTATTAATGAAAAATTCTCAAACGGCCCAAGCATTCAGCCTCTGTGGTTGGCTGAATTACTTTTTGAGTTTAGATGCTTTTAATGAGGAGGCTGCAAGTGAATTTTTGAGAACCCTTTCTGAAGGGGAGGCTACTGTATGGGGTCTAACAGTTGTTGTAATTGAAGAAAGAATTGTAGAGGTAACCGGGCTCCCAACTGCTGGAGAAATTTTTTCTTCGGATGCTGCCTCTGCAAGGGCAGAATTTTCAATACCCACTGATGGACCTTTGGAAGTCTCAAAGTAGGGATGCAAGCGAGTGTCATTGCCACCTCCATACCCAGAATACACTGCTTTCATAATCAGGTATTTAACTTGTGAAGGGCGTTTCTCTTACCTGCATTCTTACCACTTCAAATTGCTAAGTCATATGAGACATGGATTAGCTGTTAATGTTCCAAATTTTTTGTTAAAATTTCTAGAACAATGTGCCCACGAAACCCAACAGGGGAAAGATAATTCTATTGCTCATCATGGCCTCATAAAATTGTTGATTGAATTCTCTTTGAGAGATGTATCACCTCTTTCCTGGAAATAATTTGTTGCCCAGAAGAGCCTACAACATCTATAACCCCCTAGGGCACTTACCCCATGGCCTAAGAAAAAGAAAGAGGAAATGGCATCTACCAGTAGGAGAACAGGGCAAGCATCATCTGCTCCTGTAGCACCTGGTCTTGCAGCTCTCACACTAGAGTCCTCTGCCCGGGTGCAAACTAGGGCTGCCAGTAGGAGAGAGAGAGGAAAAACAAAGGCTGGAAAGTCATCTAGGGCAGAACAAACCCCAGAATCTGACCCTCGTTCTCAGAAAAGGTAACGCTCTTCTCCTGTAGCTTCTTCCCCTGCAGCATTGTCTCCTACAGCAACACCTATTGCTGTCACCAGTTCACCATCATCCTCTGACAAGGCAGAACCTTCTAGGCAATTCAAAAAGAGGAAGGCTACGAGAGCACCTCCTACAGCCGCAACACTGCCAAGAAGAGTTTCTACAAGAACACAATGTAAAGTATCCCCTGCCTCACCTCAACCTGAGGTTATTATAATTTCTAAAGAATCTGTAGATTATGAATATGATGTTTCTCAGAATGTGTCTGAGAGTGCTGCACAGAGTTCATTTGTTATTCTTGAAGAAGAACAAGTTGAGACAAGGGAAGTTGAGCATAATGAAAGGGGGGTACCAAGTCTTGATGACTTGGCTACTGCGGCTATGCAGATTTTGGAGGAAGCACAGTCTTCTCCACTGTAGCAATAGGAATTTATGCTACAACAAGAGGAAGAACAGACTGAACCATTGGAAGTGGCCAATGAAGCCTCAATTCCCCCTGCAACTTGTCAAGCCATTGTTGTTTATAAAAAGACATTTTTAATTGAATTTTTGGAATATTTCAAATCTACATGGAGACCGGTTACATTACAAACCCTAAGTTTCCGCCACCTGGCCAAGACTGAAATGCAACAAAGTCTTTGGGAGGAGGAAAAGAAGAAACTGAAAAAGGAAATTGAAGGGCAGAAACAGGAGATTTAGGAGTTAAAGGAGAAAATGGATGAAATGCTGAAGGTAACCGATCAGATTATGGAATGTAGACCACCACCCAAAGTTTATGCTCTATGCCTCAAGGAACAGTTCTTGTGGTTCCAACTAATGAGAATTTCTAGAAATCAAGATCCTATTCTTCACATTGCTAAAGAATTCTACGATGCATACAAGGCAGCCCCTAATTGGCTAAGAAATTCTTTGTGTGAATTTTATTTACATGGTTTTTTAATTCCATTTGAAACAGAGTGGAATCCCCTTCTGTATATTGGCGACATCCATTTGAGATCATTTATGTCTTGGGCGGCAAATGAAGAAAATTATGGCAGGCAATGGGAAACATATGAAGAAGCCGAAACGAATGAGCCTGTTCCATTGCGTCCTAAGAGTTCAGACCCCCACACAATGTTGAAAACCTGGCTTACTGTGGCATACGGTTTTAATAATGATACAACCAGGATGAAAATATTTGATCTCAGAAAGCAGGTATATGATGAATTTCAAGAACAATCATACTCATCTCGAAGACTGTCATATTCCAGAATTGAAAAGAGGTGGGAGAGATTAACTGTTGGGTTAAGAAAGTCTGAGCCTCACAGTCCCTTAAATTTTACGGCAGCTCTTAAGCGATCAAGCAGATACATACAGTTGGGACTTCAAAAGAGGTTTGAATTGTGGTTGCCATTAACATTCAGGCCTCCTGTGCTAATGTGGCCCCTTTATCCCTACCAGGCTACAAATCTTAATGAAGATACAGAAGCCCGTAGGTATGAAAGGTGGCAGAGTTACAGAGGTTTTTGTTACAAATTTGGAATTCCATTTCAGGGTCATGCCTCAACCACTGATTTCAGAGAGACCACCAGGAAGTTTAATGCTGGAGGACCGGCATTGGGTTAAGTAGGGGGCAAAATGATGAGCCCAAAATATGCTCATAATTTGAATATCATGGTGTACTTTTAATACCTTTACTTTTGTTGTTCATGGTTGTTTAACTCTCTTGAAACCTTTTATTGGGGGATATCCTGTAGCAATAAACTTCCATGTTCCTGCAGCCTATCATGTTGATATGTCTATATTTATTACCCTGTTTGACTTCCCAAATGATTGGTATAACGCATGTAGTTTTTGAATGATGAAATAGATTTAAATGTGATTAATGAATATATATTGTGTATGTGCCATGCACCTTTTCTTTCGCATCTGTTACCTTGTATTTCGCAGGTTGTTGAAGAAAGTATGATCGAGTCAAGCGCAACCAATCTCGGCCTTGCAGTAAAGTCCATTTCCTACACAACTTCGAGGAAGCTCTGGCGAAGACTCTTTGACCGAAACTGTTGGGAAGGATTTTAAATGACATTTAATTTGGAAAGAGTGGAGTGCTAGATTCTCTCTGGATCGGGTTGAACGGATAAACTCATTTATGAAGTCTGTTCCTTGATTTCGGGATACATTTTATATCCACGTCTTTCTCTGTTAGGGTTAGTTAGTTAGTTGTTCTCCTGATTTAAAAATAAGTGTTCCTCCTGCGTGGGTGAACAAGAAGGAGATAGAGAAGCAGATTATGTAAGAGTTAGAGTTATAATATGAATCAGAGTTTTTGTTAGTTTTCTGAAGCAAAATAATCAATGTAAATGATTTCACGTTATGAATAAAAGTTGATGGAGTTCTGAGCACAATCTTCTGTGTAAATTAGTTGATGCTTGCTAAGGGGGCCCACTTAGTAAGTATCTGTAGGAGAGTAGTTGTTTATCCTTTGTTAATTCAAGTTAGATTTCATTTTAGAAGTTTCAGCACAAGCTCAGTCTTATACTGTTCCTGCAGCATTGGGAATCCATCCCTGTGTTTGTTCCTACAACATAAGGCTAGTTTATAGTTTGTCTCTCAATTGTAGCTATTACGATTTCTGCTTTAGTTAGATTATGATTGAGTTAAGAGAACTTTGCATTACCTTCCTGTAGCATAGGTATAATTTCTTTCCAAGTATTTATTTTCAATAGGTTGTGACTGAAACCGGTTCTTAGTGCACATATAGTGCTATTCCATTTAAAGTATACATTCCCTGGTTTGACAAGTAAATGAACAACCATGAAGAGGTATTAGTCACCTGCTGGAATGTCCAATTCCCAGGATAGGTTTTGCCATGATTTTCATATCCTTTTGTGGGCACGACCAATTGGTCTCATTGGCATTCAACCTTGTAAGGGATAACCCACTTGTCACCTAACATTTCTTTTACTAAGGATGATGCACTTAGACATTTTCTTGATGGTCCTCTCTACATTATTGGTCGTATCAATAACATACTTGCACAAGGAATACTTATTGATCTTGCATGTGTAGAGAATGTCATCATTGAGGAATTATTGTTTTTGAAAGAGCTTTACCAAGATACTTATGAACAATTGAAATCATGGATTAAAACACATAATGGTTTTTCTTGCCCTACAATAGGTTCAATCACTCTTCCATCAAAACTTGAACCTAAACAATTAGATGTTTCATTCTCCATCATCCCGAATTGAACCAATTTTATGTAAGCTAGGCTACTCATGGTTACGCTCCATGAATTCCATCTCATTGGTCATTCACAAGTGCATAAAGTTTCCTGTATGGAACGAGATATTTATAGTGCATCACAATGGATTTAATCCTTTGTCTTCTTGTGGGAATTTTTCATTGGATTTATTTTGGCCTAGACCTATGGAACCTATAAAGCCTTGTGAAGATTTCTTTTTCAAGTCCTATGAAAAGTTCAAGGTAAAGTGCATAGCATAATTATCCCTTAGCAATATTCTCGAGTGCATGGTTGTTCTGTAACGCCCCGTCGTGTGAACCCCAAAGGACAACAAAACACAACACAAATTTTTTTTAAAGTGAAACGTTGCATAAGATGAATATGTACATACATTACATGAAAGGTAATTATGCATTTACAAAGTCATCTACGTCCTCTAGGGTACACGGAACGGTCATTACAAGACCTAAGCTTTTATCAAAATGAAAGCAAATAAAAACCAAGATTACATAATGATGAAATACAACCATCCATGAATACAAGAGATGAAAAAGATATACATCATTGATTACATTTTGATTCATAGTTCAATATCACAAGTGTGGAGCATATTTCCACAGATACAACACATCATGGATATAATAGTACATTACATTATTTTAGGAGTAAATTACATAACTTTAGGAGTACATATACATCCTGTTGCATAGAGGATAAGATACATCAAATACAAGAATATTACATAATTGAACATGGTACCATAGAATTGAGGTGGAGTTTAGGATCAACTGCATCATCACAAACTTGGATTGGGGACCCAATGGGGTGCATAGCATGTTCCACCCAACCGCATGGACTCGAAAGACCACCCCCTATGCTAGGAGTTGACAAGAAAGATCCCCATTCCTCAACCAAAACAGTCAAATGAACCAATAGTAAGCCAAACTCCACAACAAGGATAACAACTATATAAGATAACAACCCATAACATTGCCATCACATAGCCACAACAAAATAATGAAAATTCTAACAAAACCAAATGCCAATATTATAGATCAACACTAAATAACCATAAGAGGTGCCAACAACAATAGGATCCAAAGCCTTCAAATGAAGTCACAATATCAACCAACAATAAATATCAAGGGTACCTTTCATTAACATCAATCAAGTTGCCATGAGGCATGTGTGCAACACTAAAAGATAGAAATTGGAGACTTCAACAACAAACACCAAGAACCAATTGCCTCAACAACATCAACAATTCAAACAACACTCCTAGAGGCAACCAAACACAGGAAAATAAACAGGTACTGTGGGAGAGTGTCATTGCATGGCCTTACATGGACTATTCCGACAACCTATCACAAGGTGCAACCTCCATCTATGGTTATCCTGACTGCCTATCTCAAGGCGTCGCTCCATAGGGTGACTCATGCGGGACCACTTACCTTTCGTGAGGACAAGGTAGTGATCTTACCAACTAGGGCTTCTCATCCCATCCTTAGCCTGTGAAAGCGCTAATGGTATGGGTGAGGCACATAATTAATATTGTTTAATGTTTAACTACCAAAACCCACTAGTTCATTAATTACATTATCACTTGTTTAGGAAACTCTTCCATGGGTTACCCTAACAACCCCTTTGTGCGTCATCCCCTGTGAAGAGCCACCCTCCCCAACAGTTCTGAAACAAGACTCACAACAACAAGGGGTGTACCAAACATAAAAGCCACAAAATGAAAGCACGTTCCAGGAATGAATCATCTCGCTCATAGTCATCACCAAAGGCAAAGAAAAACATGAAACTGTAATGTCCCCATTTTTAGCCCTTCACCTTTCAGTGATTGGTAGCCTATTCCCAGTGTGTTGTCGGCTAGTCAGTGGCAGAATTAGGGTTTCTGGCTGTTTGATGGGTTCTCTTGAAGATTCAGGGTTTTGCTTGTTGGAGTTTGGGTGTTTGGATTCTGGATTCCTTATGGGTTTTCAGAGGGCTTCGCAGTGGTATGTTTTTCTTGGCATTCTGAGCATCTTCAGGAATTTACTATTTTTAGTAAATTCTAATTTTAGTAGTGGTCCAGTCGGCATCAATTCAGTCAACTTTCCTCTTCTAGCAGTTCATTGGGTAATTCTCATTTTTGGCTTAAGGGGTTCATTTCGAAGATATAAGTTATTTTAAGTCAAAATGTTTTATTTTTAAAATACCCCTTTGGCCTAGTGTTATAACTTAACAGTTGTTTTAAAGAAGGGGACTTTGAGGGGTATTTTCTCATGAAGGAAATATTTTAATATTTCTAAAGTTTATAATTGCTCAAAGGGAAAATGGACGCCTTTTTGAAGAAGATTATATTTTATTTAAAAAAAGAGAAGTGATTAATATTTCACAAGGAAAGTACGCCATTGGGAAGAAAGTGTTTGGGTCAAAGTTTAAACCTAAAAGCAGCTTGGGATTAGGGTGCACCTTCTAGAAGGCTCTGGAGTCTTCTCTTCTTTCTATAAAGAAGGTTCCTTCTCTTCTTTGGAGGTATCTTTTATCTACAGTAATGTTACTCTGCCGGAATGGTATTGGATCGCTTCGAGGAATGAAGGCCTCCTAGCTTGGCTCTTCTTCTTGCTTGAAAGACAGCAACTAGTTGAGAGGTTTGATTGTTATTGATTTGTCTTTTCAGTTATAGTTGGTTTCCTATCCTTCATAGTTGAGTTTTATCATTTCCTGTCAATTCCAGAGTTGCTGGTCATGACTGCTGAATGTATATTTCTGCTCACAAGTCTCAAATCTTAAACATTCTCATTCTGGGTATTGTCTCATTGTGTTTCCCTATTGGAGGCGCTCCTTCATGAATATTTACAGATTTTAATACGAAGTTTATGATTTTATAATGCAAATTCGTCATTCCTTGAAGGCCATACTTTTTGGAGTGCCTTGGGATTCGTGTCAGTAATTAATAACCATTTTTAGATGCCATTTCTTATTACTAAGTTAGGCGCCATCTTTTGGAAGGTCTATTGCATCAAACTTGAAATCATTTGGGTCAGTTTTGAGTGATATATGAGCAATTTAGTGTGTTATAGGCATGCTGATTTGTATTTCTGATTTCTGGACTGTCACATCAGATTTATTATAGTCAAGTTTTGTGTGGGATTTAAGAGTGGTTTCTTGATTGCATTTTGGTCTCATCATTCATAGTAAAACTTTGCAACAGATTTGAGATCATTTGGGTGAGAAATGAGAGAGTTATGAGCATATTGCTAGGGATCTATGTTGCTGGTTATGATATTCATGTTGCTGGTCTGTCAGATCAGATTTGAGAAATCTGCATATTTCTTCTTGGATTAGCATCAGGAAGTTTTAAAGGCCTTATGGAAAACATCTTTGTTATTGCAGCAATTTGAAGAGCTCTAATTCCTTGATCTTGCAGGCATTCTATTGCTTATTGTAAGCTGAACAGTAGTACTATCAGCAGCTCTCTAATCTTGCTTATCATGTTTTGAATGATTACTTTACATTCTGAATTTCCTTGTAATATCTTACATCTCCGCCCTATGGTAGCTCCTTTCCCACTCCAGGTTAGAAAGCACATTCTAGGTGTCGAGTTTACTTTCAGCATTCTCGCTTATTTTCCTTAATTGCATTGTAATTATTAGCATCTCCGTCATATGGTAGCTCCCATTCCATCTCAGATTGGAAAGCACATTCTTGATGTCGAGTTATTTCAGCTTATTAGTTGGTAGGGGTCCTCTGACCACATGCTCGTCGTTCACCGACGCATTCTTGGTTAGAGTTCTTTGTATCAACATTTCTTTAAGATCCTCTGACCAATGCTCACACCTTGCCCACCTCGGGATCCTGGTGTACATTCTGGTTAGAGTTGCTTCAGCATCGTTTTGGTTTAGAGCTAACCTTAACGGGTGCGTATTGTTTGTATCTTGCAATTGAAAAAGTTGAAAAAATTGGCTCGAAATATTTCAGGAACAAGGTATACCCACGAGAGCTCAAAATAGGAATACGATCAATGATTCACAAAATTCCAACCATGAGAGATCAATATAAATCCAGTTTCACCATTGCCTCTAGAAGCCTAAAAACACCGACTATCCACAAACTCCCAATGAGGGTAATTCAAACTCTTTGGGTTCCCAACCATCTCAAAATATGACTACAAGAAATTCATTGCATAAAGTTTCCTCAAATAGAATTAACACAAAAGGAAGATTCACATCATGAGATCACAAAATGACTATATAAGTTTCATAATCACAAATCGTCAAGTGCAGAGTAAAGGAGACAATATCACAACGAAATTAGAAGCCAACACTTTTAAAAGATTATCATATTCATACAAGATGAAACACAATAACCAATAGCTAAGTCTATTGACAGTTCATCCAAAAGAGACATGACGTGCAATCAAATAAGCAATAGCAATTTTATCCATGATCTCAAACTAAAGGTTACAATGAGTTTGACATTAAAATAAGCTATTTTACTTGAACAACATAAAAGATTATATACCGATACTTCAAGAAAACTCTATTATCCAAGAAGCAACCATTCCAAATCCCTGGGGTTAAAGCTTCGCTATACAATATTACTACAAGGGCTATACAATAGTAAAGTTCACAAGGATTATTTATGGTGTACCCTAATGCTACATATGGCAACACTCTAATTACTTTGCAATGATAATTCAACTAACTAATAAAAGTTGCACCAACCAATAGACAGATATTCAGCTAAAAGGTAATAATAATACTATCTCAACTCTATCTTAGACACTAATCTCCTTTATGAAATATTATTATTATTATTATTTCAACATAATTCCCAATATAATTGAAATGACCAGAAAATCCCCTAAATGATAATTACACACTTTCAAACACATACTAGTATAAAGCCATATATGGTTGAATAAATGAATGATATAGTTTATCACACTTCTAGTGTTAACTCTATCTTAAACACTAATTTCTTTTTATAAAAAAGAACACAATTAGAGAAATAAAATATTTGATTAGCACAATTGCAATTTCAACTATGTCACTAACTCCCTTATAATACCATTTATCCTAAGCTATCAAATTGGATCTAATTAATTGAATAATGCCTTAATCCTTTCTAAAATATTTAAACCTACATTTAGGTTCCCAAATATTCCATCACCTAAATGTCATATATATGATCAAATAATGATTAATTAATCAATAACCCAATTGAAGATTACACAAAATTATACAGTTATTAATACTAATATTAATACCTTAATATGTAATTAATTATTATAAAAAAAATTCACCCAAAATTAACCATACTAATTATTCAAATATACATCCTTCCATAAGAATAAGTTTCTTAAATTCCCCACATACACGTGGATTCCTTATTAAGGCTAAAATATATTATTTTATTTTATTTTTTAAAGTAGAAATATAAAAAGGATGGAAGGAATTTAAAATAGATAAAATATAGTCATGGGTAATATTTTAAATTCACCAATAAAGGGATATGCCACTATTAATGTTTCTAAATTGATGTGCATGAATGTAATTCATTTCAATTGACTCATAAAATAGAACCTTCATTTTTACGAATAAACTAACCCCTGGAGGGATATTTTGCACGGTGGAAGATAATTTATTTTGTGTGGGATAGGGTTATCCTTTATTTTAATAATAATAAACTCCAACTTTGGTATCGACTCTAGTCAAGGACAAATGTATTTATTGGTACACAATTTATTAGGGGAGAGGGCCCAATAGTGGTGCACCCTAACTTTATAGTTCGACATAGCAATGAACATGCAACATTGACATTAAAAAATTATATCCCCGAGTGGCTAGGGATGTGGACAATTCAAATATTTCGTTTCACCCGCATAGACCAAGAAAAAAAGTGTCATCGACATGCTTTTTGTTGAGGGGTTATAATAGACCCACAAAAAAAGTTAGACCAATAGTGGTGCATAAAGTCATGTTTTTTAGTGTGTCAATGTGGCATCATATGATTTGTTGTTTTTTTAATGTAATGGGCATATTTTGTTCGACTATTAGATCCTCTCTTACAATTACTAGTTCCATAATTTTAAAATATTAGGCTTTCAATGTACATGTACTATGACAACTATTGATACCCGCACCACTATTGGACCCTCTCCCCTATAGGCGTCGATATTTGTGTAAGCCAATTTCGGGCTATTCATGACAATTTAAATTATAAATTGGGTTGTAATTTATTTCCCGTCCATTTTAAACTTTTAGTTTACGCGGCTGGGTGAAAGGTTACGGTGAGCAGTAAAGACAGAAGCAAACCAAAACAAAACCCTAAAGCACTAAATCTAATTACCCAGAACTGTGGCAGCATTTATGAGTAATTATCAATCCCCTCCAAGCTGAGTAAATTATAGTGACGGTTATGCCAACATTGACATTTATGTGAATCGTAATTACAGTAACCTCTATTTCATTATTGCTAATAATATAATTAATAATTTTTTTATTATTTTTCCAACATGTTACTAATACCAGTTATATTAATAAGCTTACTATTATTTTATTTTATTTTAAACCAGATTACCCTTGTTTCCAATATTCTTATTAATAGGAAAATCTACTATTAATTTCCAAAATACTTACATTTTGCTCAATTTACTCTTTACTTAAAATACTACTTACTTTCCCAGCATTCTCCCCGCCTAACCCAAAATGGGAGCTTAGGACCAGGGTATGGGCATCCCTCAAAGCATAACAGATAGAGGAATTTGTTAGATGTTGAATACAAAATGCAGAATCATAAACAGGGCACATGAACTGTTTGACAGAATGCCTCAAAGAAATGTGAACTCACAGACAAGGCATGAAAACTTGATTGACAGAATCCCTCAAGAAATATGATCTCATTGAATGCAATGATTGAAGGATACATACAGAATGGAATTTTAAAGGCTTTGGAAACTTTCAAGCAAATGCAATTGGCAGGAGAAAAACCAAATTGACAACCCTGTGCGTGATCTGTTCTTACCAAAATCCTTTAAAGAATGACGTCTCCTCTCTTTGCAGGTTGCCAAAGGTATAGGGAGGTTTTTTAAACGTATACACTCTCTAACGTCTAAATACTTCAACTATGATAGGTTGCGAATGGTATCAGGGACATTATTTAAATTTATACACCCTCCAAAGTATAAACACTGCAGCAGTGATAAGTTGTGAATGGTATCAGGGACATTATTTAAATTTATACACCCTCCAAAGTCTAAATACTACAACAGTGATAGGTTGCGAATGGTATTAGGGACATTATTTAAATTTATACACCCTCCAAAGTCTAAACACTGCAGTAGTGATAGGTTGTGAATGGTGTCAAGGAGATTATTTAAATTTATACACCCTCCACAGTCTAAACTCTAAAATGGATTTATTGAATCGACTTTAAAAACTTTTGCGCAAATGCAATCGACAGATGTAAAATCAGATTATCCAAAATGCGACAGGATAGACAGGGAAATATCCATTTTACATTGCTCAACAGGAAACAAAAGTAAGGAAACATTGGACATTAGATGAAAGCAAAACACACACACAGACGCATACACCTAACAGAGCCTAATTCACATTTGGATACATTGTGAAATGCATTTGTTCTTACTACAACCTGGTTGAGCGAGCATGTTGGCTGAGATTTGCTACTAGACTAAACCCCCACATAGTAATAAAATAATATAAATATCAAAACATCTTCACCCATGTCCAATTTCAATTAAATGAGCTTTATCAACAACTGTGTGAAATTCCAGGGAAATGTATTTATTTCATGGTAAGGGAGATTAGAAGAAGAGTTGCAGACCTTGATGAAGTTAAACTTCTGAAACCCATCACTTTGTCCTTTTCTCACATGTTCTCCATTTTGCATGCAAACTTATTTCCTTCGCGTGCATCCAATGAACTTACATGCAATTATAGAAGCATAAGAGAAGGCACGAGGACTTGACAGAATTGATTTTATTTTATTTTCTTATACATTTATTTTGTTTTCATATATGCTTTATGTTGAACGTAAATTATAAGTGTATTTTAAATATGGTTTGATTCTTTTATCTAAAAACATTATTTTTATATTTTTATTTTATATATATTTTAAAGGTTGAAAATAAAAATACATTCTTATATGCATTTGATATACTTCTTATACTCTTATTTACTTTTACATTTGTAAATATGTTTTAAAACTTTAATATATATATATATATACACTTCAATTTTTCTAAACGACCCTTATAAACTTTTGATATATTGAATATATGAGTTTCTCAAATTTTAAAAGATGCCCTTTATAATTATTTTCTATTAAAATAGTGTCTTTAACAAAGAAATAATATAACCTATTAAATCACTAACCCTCTAAAAATCTTTTAATAATTTAATAATTTAATTACTGACATTCAATCAATAAACTAACTATTTTCATAATAAACATTTACTTTTGACATAGCAATTTATTTTAACTAGCTAATTGAACAAGACCACTTAAAGTGTTAAGTTCACCAAATAATCCAATGACACAATTATCAACGAAATCACAAATACACTTATACTAAAATCTAGAAAGATCGATTCAGAGGGGTGCTACATGTTCCTTCTCCCCAACTTAACATTGATTAACCTATGATTGAGCCAAAATCCCCTCCAAGTAACAAAGATAAATTCACCACAGTTCCTCCACCCAACTCATGCAAAAGACCAAGAGACACTAAGATGATCCCTTTTGTACCTCCTAAGACAAAAAAGTCTATAA
Source organism: Sequoia sempervirens (assembly GCA_007258455.2). Lineage (NCBI taxonomy): Eukaryota > Viridiplantae > Streptophyta > Pinopsida > Cupressales > Cupressaceae > Sequoia > Sequoia sempervirens. Next base: position 83,557,358 of record VDFB02270651.1, read on the forward strand.
ACCTAAAGAGACAATGATTTCCCAACCCCCAATAGTTCCTTCAGTTCCTCCCTTAAGGGAAGAAAATAAACCAATGGTTGATAAGCCCACTCCTACACCATCACAACTTAAAAGTTTCTCGTTTATTGGAAGAAACAAACAAACCAACATCATCCACAACTATGAAAACAACTCAAGAAGAAATCAAAATTCCTTCAAAACAAGACATTGCATCAAAATAAGAGGTAAACAAGAGAATTCAAAAGCAATAATCATAAAACCTCCTATTGTGATCAATTTGGATGATGATGAAGAGATTGCTAAAATTGATGAAAAATTATAAAATGAGTTGAATTTGTTATTTTCCACTTCTATGAATTCAAATGGGGGAAACTGTGATGATCCTCCTCATGGGAGTGACCCACCACATGTTGAACCTGGTGATGTTCCTAGCATAATACTTTTTGTAGTCCCTATAGCTAGTTATCTACCTTTCATTTATGCTGAGCAAGATTGGGATGCAGATGACTTGGTCTAGGTCAGCTCGCATGTGACATACTACTTCATCTTTTTATGTTCTTTATGTTTTCTTGCATGTAATTTGATATCTCGTATTGTGCTGCTTGGTGTGCCTTTATTTTTGTGATTTTTCTTTGGATGACCCTTGTTACTCTGTTGGTACAAGGATACAAAAGAAACAAATCTATTATGACATTTTTCTATTTGTATCTTAATTATTCTACATGTCAAACTTTATCCTTTCTTTGTCTTGTGTTTTCCTTTTGGGGATGATGCAAGGCATTGGGTCATTTAGATATCTTTCATGTTGGCCCAAAAGCATCTTTGTTTTCTCTCTATCTCTCTATGTATCATTCCCCATTTGTGTTCTTTGTTCCATGAGTCTTTAAGGGATGATAATAGTTTTGAGCTCTACTATATCACTGTAGCAAAGACATATGCTAACCCCAGATCTGTGGATCCCTCAATGTACATTTCTATGTTGTTCATGGAATTGTATTATGGGGTAAACCCCTTCTCATGATGTAGTTTATTTGGAAATGTATCATTCACATAGGACTTTCAAAATAAGCTCTTTTGACCTTTTGTTGCATGGAATTTATCATTTTCTATTTTAAAGTAATTGCTCACAACATGGTGTTTCATAATTTCTTTAAAGTGGGGACATACATTGACATTATCAAATTAGCATTTTTGGCTTCATTGTATTCACAAGAAGTTGAACTTAGTGTAGCATTGGCATAGAATTGATCAATTTTGTGGCAGCTTATAAAAGTTATTAGGGAGTATAGCTTTGGTATGGATTAACAAATGGGTACACACCTGTACCTAGTGTGTCCTTCCCATTTATTTTACCTTTTTATGAGTGCACACCTTATATACCTAGTTTGTGTTTCTCATTTTTTCCTTTGGGGCTCACCTAGTGAACAATGGAATTCACTAGCCCTTGTGAGAATATTTTATGGGCATAAACATAGGCTTGCCAGTCCATCCTTTTTTCCTTTTTTTGCATTAGCTTTGCAATTGAATGTTTGTGTACCTTGTTTTGCTGCTACACATGTTTGTGTTCATTTATGCCTTTGTTTCTTTTCCATGAGATCTTAGATCTTGGGGGCTTGATCACTCTCCTTGATCCTTTGTCATCTTATCTTTCTAATGGGTGATCCCACAATAGTGGTTTACAATTTTTGGCCAAGTTGGACATTGAAATATTTTTTTTTAACTAAATCTTCACTTTCGGGCACCTATAGCAGCTAAACCATGAGGAATTTGGAGATGATGCAAACTAGAGTTTCATGAAATTTTGTCTATAGATTCTAAATATATTTTTTTCAAAATTTTTGGAATCAGATTGCACTTCTTTTTCTATCTCCCTCAAAACTAGTTTTTTCAAAAAACAACATTTTTAAAAAGTGACGCCACCGTATAACGCATAACTTTTTTTCCATGAAGGATAAAATTCTAATTCTTTTGAATTTAGATTTAAAATTTTGATATCTAGTGCTTCCACTTGGTTAGATAGTTTTTTATTGAATATTTTTTCTTTAATCAAGTTTCAAATTCAAACTAATTATAATTCACACATAGCGCGACCGTATAACGCATAACTGTTTTTGTATGTATCGAAATTCAATTTTTTTTTCTTTGTTGGATCAAGGACTTCAATATCTGGTGTAATAATATTTTTATTTTTATTTTTTTAATAATGCTATTTTTCCACATGTAGAACAAAGAGCTTGATTTTCGTGAAAAACCTACATTCACGAGAAATAAAAAAAATATAATAATCAAATTAAATTTATTTAAAATTATACTTTTGGGAAGCTTATAATAAGGACTACATACTTGAAAAAATAAATTTTAAATGAATTCATTTAATCCCCCAAAAGGTAAATCAAAAATGGTTTTTTATCAGCATTTTGATAGGTGTAAAGGAGACTCTGTTATACGTATGGTTTAAAACTAGCGGGGTTCTATCCAAGGGGGTTTGATTTAAGGTAGTTTGATCAAACCCTCTTCAATTGGAATTCTTTAAATGGAACTTTTCATGGCTTAAATCATTATATTTTCTAAAAATATGTGATTTTAGCAAAAATCAGTTCTACTTTAGTGTGGTTTTGAGCGAAAGTTTATACTCTCACTAAAGTGGGGGCTAAATATAGTGTAGGAAATTGTATATCTTTACAATTTCACACTATGTTTGGGTCCTTTAATTAATTGGAATTAATTAAGCTTCTAATTTTTCCAAATTATCCATTCCAAAGCCTTATTCTTACCACTTTTCGAAAGGGGAACCAACATTAAATAAATGTATTTAATAATAAATATTCATGGATTATATGTGTCCTATAAATATAGGCCAAGACCCATTCACCCATTGGCGAATGGATCCCCTTTATGGGAAAGGACCCAATTTAAAATATGTTTTTGGTGGTATTTTAATGGTCAAGATTCAAGTTGTAAGTGTTGGATTTTTTAATCTAATTTTTTGGGAAATTAGATAAACACCTACAAATATAGTCATTTTATCATTTGAAATATAACACACACCTCCTAAATTTTAAGAGAAAATATTATTGTCAAGAGCATCCAAGAGCAACATTATCAATCATTTATAGCAACAATCAAGATCCTAACATCATGTCCAAGTTTATGTGTGTTCAAGTTATCTTGTGAATGCTAACATGTGTTGTAGGTATTCATACATTCAAGCATTCAAGTATTCAAGTAAATCAAACAAACAAGGTCCATTTCCTTTGAAGAGATGTGTATGACTTCAGTCCTTTAAGGAAGCCATTGAAGGATGGTGAGTTGCAACAAGTGTTCATTCACCATTTCCTTCATCAATGTTTTTATCATTGACATTTCCATTGTGAAAGTGAGAAAACTATTCACAGGATTTGATTGAAGCAAACCCCTATATGGCACAAAAAATTTTCCCTCTTTGTGTATGTGAAAATTATAGGTTGAAAAGGATTGAAGAGATATTGAATAGAAATTTTGCATTGTTGCATTTGTTGTCATCTTTCTTGTTAAGACACAAAAACTTAGTTGTAGAATTTACTTATGTCATTCCAACATGTTTGCAAGTGGGAATAAACATCTCAGATCTAACACCCAAGGACTGTCAAAGTTATTTTTAGAAGCCCTATCAAGGACCCATTCACCCAGGGATGAACTAGTCCTCTTGCACATTCCAAAACCATCTTTTGGTGAAAGGTACATGTCCTCTGATATTTCCTAGATCTACCTGCAAAGTGTTGTTACAGTATGTATGTATTTAGGAATCCACATTTTATATATTAGGTCATATAGTTCATTTATTTTCATTATTTCAAATCATTCCTAATCACTATTTATTTTCATTATAGGAAACCACCCTTAAATAATCCGACCAACCAGGTCTAACTGCTCACCATTGAGGTTGAAATTCAATCTCTTGGCTTTATGGTTGGTGATTTTGAATGAAAGATGGAAAGAGGACTCCTATATCTTAGGTTCTTTGTATTGAGGACCTAGATCCCCCCTCTCTTCCTATTTTTTAGTATGCAATTAAATTGTATACACAACATTATTCATATACCATACTTCTTGTGTGAATTAGTATTGGTGATATTTATATCATTAAGTTGTATATATATGATTGATTCATATGGAATGTAAATTGGTATATTTCATATTATGGTTGAATGTTATGCATGTGTCATTGATTTTTGTGCATAATATTCTCCATGACACATACATAGGTATATTTTTATTTAAAGGTATATGGTGTGCCCAGTGTGCTAGTGTCAACTAGGGTTTTACATGTATGCAATTGACTTATATACACATCCTTATTTTATTGAATTTATGTTATGGTTACATCACATGTGAATTGAGTTTGTATGGTGTACCTAGTGAACTATTGTGTGCATTAGGATTTAATAGTATTTATATTTTTGAGTTATATGGAATTGATTTGTAATGGATGTGCACAAGGTTACTTTGTAAATTAAAACTATATTGTGTGCCCAATGTGAATATATATGTATTAAGGTTCTAGGATCTGGAAACTATGTCATTACTAGCACATGAAAATATCTTTTTTTAGTATATCTTTTGTGTTAGTATTACATTAAGTGTAAATCAAAATTTCATGGTGTTCTCAATGCATTTTGTACATTAGTATTGATTGTATTTATGTCATTTAGTTACATGCATGTGATTGATTCATATGACATATAAAGGGTATAATTCATTATCATAGTTGAATAACATGTATCTCATTCAATTGTGTACATATTAATTTTAATGACATGTATGAGGGATAATTTATATTCAAATTGTATGGATTTGCAGGTGTGTTACATTTGAATTAATATTTCACATGTATGCTATTAACTTGCATGTATACACTTGTTTATATATATGTTTATTAGGGAACTTACATCACAAGTGAATTAAATTTGTAGGGTGTACTTAGTATTCACCAATAGCATGAAGGTGAATGATGCTAGGAGATACCCACAATATGATAGGGTTGACCCAACATTTACCAATAACATGTAGGAGATAGATGCAAGGAGCTATATACAAGTTTGGATTAAATTTTATACATATCATGAAGGTGATATGTGTTAGGATCCATTGAATAAAAAGGTTCAATAAGTGATTGAAATCTTATTAATAGCCTCATGTATTATGTGATGCTTTTCTTGTCATGCAAGTTGGCAATGAATTTAGAAAAAAAAGATGGATTGATGATGTAGTATGGGATGCATTAGAATTATTCTTTCCAATTGGGATGTACTTAAGGGCTTAGGTATTATTGAGCTAGGTAAATGGGAAGATAGATGCAATAAGGTCACATATATTTCTTTTTTCCATTTGATCCCTATGTGTATGTATGATGTATGTATGAGTAGATGAATATGAGAGTTTGATGCATCTAAGAGCTAACCACTATGTGTACCTATGATTAGTGCATATGCTAACCGCTATGTTTACCTATGGATATGCAATGTAGGCATGAGCTAGTCCACTATGTTTATATGTGATATATGTTTGAGTTGTTTGCTAGGTCTACATGTGATGTGCATATCAATTGGCCACTATGTGGTTAATTATTATTAATTCTTATTAATACTATATAACATCATTTTCGGATATTCTTGACATCATACTATTATATATAGATTAAATTTGAAACATAAGATCAATTATTGATTGCGATTTAAAAGGGAGGTAAAAAATGTCATCCTAGATGTATGAAGGAATTATTTCTTATGCTTGGTTTGTGAACTACAAAGACTCTAATAATTAGAAAGAGATAGTACGTAGATCCATTTTGAATGAAAACCTTTGAGGAATAAGACTAGATCTATGGATTTGTTATGATATGATATGTTATCCTATATAGTGCAAAAATGTAATAGTGTGACATACAGTTTGTGCCATTACTATTGCTTGGTAAAGGTTGTATCACTTCTTACTAAAGAATAATTTTCTTGATCAAATAAGATTGTACTTAAGATGTAAGGGTTAGTGCAAGATCATGATGGGCCAAACATGTCCCTTAAGTGGCAATGAAAATATACAAAAAAATTAATATCAAGAAAATTCATTTAAGAATTTGAAGAGGTTATTAAAATAATTTGGAAAATATGTAGGAATAGAATTTGTAGAAAATTGAATGCAGTTTGTAGGCTTCTAGGATTTTTTTCAAAAAAAGTAATTTTATTTGGTCAAAAGCTTAAATTTCAATGCAGTAGTACTTTGAATTTTTGAAAAAAAAAACAAGTGATTTTCTAGCCACCCTAAGTATGAGAAAAAATAAATTCTTTTTCGAATCTTTGAGTATAAGTAGAGGACACATGCCCGGATGTGACACATATATATTTTTATTCAAGTAAATAATTAGTTATGAATTTTCTAGTAGGAATTTATAAAAATATTAAAAACTATTTATCCAGCCACCCTAACTTGGTCAACAACTTTTATGATTTATTTTAAACTATACTTTGTGAAGCATAGAGTGTACACATCTTTTGGATTCAAAAAATGTGTAATCGTTTAAAAGTTAGAGATATTTTTCAGTCAGCCTATCAATCAAGACTTTACACATAGTGCATGTAGAAAATCAATAATAATTATCTATTAAATTTAAAATAAAATATATTTTTATAGTGGTAGAATTCTATCAATTTATTAAATAAATCCTTTTTGTTTCATCAAATTTGGATGAAAAAAGTCACCTGCACGAAGGTTTAATGTCAAAAAACCACTGCAACCCCCCTAAACACGTTGGGGCAGTTGACTTTTTAGGTTGGACACCCCCAAGCCAAATCCAAAAATAATTTTGAGGCAATAACCAAGGCAAAAAATGTTAAAAAAATGGATATCTATTATTAACGGATATCCATTTCTTAACTTTAAGAAACAAATATCCATTTATTTTACTTAAGAATGCTTATTTTGGGTTAAATGTAGATTAAAATTTAATATATTATTAATATTAATATTAATATTTATATATATAAAAAATGTTATTATTTAATATAATATATGATAAATTAATATATACTAGGGTATACTAATTTTCAAATAATATACATATTATTTAATATAATATAATATTATATATAATAATATAATATATTGTAACATAATAGTATATATAGTATTTAGTATAATATAGTATTGCATATAATAATACAAAATATTATAAAAAATACTAATGAACAAATCTTGTTGATTAATAAAGACATTGCACACATGTTTATAAAGAATTGATTAATCTAATAATGAGAAAATTAAAGCTATTGACTAAAGATGTATAGAATTTAAAAATACACATATTCTTAACTCCTCTTTAAAGAAATTAACCATACATATATGTATCATAACACAATGAACAAAGAATGTGTTGAGGAAGGAACGCCATGACACAACCTACTTCGATTCTAAAAGGAGTCAAGTGTCATACTCATGACACATAGAGGAATTCTAAGCATAGTGTCGATGCAAGTACATAACATTGACTAGTTCATTCAATGGTACACCATCCATGTCAGAAAAACCATAGGCACTAGAACCATAAATAGAGGTGATTAGTATGGACCTAACCAATTAGGACTAAATTTCCCCTTTTGGTCGAGTGGTACATTTACATTTCTGTGGTTCTCATAAAGAACGAGATCACTAATTTTGAAAGTGTGAGAATGAAAATTTTGATTGTAATGCTTTGATAAAGATTTTTGGTAAGCCTGAAGGTGCTCAAGGGCATTTAATCAATGCTCATAGGGAAAATAAAGTTGGTTTAAATTCTTGGCATGGTAAGTGTCATCATTAATAAACCCTCTTAGGGAAACTTGTAAAGACAAAATTTCCAATTCCAAAGGCGTGATAGCATCGACACCATACACGAGGTTGTATAGAGTGGTGCCAGTAGTCATACAAACACTCATACGGTAGGCACATAATACATAAGTTAATTGAGTATGCCAATCTTTATTGTGCTTGTTGATTGTCATGTACAAAATTTTCTCAATAATTTTATCCGACGCTTCAACTTGACCATTGGACTCAGTATAGTAAGGTGTAGAGAATTGATGTTGAATATAAAATTTATCCAAGAATTTTTTTACCTCCTTCTTCTTAAATGTCATGTCATTATTAGAGACGATGGTAGAAGGAAATCTAAAATGAGAGATTACGTCGTTTAGAACAAAGGTCATGGAGAATCTTGAGTATGAACTTCTTGTGCAAGAGCTGGAATAAGATTGCTATTTTGTTGACATTGAGGACATTTCTTGAAAAATGTGAAGGAGTCTTATTCCATCATTTTCCAATAGTATCCCATGTGCATCAATTTATACACGGAGGATTTACCATCGAAATTTCCACCTCTAGAGCTTGAATAGGATTTTTGAAGGGCAAGGGGTATCTTAACCTTAATAAGACATTGAAGAAAAAGACCATTACAAGATTTGTGATAAAGAACATTAGATAGAATGATATAACAACCTAAAATATTTTGTATCTAAAAATGAGTATTCTTACTCGCATCATCGAGAAAGTTTCTAGTTTTAAATAGTTATAGATGTGTGAATACCATTCCCATGAGTCTATATGTGTACACATAAGATTATCGATTTTAGGTTTATTTGAGATAGCAAAAGAGAAAAGAATTTGGACCACAAAGTGGTACTCATCTACATTATAGTTGGGCGTACAAGGAAAGTAATTCTTGCCTTTACATTTGTGTGATGGTTTTCTCTCCTAAGAACACTACCAATGGTATAGAAAGAGAAGTGAATAAGAAAAGATAAATCCGAATATCAATATTGACATAGATTACACTTCTTAGATCAATACATTCCTATGATATATTTTATAATTAGTTCACATTCACTATGAATACAAATATGTTTTATTTCAAAAGCTATCATGGTATGCTTGCCAATAATGAGGAATTTGTACTCAGTGATATTATTTGTATAGTGAACTTCTAACCAAAAGGAAAGAGGAACCGCCTTTCCTTCAGGTGAAATAATAACTACACTTTCTCTAGAGCTAGTTTGACATCTCGACCCATTGAAATACATTTCTCATATAGGATCGTGATTTAAAGTAAATATATTTTTTAAGGAATAGGTCTATATTAGGGAAGGCATTAGGTGAGGGAGCTTCTACTAAATGGTCACTGAAAACTTAGTATTTAATTGATTTACGAGTAATGAACTTAAGATCAAACTTAGACAATAATATCACCCATTTCACTAGCCTTCTAGAGAGTTCAATTATAGAAAACAAGTTCTTAAGAAGATTGATTTTAATGATTATATGAGTCTCTGCATGGAGAAGATAATGTCTTTCTCTTGTTTTTATGATCCTGTTTACGATACGAGAGAAATATATTGTCTTTTCATTGTAAATTATCAAGTTTCATAGTAAACTAGAACACAATTGATGTAATAGACTGATCTCTCCTTTCCATCATTGTCATATTGAGCTAGTAAAGCTACTAAAGCATGAGGTGATGTTGAAACATACATTAGAAAGGGTCTATCTTGCATAGTTAGCATTAAGATGGGAGGATTGGAAAAGTATCTTTTGATGGAATAAAAAGATTTTTGAAACTTATAATCCCACCAAAATTACACATCTTTTTTCAACAAACACATTAATGGAAGGGTAGAATCATCCAATTGAAATTTGAATCTATGAATTTCCTAAATCATTCATTGTAAACTAAGAAGTTGAGAGATGTTCTTAGGTGGATGCATGTTAATGATTACATAAATATTATTTGTATTGACTTTGATTCAATGATGAGAGACAATAAATCCTCATATTTTGTCAACATTACATCAAAGAAACACTTAAAAGGATTTAATCTCATCTTATAAGTCAAAGACTTTCAAAGATAATACAAAGATTTTAATGTGATCTTGATGAGTTGCAGATTTAGCCAAGATGTCATCAACTTAATATTCTAAGATCTTGTGAATGAAATCATGAAAGACTAGAGTCATCACACATTGATAGGTTTCTTTGAAATTATTCAACCCAAAAGACGACTACATAGTAGAAAGTACCCCAAAGGGTTGTGAAGGCTCTTGTACTAATCTTCTAGATGAATAAGGATCTAATTGTATCTTGATAAGCCATCCATAAAGGAAATAAAGGCATGGCCTATAGTCAAATCTATTATCATATCAATATTTGGTAACAAGAAATCATTTTTAAGAGATGCCTTATTAATATCACGAAATTCAATGTAGATAGAAATACAACCATCAAGCTTATTAACAGCTACAATATTCAAAATCCAAGGTGAGTAGTCAATGGAACAGATAAAACCAACATTTATAATCTTTTCTATCTTAGTCTTGAATAAAAAGGCAACATTGGGATTCATTTTATGTTCATTTTTTTCTTAATGGGCTTGGCATTAGGATGTAGAATGATATTATGAAGCACAATGGATGCATCAATATTGAGCATGTCCTTATATGACCAAGCAAAGATATCAGGATAATGATGTAGGAGATCAGAATGTGATATATATTTATCTGAGGAAAGGAAATTTTCAATCTTAATTATCTTTCTATAAGAATTTGGATCCATGACGATGTTAGAAGTATCTCCCTTAAGGAGAGTACTATAGTGTTCATGATGTAGAATAGACACATTTTCACCATTGTGAGATAAAGAGGCTTTCTCATCTACACATAATAGATTCCCTAGAGTATGTTTGATAATTCAAGAGATACGAGAATTGATGCTTATGGTGATAAGAAGAAAGATCAAAAAAGATTCCCAAAAAATCTTCTAGAGATTTTTTCGAAGAGAAAACATATAGAGGAACTTTAATTAGTCTTCTTTTAATATGTTTTATGTAAACTAGTCTAAGAGGAAGAAGCTCAATAGAAACCATGTTTAAATTCAACTATGGATTTTCCTTAGATATTCTGGAGCGGTATCGAAGTACAACATTACAGTCACATGGATTAGCCTCTAAAGGGACTTTAGCACATTTTTCATCAGCCCACAACCTTTACCTACATAACTGAATTTATAAAGGATATTAAATCTTGGTCCATAATGTGATTACAATTCTTGAGAAGAAGGACTAGTATAAAGAGCATAATCAATATTATAAGTATCACTTTGCTTTACGGAAGCATAATCATCCTTCTTAGCAGCTTGGCAAATGCAATTTTTGGAATATCTAAGTGGAGTGGATCCACTTTGTACTCCCTAATACATGAGATTCAATGATTTCTACAGATCCCCAATCATCACCCAAACACGAATTTGTTGAGATTATGGATGCACAGTCCTTGAAGCTGTAGTCTTCAATGGAGGACCTTTGAGCCAAGAAAGATGATCAACCACAAAGAAAAGTGTTGCAACTAGGCATGCACAATAGAGATTCTATATTGATAATATGATATTGATATTGATATTGGATTGATATGTTACAAATGAACAAGATGCATTGAATATATAGGCATGAATGAGAACCTAAAATGCATGAGATGTTGCCATGTGTCTTGATCTAACAACATGTGACAACATGTGAACTCTAATTAAATATTGAGATAAGTTCTAGAAGGACAACTCATCTTCTAGAAGGAATCTTATCCCACCAAACAAGGAAGGGAATATTTCCCTATTTATTAAATGATTTACCTAGGACTAAATGAAATATGACCTAAGTTAACTTATGCTAGTGTAATAATTAACTAATTACACTAACACCCCCCATAAGTTCAACTTAGGGATGAAAATGCAATGATTATGCAAAGATGATAATGATGATGGGTCTTAGCTACAAGGCCATGTTAGGTACCCATGTACATGAAGATACAAAAAATATCCCACAACCAAAGAAAAGGGGAAAACCCAGTGGGAAAAAAACCCCTCTCCAAAAGGGAGATGGAAATGCAAAAAGATGTGAGATACAATGGGAAGGATGGAGGACTCCCAAATACCCCCAAGTACACCATTTGTCACATGGATACAATATATTAGCCACCCCATAGGAGGGAAGAGAGGGAATATATAGCCCACCTAGAAGATGATATCACCTACAAAAATGGTAAGTGTCTAAAGACATAACAAGATCCAATGTCGACAAACAACTTGTCTCCCTTTCAGAAGAAACAGAACCAAGTGCAAGTGCAGAGATGCTTCCCATTCTGGATAGGAATTGAAGGAAGGATGAAGGTGGATGATGGTGTCTCTGAAATCTACTCAAGTGTCTCCTTGCCTGATGATGAAGATGCCATAGTCCCAAACAATGAAGAGGGTGACAAACCAAGACAATGCAGAAACTGATGCTGAACAATATCCAAAGACAATGATATGATGGATGTGATGGAGACTTGATAGCCCCCCCTGAATGAAGTGTCCTCAAAACCACTGAAAGAAGTCTGAAGAAAATCCAATGGTAGATGTTGAAGAAACCTCAAATCCTGAATGGAATGATAGGGAAGAAGTCTTAGATATGAAATATCTGAAGAGAAACCAAGTACCTCCAAGAGGGTCTCTAGATCCCCAATCAAGGTCGAGACAAAGGAATGAGGAGACTCAAAACAACTCTCCAAAGCCAAATTTGAATAGAGGAGTGATATCCCCTCAAGAATGTCCTCCAAACCTGTAGAAGTAGCCAAGTTAGTGATACCTAAAACAAAGCCATCCTGTGATGCCAAGTCTGAAAAACTGAATGTGTCCTGATAGATAGAGATGGTGGAAGCCTCAATCAATGATTCTAGACAAGGAATCACTTAATGTGAAGGGATGCCAACTGTCTCTGATGAAGAAGAAGCACTTAAACAAACCTTGTCAACCTCTTCAGAAAGATCAAGGCAATCAACTTCCTGCACAACAATATCATCATGGGGTACTTGATTTGAAGAATGACATTTCGAATCATGACCATCGGAGAATGGTGGAGTGTCTGAATCTCAATAGATCTCCCAAAGCTTAGTCCAAAGAATATGAGGACAATCACAATGATCAATAGATCTCAAAACATCATAATCAACTTGCATAGCAATGATCTCCAAGACTGTGTATCTGCAACAACTCCAAGAAAATTCATGAATTCCTTCACTTGGATGAGGAACTATACCAAATAGATGTGGCAACAAATCAAGTGAATGGAGATGGTGGAAAATCCCATCTCGCCATTGTTTATAGTTACTCTTGTGAAATATAACAAAAGAAGGAGAGTAATATGCAAGCCCCATAATGAACTTTCTCCAAAAATTATAAAGAAAAAGACCTTGAACAAAAAAAAAGCTTCCAAATATGATGTACAACTGAAGTGATGCAACCCGGATCAAAAAATATTTTCCCAAGCTTCAGGATGTCCAGGTTATTGAACAAATGCACCAAACTGAAAAAATCAATGCAAGAGTACCTGGAGCTGAAACTGATCAAGGGATCTAAACTAATGAAAAAATCTTTGAAAATGCTTCTTGATGCCGCTGGAATCACCGAAATCCGATGAACGGTTGCGAAGATACAAGCCTTTATGTCCAAATTAGGGTTTTTTCTTTAGTTGGATGTAGAAATTTTTGTGAGAAAAATTTCACAGAATGGATGTCACCACTTGAAAGTAGACAAAATTCCCTTTTCGACGGTATATCATTTGCTAATTTTCGACACCGTGGGTGAAAGTTGTGATAAAATGAAAAAAATGCCTATCAGAGGCACTCTGTAGGCTAATCAGGTGCAAAATTTAAGCCCTCAGGTGCAAACTCCTGGTTGCTGATATGACCATAGCATGGGCTGTGCAAAAGAAGAGGTGCCACCAGGCAGAGCTGGGCGGTGCCGGGGCAGTGCCGCTGGATAGAGCGGAGCCCATTGTCATCGGCAGGAGCCAAAGCTGGCGGAGACTTTGGCTGGTAGGAGGAGAAAGATAGCTGGCAATGGAGGCTAGTAGTCAAAACACCAGTGGCAGGGAATGTGATTGGCGACATGGACAAAGGCCGGTAGGTAGAATGGCGAGCTGACCAATAAACGGTGGTCAGTGATGATTTAACCGACGGTGATGTGGAAGGCACGACGCCCGTTGGTTGTGAAGGAAGACGATGAAGATGGTTGGCCGGTTGCAAGTGGCCAACAATGTTGGCAATGTATGGTCACATCACAGATGGTACACCTGCGAAAAATCCTTTATAGACTAAAAAACTGACCAAAAAATTAAATGTTGCCTATTAAAGGCAATTCAAATTTTTTGGATAAAGCCGATTTAAAATAATTATGTAGAATATAAACTCAAATGCCGATGGATGAAGAATATGTGATCGATGAAGACTATAGCACAGATTTGAAAAATCAAATCCATTTGATGCCGACGGATAAATAAAAAACCAGGTCGCTGTGATTTGATTTTTTCAGAACTATAGAAATTGCCCAAAAAAATATTATTTTTTTTGCCAAGAATATATGAAAAAATTGCCCAATTTTTTTCTGAAATGAAAAAAAAGGCCTACGAATAATTTTTTTTGCCTTAGAGGACAACTGACTAGGATGATGTTTTTATTGCAAATTTGTACGGATCGTACCAGTTGATTTTGCAAACCCAAATACCTCTGATGGCTCCTGGGTTGATGAATCCGATTTTGATGAATGGGCAGGCGATCCTAGGGTTTCGAGGCCTTCTGAAGATAATGGTGAGCTCAGATTTGACTCTATCTGCTTCATAAATTAGCTTGGTCCCTGAGTGGAATCAAGTAGCCTTCAATGGAAACCTTCAGCCTGCAATAATCTTGCACACCAACTTTCTTGATCAAGGGTTGATGTTTCATTGGACAAGCTCTGATACCATGTTGAGATTATGGATGCACAGTCCTTGAAGATGTAGTCTTCAATGGAGGACCTTTGAGCCAGGAAAGATGATCAACCACAAAGAAAAGTGTTGCAACTAGGCATGCACAATAGAGATTCTATATTGATAATATGATATTGATATTGGATTGATATGTTACAAATGAACAAGATGCCTTGAATATATAGGCATGAATGAGAACCTAAAATGCATGAGATGTTGCCATGTGTCTTGATCTAACAACATGTGTACTCTAATTAAATATTGAGATAAGTTCTAGAAGGACAACTCATCTTCTAGAAGGAATCTTATCCCACCAAACAAGGAAGGGAATATTTCCCTATTTATTAAATGATTTATTAAAATCTAACCTAGGACTAAATGAAATATGACCTAAGTTAACTTATGCTAGTGTAATAATTAACTAATTACACTAACAATTGATTTAGGATAAGAAGTAGGATAGTCTTAGGACTTTATTCTTTAGGATAATTTTCTTTATGGGAATTTTTCTCAAGAGTATATTTTACAAGAGATACTACAGAAGTAGATGTCAACACATTAGAAGATGCCTCTATTTAATAATTTTGTTAGAAAGCTAAATTGACCCTTTTGGGTTTTCACCTATACTTGAGATCTCTGTAGCATCTCCATAATTAATAAGTGAGCCCCAAGATGCTATGCACTCTAGAAATTACATATTCCTTTTGCTAAATCCTCAAAGTTTCATTTGTATTCTTTATCCTTGTTCACTTATGTCCTTTCTTTCTCTTCAATTTTAATTAATAGATTATTTGTTCTATCTTCCTCTCATTAAGAAATATCATTATTCTATGATGTACTTACAAGGGGTGTTAATGTTTGAAATTATCTTATATGTTCCTTTCTATCCATCTTATCAATTAATAAATTTTCTCCCTTCAAAGCACTCTTTAAGTAATTTTCTTTGAATAATTTGTTATTGTTAGCATAGAGTTTCTTGGTTGTAGCTTCACCAAATTTCACGTTATATAATTTTGTCTTTATAGTGTAGGAAATTGTATACCTTTATAATTTCACACTATGTTCAATGGTCCCTTAATTTATTGAACTTAATTAAGATTCTAATTTTCCAAATTATGCATTCCAAAGCCTTATTCTTACCATTTTCTAAAAGGGGAACCAACATTAAATAAATGAATTTAAATTATCATGGATTATGTGTGTCCTAGAAATATAGGCCATGACCCATTCACCAATGGATGAATGGGTCCCTTTTATGGGCCAAGACCCAATTTAAAATATGTTTTTGGTAGTATTTTAATTATCAAAATTCAAATTGTAACTGTCGGCTTTTAGAATATATTTTTTGGGAAATTGGATAACCACCTATAAATACATAGTTATTTTATCATTTGAAATCTATGCAACATTCTAACACACTTTATGAGAGCAATCCTATTGAGAAAGTTATTATCAAGATTATTCAAGAGTACCATTATCAATCATTTATAGCAACAATGAAGATCCTAACACCATGTCCAATTTTATGTGTGTTCATGAAGGCTAACAAGTGTTGTAGGTCTTCATACATTCAAGCATTCAAATATCCAAGCAAATCAAGCAAGCAAGATCCAATTCCTTTGAAGAGGTGTGTATGACTTCATTCCTTCAAATAAGCCATTGAAGGGTGGTGAGTTGAAGTAAGTTTTTATTCATCATTTCCTTCCTTTCCATTCAGGGATTTTATCATTGACATTGCCATTATAAAAGTAGAAACACTATTCACATGGTTTGACTGAGGTAAACCCTTATATGACATGTAAATTATTTTCCCTCGTTGTGTATGTTCAGGCTGCAAGTCAAAGAAGGATTGAAAAGATCTTGAAGAGAAATTTTAAATTGTTGCATTTATTGTCGTCATTCTTATCAAGATAGAAACTAAGTTCCAAAATTTATTTTTGTCATTCTAAAAATTTTGTAGGTGGAAAACATCTTAAATCTAGCACCAGAGGACTATGAAATGTATTTTCAGAAGCCCTATCAAGGACCCGTTCCCCCAAGGGTGAACTAGTCCTCCTTCACATTCCAAAACAAAATTTTGGTGACAGGTACATGCCCTCTGATATCTCCCATATCTACCTGCAAAGTATTGTTACAGTTTGTGCATCTTTGGGATTCTGCATTTTATATATTAGGTTATATAGTTCATTTAGTTTCATCAGTTCAAATAATTCCTTAGCACCCTAAATTTCCCCTAAAGAATCCCACCAACCCAGGTCTAATTGACTCACCATTGAGGTTGAAATTTAATCTCTTCGCTTTGTGGTTGGTTATTCTAAATAAAGTTGGGAAGAGCATCCCTGTATCCTAGGTTCTTTGCATTAAGGACCTAGGACCCCCCTCTTTTCACCACCTATTTCATTTTGGCGAATTTGACATTTAACATCATTGCTTTCTAATTTGGAAGTATTTCAAACCTTAGATCTAGACTTTGCATCATTGTGTTTTGTATTATTCATTTAGGATTATATCTTGCATGTTTGCACCATTAAAATCTCATAAAAATACAAAAGTATTGCATACATTTTAAATCATAATTTGCATTATTTGATGTTTCATCCATTTAGATCATAATTTCATCCAAAATTGCACTCAAAATTGTCACTTTTGTTTACACATTGTCATACATTTGCACTTACATTTCATGAAAAAAAATTGGAAAAAATATTCACTGTAGTATCATTTTGCAACTAGGAACAATAATAATAAATAATAACATAGAGACTCAATTTTTAGATTTGAAAATTGCATTTCAATTTTATTAGATAGCATTTCTATTATTGCATAATTGCATATAATTGGAATTTTTTTGTCATGGATATGTGTTTTGGTAAACTATGGATGTCCTTGAGATCTTTGGTTGATGTCTCAAATTATGTGTTTGGTGATGATCCTAATTTAATTGAGACCATTCATGATCCTTCATCTCCCAATGAATGTCCTCATGAAGTAGATATCTTGGGTGTAGATAAGGATAGGATACAAGAATTCATACAAAAATCTTTGCATAATCTTGAACAAAATGCAACCTTTTACCCTGCAATACAATTTCCTAATAATCCATGTCAACAACCAACATCTCCCATAATTCCACCACTTAACATGTTCAATATTTTACATCCCAAAACTGAACCACAAGGAGTATCTCAATAAAAAATCATGGAAGCATACATTGACAAGAACCACAAGGATCACATGTCATATAAGATTCTCTTATCTTATATGCATATACACCCATTAATTTAGAACAGACGTATGACCAAGGCTTTAGTATTTTCAAAAAGAAAGGATGTGACATTCACAATGAGCATGAAGTCCATTCTCTCTTGGAACAAATACCATCTGAAGAAACCAAGGGATTGGGATACCAAGATCCTCCACCTTCACATCAAACAACTACTCAATCAAGTAAGAAAAATAATCCTTATAAACTTAAGAATTTATCATTTCTCCACACTATAACCAAGACTGAAAAGGCTTTAGAAGCACTTTTCAACTAAGGACCGATCATATTACCACCTATTTGAGAAAACAAGAAGGGAAAAAGTACAAAAATGTCTTATTGTGCATATCATGGAACACTTGGGCATCTTACTAACAAATATCATGCTTTAAAGAAAGTATTCAAAAAAATTATCATTTTGCAAGTCAGTATGATTGTATAATCAACTAACAATTTTTTACTTTACTCCTTGCCATGAGATAGTTGTAGAATTATAGAATGATCACTACCACATGAATTGAATTTTATGCATAATCATCTTTTATATTGCAAGGAGTAACATATCATAATTTATCTCGGATCATCCTTGTCCTACACTTGGAGGGAAAGGGGTTAGGTATCCTTGTCCTAGGTGTATTTCTTATTGAGATTCTTATCCATCTCCTTAAAATGTTAGTGTAGCTAGTACACTAACATTTTAAGGGGGGGCATATAGTTCGTCACCTATTGATTGCATGTTCCCTTCTTAGTGACGATGTCATATATCTCCTAGGAAGTGTGACCATACTAATCAAATTGTGTTCTTCTTAATTCATGTGATGTTTCTTCTTTATGGTGATATTAGGCTTGGTGTCCTACAAGACCGTGACCTTTTCTTGGCATATGACATTCCTCTTGGTGGTAATGCTATGGCTTGTTCCCTAAGGCGTGGATATTTTATTCCTCAACTAGTCCTCTCTTGGTGGTGAGGTCAAGTGTGGTGTTCCCTAAGGTGTGACCTTTCATGCATTAAGTAAAGCCCCTTTGATTATTTTGATTATTTACCTTTCCGTAATCATGTCCACCAAGCATAATACAACTTTCTTATCAATGGTGCCTTTGGGGCTCACATAGTGAACAACGGACTTCACTAGCCCTTGTGAGCATATTTTATGAACATACTTGACATAAGCTTTCTATTCCATCTTTTTCCTTTGGGGCTCACGTAGTGAACAATGAACTTTAATAGCCCTTATGAGTATTTTATTTTTTCCTTTGGGCTCACCTAGTAAATATTGGACTTCACTAGCCCTTGTGAGCATATTTTATGGACATACAACATAAGCTTGCTACTCCATCCATTTTCCTTTTTTGCATTAGCTTTGACATTGAATGTTTGTGTACCTTGTTCCACTGCTACACATGTGTGTGTTCTCTTGTTCCTTTGTTGGTTTTCCATGATATCTTAGATCTTGGGGGCTTGATTGTTGTCCTTGATCCTTTTTCATCTTCTCTTTCCAATAATTGTACAATTTGACATCCCTTGACATACATTTATCTACTTTAGTGTGAGTTTGAGCGTAAGTTCATACTCTCACTAAAGTGGGGGCTAAATGTAGTGTAGGAAATTATATACCTTTACAATTTCACACTATGTTTGGGTCCCTTAATTTATTGCACTTAATTAAGCTTATAATTTTCCAAATTATGCATTCTAAAGCCTTATTCTTACTTTTTGAAAGGGGAACCAATATTAAATAAATTATTTTAATAATTAAATTTTCATGGATTATGTGTGTCCTAGAGATATAGGCTATGATCCATTCACCCATGGGTGAATAGGTCCCCTTTATGGGCTATGACCTAATTTAAAATATGTTTTTTGGTAGTATTTTAATGATCAAAATTCAAATTTTAAGTGTTAGCTTTTAGAATCTAATTTTTAGGAAATTGGATAAAAACCTATAAATACATAATTATTTTATCATTTTAAATCTAATTAACATTCTAACACATTTTATGAGAGTAATCCTATTGAGAAAATTATTGTCAAGAGCATTCAAGAGAAGCATTATAAATCATGTGTAGCAACAATCAAGATCCTAACATCATGTCCAAGTTTATGTGTGTTAATGAAGGCTAACAGGTGTTGTAGGTCTTCATATATTCAAGAATTCAAGTATCTAAGAAAATAAAGAAAAAAATATCCAATTAATTTGAAGAGATCATGTGTATAACTTCACTCCTTCAAAGAAGCCATTGATGGGTGGTGAGTTGCAACAAGTGTTCATTCATCATTTCCTTCCTTTCCATTCAGGTTTTTAATCATTAACATTGCCATTATGAAAGTGTAAACACTACTCAAAGGGTTTGACTAAGGAAAACCCCTATATGACACAAACATTTTCCCTCTTTGTGTATGTGCAAATTAAAAGTTGAAGGATTGAAAATATATTGAAGATAAATCTTGTATTGTTGCATTTGTTGTCATCATTCTTGTCAAGACATGGAAACTAAGTTGCATAATTTATTTCCGTCATTCTAAGAATTTTGCAAGTGGAAAAAATATCTAAAATCTGGCACCAAAGGACTATCAAAATTATTTTTAAAATCCATATCAAGGACCCATTCACCCAAGGGAGAACCAATCCTCCTGCACATTCCAGAATCAACTTTTGGTGACAAGTACATGCCCTCTTATATCTCCCAGATCCTCCTGCAAACTGTTGTTACAGTTTGTGCATCTTGGAGATTCTACATTTTATATATTAGGCCATATAGTTCATTTAGTTTCATCATTTAAAATCATTCATAATCATCATAAACTACCCCTAAAGAATCCCACCAACCCAGGTCTAATTGACTCACCATTGAGGTTGAAAGTTAATCTCTTGGCTTTGTGGTTGGTGATAATGAATGAAAGTTGGGAAGAGGATCCCTACATCCTAGGTTATTTGTATTGAGGAAATAGGACCCCCCTCTTTTCACCCCTATTTCAGTCTTTAAAGATAATCCATTACTATTTCATAATAAACAAGTCAATTATTCCCTATGGATTATTTTCAAGTATATTCTTGTCATGTTTAGGATTCATATGCCACATAGCCAATGTTTCATATTAAGGGTCGAATATTGATCTAGGGTAGAAATTCTTTGTTTGATCAATATTCTCAAACACATTACTTTCCTCCTTTCTAATTCAGAGAGGATTAAGGGATATTGTTGAAGCAATATCACATCTATGAAGAAACAAAAAAAGATTTTTTCTCATAAATCTGCTATTTTTTAGGGGCCATATTTGGTTTATTCACTCTGAAAAGGGTAAAATTTTACTTTTTGGAGTGTCTTCTTATTCACCCTTAAGGTACCAATAAGAGATTTTAATTTCATCCTCCTTATTTACTATGAATCTCATCTTTAATGTAAACATCTTGAATTGCAATATCTTTACATAACATCATCTACTAGGAATTCATCACATGCCTTTTCATTATAGAGGAGGTAGAGAAATGGATATCTAGATCAAAATAAATATTCATTCTCATTCTCATCAAATTTTCCACCACATAAATTTTTTTCATCAAATTTTTCAACTAGGTAAGTCATTTATTTTCTATTTTTCATCATTTTTTTATTTCTCACAATTTATTTGTATAAACTAGGTTTTTATTTTTATATTTTAATAATTAGTTAAAAGTTATGTTTATTTTAAATTTTTTAATTATAAACAAGGTTAAAAATTGTTGAAGGATTTGAGAATGAAAAACCTCCACCAAACCCTCCTTCAATTCAAGATTTAATTTATATAAATGTCAACAATTGAAGAATATTGTTGAAAGATATCATCAACACCCTCAATTGTGTTTAATGACATCAAAATTAAAGACAATAATTACTTATGTGAAATCCCTCAAAAGGAAACATACTTTGTTTCAGTAGTGGAGAGAAAAAAAGATGTTACTTGATATGTTGATGGTTTTTATTATGACCAAGTCAAACAATTAGAAATATATAAATCCCAATTAGCCCAATATTTTGTGAATCCAAAAAATAGAAACCCTATTGATGTATGCAAGCCTATATTTTTAATAAAATGGTGCACACATGAGGGTATAACAACAAAATTTTGGGATCATTGGTGAATGGTGTTTGATAAACCACCCAACAACAATCTTGATGTTCCTCTTTATTTTCTCTGCAAATTATATGTGGAGTTTGTATTAGGAAAATATGTGAATTATTTTGACTTTAGAAAATTTCAATGAGTAGGTAGAAGAACGCCCCAAGATAGAACTGGGCAATGCAAAAATTATAAGGTCCACGTGAATGCTCTTTGTGAGATTTTCAAATTTAGATTTGTTTCACAAAATAGTTTGTATAATGTTGTTTGGCTATGTTATAAGAAATTTTTAGGTTGTGGTGTGCAATCTAGATCACCAATTCTTAATTTAAAAAAATATTTTACAGTTGGTGATTGATGCAGATGAGGGATGCATTCAATTTTCAATCATAATTTAAGACCTTTGAAACAACTTTGCAACCCTTTATAGTTTATTACACCAACTCTTCACAATTTCACCTAGTCTTCCTTGTAGGTCTACCAACTTGGTTTCTTGACCTTAACTCCCCAATCCAGTATCAAATCCACTAACCATTTATGTTTTCAGGCACCCATTAATCCCTTACAAAACATATTTCAAAACCCCATATGGTTACTTTAGACCAACTCCTCCAAAGTCATGCTACTACGTTGTCCTCCTTGGCCAATTAGGCCTATTTTCAAAAGCAAGTACACTCCACTTATTTCCATCCAAAAAACTCAATGGAAAGTCCTTTGAAAAACCTCAAAACTTCTAAATCAATAATTTTTATCTTCCAAGACTTTGATCTAAACACTAAACTAATAAACCCTCATTTTAGGGCTTGACTATGCATGAACCGAGGAGGGTTTAATGGAAATCCAACCTCTAGACCTCTTCACACTATTTCAATGCCTCAAACACATAATTTTATACCTACCAATTCTTCCTAATCCTTCACCAATCTTTAAGGACTAAAATTTTATCAAACCTCTACCTCAAACCATCATTTTCAAGCTTAAATCCACTTAAATACCTTTGGGATAGCATCTAAAACTCCACCAAACCCTTCTCCATGCTCAAAAATCCTAACTTGCCACCTAAACCTATCATGTTGGACCCATTCCACCTATCTATAGGAGGTATAGTTGGTGGAATGGGTCTTATTCCATTTTTGAAGCCCTCAAACCCTTGAAATAGGGTACTTAACCACCTATAGCAAAAGACCAATAAAATCCTTGAAACACTATGAAAATCCTTCAATCCAAAACCAAATTGGAGATAACTCATGCCACAATAAATTTCACAAAATTTTAAGCCTCTAATGCATTGTACAGACCCGTACAAATGTTGGGAGCAACAAAACACTAGTTAAAATACAAATTTTTTAGAAAATCAGGAAGTTTTTATTGATGTTTCTTCACATACAATGTCTCTAACTCTTGCCTCAACTTGAGAGAGGCCTATTTAACATCAAAACACAAGAACCAACTATCTAATTTTACCAACCACCTTACAAATTCCAACTGACCGTTGGACTTCCCTAAAATTGCACTTTTGCATTTTTTGCTTGACAACATTTTACAAGATTTTGGATAATGCAACTTTGAACCCCAATGAGCCTAATACAATATGAGAATGGTCTAATATGACCTTATTTAGATGAAAAATCCTAAAAATCACCTAAAACCAATTACAAAACCAAAATTGAAAAAACTTGGAAATTGAACTTCTATGGTGCCCCTGCACCATACACTCGGCCTAAAACAAGACCTCAAGTCCCTTGAGGAACACCAAAAACATACTGCCTCTTGTCCTTGAATGTTCTCCAACTTGCATCTTCATATGGTTACCCTTTATAATGGGTCAAGAACTAAAAACTTACACTATCTTTATCCTTTAACCGGTTCCATCTTTGGTCATTGTATACTCCATTTGATGAGCATCTTTTGTTTTCTCTTACATCAAAAAATGTTGTCCTAACTATCCCCGTACCTTCCATCAAACTTCTTGCATTCTTGACTTGAATTTCTTTCCTCTCCACACCTTGCATATGCTTAACTTGGCTCTCACTTCCTTGGAGCTTACCTTTACCTTCTTCATCATTGTTTTGCACCATTAGCACCTCTTTGACCTATTTATCAGCTTTGAATGACCATTGTCCTTTAAGACCTTCTTACCACCAGATTCCCAAACCTTTGTATTAACAAAATCTGACTGCTTACCTTTTTCTTCTGCAACCAAAGGACATATCACTGTCCCAACCATAACCTCATCAGGGTTTTCTAACTCATGTTGCACTCATGCATCTAGTTTAAACTTCTTGACCTGTTCTTATTACCAATTCATCTTTGCTTCCAATCTATGCATCACTCTTCAAGTTGACTGTCCTTGGATCTTCAACTCTTGAAATGGATACACATTGTTTGTGTTTTTCTTCCACAAGTTTTGCAAATTCCTTTTTTCCAAACATAATCACTTTTTCTACCTTGGTTTGCTCCTTGATATCTTCCTGAAATGGTGTTAAAGTGAAGGTACTTCCATTCTTTTGAATGGTGTAAATATTATCTCTTCCATCATACATGGCATACCTATCAAATTTCCATGGTCTCCCAAGCAACAAATGACAACAATCCATTGGTAAAACATCACACAATACCCTATCCTTGTATCCACCAATTTGAAATTCAAAAAAAGCTTGTTCATTTACCAAAATAGATTGATATTCATTCACCTGAGATGATTTATAGGGTGTTTCATGAGGAATTTCTTCTAACTTCAACTAATCAACCATTTCACAAGACACCATGTTATCAGTAGATCCTGAATCTATCACTACCTTACACACCTTACCTTTACATTTGAAAGTTGTCTTGAACAATGCCCTCCTTTGTGTAGATTCCTTCTCCTTGGATGCCTTTAGAAGTTTTCTTCTCACCATCAAATATTCTCCCACTTCTAGAGCAGCAACATGACTAGGAGAATTTACACTTTCACATTCATTTTCTTGAAACAATTGTACTCTTTTATCACTTCTCCTTTCACCACCACTTGAAGTAGAACCATGCTTTCCAGGGAACTTGTATGTTGGATGACCAAACTCATTACAATGATAGCATCTACCTGAAAATGTGTTTGAATTTCTACCACCACCAAATCTTCCTCTAGAGCCTCTGAATCCACCTCTATGATCAACTATTTGTTCTTTTCCTTTGTGTGCATCTTCTTGGCTTTCACTTGATGGTATTGAAGTAGAATATGTACCTATTCCTCTAGAAGTGTTGCTTCTACCTCTACTTGTCTTTTATTGTCTTATTTTCACCTTTTCCTCAGCCCTTATAGCCATTTGATAGAATTCTTCAATAGTTCTTGGATTTGCCAAGGTTAGTTCATCCTAAATGTTAAATCTTAATCCACCCAAATACCTAGCAATATTTTCATTCTCATCTTCTTTATGACTAGACCTAATACTTAACTTCTAAAACTCCTCAGTATATGCTTAGAAATATTTTTAAAAAATAGTACTTTGTAGTTCAAGTTTTCTGGCTACCAGGAACCAAGAATGTTTAAAATGCAAAAGGTAATGGAAGTGTTGAGCAAAGTGTTTCGGTCTGATAGTCGAGGTCTAGTGAAGATGGAAGTTTCGGTAAAACTGAAGTCTAAGAAATTAGGGGAAAGCTAAATACTGAGTACCGGGTAATGATGTAAAGCAAAGTTTTAAAATTTTAAGGTTATCTAAGAAGTTTAATAGCTTGATAACCTGATATATAAAAGAATAATTATGCAAGAATATATGTGGTTTTCTTGAAAGTGTGTTATTTATGATGGATTTACTTGATAACAAGTTAATGATGGTTTTATTTACATGATATTTTATAAATGTTTCTTTTAAAGGGTTTTAATATATGGAATTTGTGATTGCAGGAGAAGTAGATTGTGATGTAGAGTTCAGGTGTGGATGGTCAAACAAATTTGAATCATGCATAGAATCATATCTAGATGGGGCTGCGTATTCTAGGAAGTTATATGCAGAGGGGTTTGAGTCTACTGGAATACTAGGGATCTCAATATTTCACATATGGTGACAAAAAGCACCAACCTCTGAGGAAGCTCATTCCCGAGAGTAGAAAGCTCAAGGAAGAGCCAAAGTGTAGGGATAGGATGATGAAGTAATCATTCTAAATATATGGGAAAGTTCTTACACACTATCCTAATTCAAGTTACTTTCCTGGCGATAATAAGAAGATGAAAAACCCGAAGGACTTCAATATGCAAATGGAGGTTGACCTTCACTGACTTCATTTGCAATTCTCTTACCAGTCACCATATTCCACATGCCTTGATGTGATTCATCCCTTGGATTTCCTCTCATGTATTTTTCTTATCCTACATGTGTCTTACTTCTATAAAAGGCTGGGATATACTTCTTTTTAAGTTAAGTTCATAATTTGTGGATGTCGGAAGAGCCAAAAATTCTCTAAGTTTTGTTCTTTTTTTCCTATTTTTGAAATCATTCCAAACTAAAAACTTGTATGCACATAGAACTTAATCGGTATCGAAGCCAATTTGATAGCTACCTATCTCATGTATTTTTTTGTGTCTAGTTTTTTTTAGTTTAGCAGAACAAGACTGTGTGTTGCACCATTTACGGGTGCATGTATAACCTCCTCGGTGTCCAAACAAAACCCCCTTCTTTAAAATCTTGCACCGTTTTATGCCTAGTTGTGAAGAAATCTAGTGAAGTATAAATTTGTTTGCTTTGATTTGATTAAATCTTGGGGCATGTGTGGAGAATAACTGGGAGAAATTTTATTTTTCAGTATTTTTATGCTTTATTTTAGATTAGATGTTTAAATTTTAGAAATTTTTTCAAAAAAATAGATGAATGAAGGAAAATTTATTGAAAATATTTTGTTTTCTATGAAGTTGTTGAATGCTTAAAGCTAAATCTACTTAAGTGATAGCACAATTGTTTGATGTTCATGAAATATTATTGCAAAATCTTTTGATTTCATGAAAATATTGTATGATTGGACTAAAAATCTTGTATCTAATGCTTATGATTCTTAATGAAAATAGTATTTGAGATTGGAGATAACCATAGACCCCTTGAGATTAATAGCAATATCACATCATACCCTGGAGTGAACCTAGTATGGTTAAAACTTGACTACTAGAGACTTGGGATTGAGTTGAGTCAACCTTTTTCCTATTACATGGACACACACCCCTAAGGTTGCCTTGGTTAAGTCTTTCAAGAAGGATAGGTTCCTCATAGTTTTCCTGTGAGGATTTTATTTGCACTGTTGTTGTGACTAAAATTATCAACAACAAGAATTGGTGCTAGAAGGAGGGCCTCATTTCACTTTTTTTATATCCTTATCTACTTTTTTTGTTTAGGAATCTATATTTTTGTTGAGGTTAAAAGGCATATTGTAAGGGAAAATTTTAATACAAGTCTGTATTTTGAAAATGGAAGTTGAAAAACTCCAAAAAATTCTTAACTAGAGATTACATCCTTTGAGTTCATTTAGCTTTGGTAAAGTCACTGAGTGTAGAATTCATGATACGACTGATCATGGTGAACTTGATTGTGAAACTATTTTAATTAGGGTAAGTTTGGCTATGTGTAAGGTGATTCCATTAATGGAAGAGGTTTTAACTGCTAGAAGAAAGGGATTGTTAATGAGTAATATGTTGAATCCTGGAAGAGAATATAACACTAGTGGTATTGAAAATGTGAAAAAATTAACTAATATGTCAAAATGGTTTGATACTTACATTTGTTATGAAGAAAATATTAAGGTTTTGCAGGAAGGTAGGTGAGAATGACGAGACTCAGAAATTTTGCATAAAAAATGAGAAAACGACATCGATGAGTCATCATTCTCCTCATATGTGGAAAATGTAAATGAAGAGGAGTGAGAAAATCGAGCATGAGATGCGTGTTTTTTGTTCCAAATTGAAAATTCACAAGCTAAAAAAGGAAACTTTCCTAATTTTATGCAAGATATAGAGTATCAAACTTTTACTTTTTCTCTTTCTAATAACAATAAAAATTGTGATATCTCTTGGTCTAACAAAGTTCAAAGTGAAGACAGGGCTAAGGATGCAAAAATTTTAGAGGAGAAGAAGGTCAAGAAATGGACACAACCATTTATGGAACTAAATAGATCAAAGAGAAATCCCATGAACCAGGGCCAAAAGAAGGTAGAGTATTGATGAACTAAATACATATGAGCCAAGTTATTAGTAAGTATGCCTTTGAATTTACGTTTGTTAAATGTAGAAAATTTAAAGAAATTCATTGTTACAGTAACACATTTGAAATTTATTAAAGTGAATTCAAGGATAAACCTACTATAATTCGTACCAAAACAATAGTGAAAATAGTTATTGAGCTTAAAATAAATTACTTTGTTAGGGTTAGTCATTTGTTAGATTAGATTTTTGGCTAGTTAGGGTTAGTTTTCTTTTTGTAGGGTTTGTTTTTTCTTTGTTTTCTTCTTCTTTTTGTTCGGCCCTTTGCATTAGCAAATTTTGCTTAACTTATCATACACATTAAATTTAATTCAAACATTTGTAATATTATGTTGTAAAATGTAAAATGATAAAACCATACATAGTAAATACATGCTTTAAGATGTACAACAGAGCTAATATATGTGTGTGTGTGTGTGCGTTTGTGTGTGTGTGTATCTTGTATATACATGGAAGTACCGATATTCTTGTTGTAAAAAGATCAAAAAAGAAAAAAGAGGGAGTTGAGTTGTAGAGAGGAGTAGCTATTCAGTCAATTTGGGATGCCTCATTCATCAGGGCTAAATACCCTACGTAGGCCATTTCCTAGTGAACTTCAAAGTCAAGAGTATGGAGGTAAGTAAGAAACGACCAGAGTGGAACCTTCCCCGTGCTCTAGGAATCGAGGAATATCATCCATGGAAGGGATTCCAATGGTTGAATGTACAATAGGTAGAATAGTATCTAGATTCTCCAAATATTTAGGCTGCACTATCCAATGTGTAGCTGAGCGAATGTATTCAATAGGAAGCCCAATGTCTAGGAGTGATGCTACAAAGTGAGAAGCTAAGTCGGAATAAAACCGGTAGTAACCTTTGGAATTTATGTATTGTTCCCAAAGGACTAGGAACAAGCTTGGAAAAGTGAAACTGGTAGTCCAAATGAAGAAATCCTTTTCAAGTCTTTGAGTCGTGATACGACCAAAGAAAAAATTCTAGTGGCGAGAGCAGGTCAGGAAAATTGGAGCATCCATGACCTAGAAGCAAGCAAGCACAAGTAGAGCAAGAAAATGCAAAATAAAAAGAAGGCAAAGTAGAAGTGTAATTTTTTTTAGAAAAGTGTACAATTTATAGAAAACTACAAGGAAATTGTGATACATAGTTGCTTGGATTCAAGTCTTGGAAATTGTAAGCAAGGTGGCAACCAGATGGTTTCCCCAAAGTAGAATGTTAAATAAAATTAATTTTTACACACAATTGGTGACAATTTGCTTCAAATTCAGCTAGTACGAAGATTGTGAATCAAGCAAGTTAAAGATTTTGAAATTAATGGTGGTCATTTCATTATGTTTTTATAAAGCCATATTAATCATGAAGGTGCTTATGTGTGTGAAGCAGAAAGGAAAATGAAGTTGGTAAGGTAGCACACATCATCACCTGGGAAATTTTAAGGAAGTAATACGTGTGTGTTGAGGTGTGCAAATTCAATGCAAAATAATGCAATCATGTTTAAGTATAATCATGAATTTTTTTGATCCATTAATGTGGTGTAGCACTCACATTGGAATTGCTATCCAAGTATTTGGTAGTTGCTATAAAATTTGATCGGAAGGGTGGTAACTAATAGTTCTAAGTTTAGATTTCAATTTGGTGATTAAGTTGTTTGCTACTAAATTTTAATTTATGCATATTTTCCAACATAAGTGAGTTGTAGTTAGCTAGGTGTTACCAATTTTTAGTGTCTTGCTTTAAATTAGTAATTATAAAAGCAATTATTTGCTGGGGTAAAGAAATTTTTATTACAAGTCATCAAATAAAATTTTTGTTTTTAGAATGAAGGTTTGTTTAGGAATGATTTGCAAAATCATTCAACAGTTTAGACTAAACTGGTTGAATAGTTCAACAAAGCAGAAAATAAACAAATTTCATTGAAGAAAACAATGTTTAGGCTGAACCATTCAACTATAGCAATTGTTTTGTATAAGGCATTGCATATTTAAGAACATAATGCAGGAAAATCATTCTTGATTACATAATATATGCTTTAGAGTAATTGCAATTACATTGTTGCATTGTGCAAATAGAATCAATTCAAAAAAATAATGGAAGCCATTGCATGCCATGAATAATTCATTTATTGAGAAAATTTTTTTGTAATCCCACACAAGCCGTGGGAGTAGCCTATTTTGATTCCTAATCAAATGTTGAATGAAGGAAAGCATACATTACACAACTAGAAATAACGGAAGAATAGGGAGAGAAGACGATTCGTCATTTCCTGGAATGACAAATCATCGTCATAGTCATGTTGACTTCATCCATCTTCAGTATTAGTGTCGAATCTAGCTCCAAGGTTTACCTATAAAATTGTGAGGAGTGGTGTTAGAGCAATGAGAAATCACATTCTGTCGTATCCCTACATTACCAACAGAAATGGAATGTACATCCTATCAATCATTCACTAGTTAAAAAAGAAAAATAGAGCATCAGAAAAGCTATCATATGATCCGCTTTTTACTAACGGGTTTGTGTCATGTGCAAATACAAAGAACAAATCAAAAAAGAATCGTTGATCCATTTTTGTTTCTAACATTGTTTGTGTCATGTGCAGATACAAGAAACGTAATGTTGTTGATTATCAGGTATCATTATGAGTGGAGAAAAATGTGGCTCCCACAAGGGTAGAGCCCAACTCATTAAAAATGTTTTATGTAGCATAAGCATTATGAAGTCAATATAATGTTTCACAAAGTTCCAGATGGCCACCTCATATTAAAGAAGTCATTGCATTGTTATAATGGCAAATATATAATCTTTTTAGATTTTGAATGAGCAAGACTTTAAAATCAGCCATGATAGGTATACAATTTGGAGCAGTTACTATGATTGTAAACTAAAAGAAACAGTTATTTTATGCTTTATTTTTCAGCAAAAGAAACATTCTTCAGTTTTTGCATCAAGTATTTTCTGAGACATTGTTAAATATGCAGAACTCAAAATGAACAAAAAGTCCCTCATTGCTGCCTTCTGAAATTTCAATATAAAGGGAAGCTGGAATTTTATAGATATAAACAGATTCAACTTATATGGCTATTTCCATTATAAACAGAGGAGATTCACAAGAGCCTTCAAAAAAAATACAAAAACCATTATACTTTCTGAAGTATAAAAACAACTATCAAAGCTGCAAAAATTCTAGTATTGAATTCAAAATACAATGAGCATATGAGTACCTATTTTCAGAGAGAAAATCATAACAATAGAAAAATACATTCAACGCGTACAGAGACAACAGGTATCAATAGCGACCTCTCTACAAGAGGGTTTTTGAAAGAAGTCAAAACGCAAAAGTGAGTTACAGCATTGAGTAATTGGTTTGTATTTTACCAATGAGTTTTTTACATATAGTGAAACAACAATGAAAAAATCAGATATCCATTTGCAACAATGATGAAAAAGTAGAGGCTGTAGCCATAATTGTAAATTTTTCAAAAATCCAAAGGCCAAGTCAAAAGCTCGATGGGTTTTCCTCATGGTGGCGGCTATACAGAAATTTCAAGCTTATATTTACATGGCGGCCCGTATAAAGCTGGAAGATGAAATATTCAAAAAGTTTTCAAGACACACAGATATAGAAGAGGCTGCTACTAATAGCTAAACATGATATATTATGGAAAAATATGTGATCTCTTTATGAGAGGGTTTTAAAGAAATGGAAATAGTTTGCAACAAGCCAGAAGATATGGCTTATTAAGTATGTAAAAAAAATAAAAATGCATCATGGCAACCCGAGGTTTTAAAGCCTTCACCATACAAGCTAATTCATAACGGCCATAGAAAATATTCATTTTTGGTTTAGAAACATAGATTTTCATGGCGGCCAAGAGAATCTCCAAAGAAAATGACATATTGAAGAATTTTAAAAGCACGGCTAGGAATGTTCATAGCGGCTACAAGAATGAAAAAATAACAAAGAGATATAAAGTTCCAGACACAAGAAATATCAAAAAATACAGTTAGGCCATGACTAAGAGCTTTTATAAGTTTTAAAAAATCATAGAAACTTCCAGATTTGAGAACTTACCAGATTCATCTTAAGTTTTCTACCTCATATCCTCCAAGAGTCTTAGGGAATAGTGTTTGAAACAGAGAAAAACCAATGAAGAACTCGAATAGAGTTACATGGCATCGCCCTCTCAACACAATAAAAGGGTCACTCATTTTATTCAAGAAGTCGCGGCCTGTGGAAGCTTCAAAAGATTTTCCAAAATGGAGAAAAAGCTTCCAGAAAGAGTTAAAGATCAAACTCACCACAAAAATAACCAAATACAACCTTCAGAGTCTGCAAGAAAACGACTAAGGGAGCAGAAAATTTTATCTGAGGAGGCTGCTAGGGTTTGTATGACGGTGCTTCCAGAAATTTCCAGCATACCAAGTGAAAGGATAAAACAAAATTGAAGTTTATTTCTTTCATTTTAGGTTTTCTCAAAAACCTAGAAAGTGCGATAGATAAGCAATCTTTTGCCTTTGATTTTTATTTGAAAACTTTATTCTTCCCATCATGGTCGTGGTATTTTCTTTGCCTAAGTGGATTTCTTCTAAATTTTTTATCACTTAAGTATTTATTATGCTTATTTTCTTTTTTGAAAAAATGTAAAGACAATATCATTTATTCAAAAATGATGTATAAAATCATCTCTTTTTAATAGATAGATATTACCTTCCAATGCAAAAGGAATTTTTATTTGTATTTTTCAAAAATGTAATCTTTATTTAAAAATGATGAATTATAAATCATTTTTGAATAAATGATATCATAAAATACAAATGAAAGGTGATTTGAGTATATAGGTGTTGGTCAATGATAGTTCAAAATGGAGCATTAAAAGCTTTTGCTTTTTGGAAATGATTGAGTAAATCATGCCAACACATGGAGGGAAATTAGGAATTTGACTTTAGTTTTGAGTTCAGTTTGACTTGGCTTGAGTCAAGGAGTGATTTGAGGCATAGAACAAGAGTTCACATTCAGTTATGGTCCTCTTTTTGAGGGATTTTCAGTTTCATACGACCATTTGGAGTTATTTGAGTTTTGATAACTCTTTTTGCACATTTTGAGGAGCATCTCCAGTTTCATACCTTGTTTGGAGGAGAAGGTGGACAACACATATTTTCTTGGAGCCAAAATTCGAATTTGAATTTTGGATGAATTTTCTATAAGTCCTTTCCTCTCATATTTTCCCTAGTTCTTGGTTGGGAGATTGCTGTGAGAGCTTTGTTCACACTTTGTAACTCATTTTCCTTAATGATATTTACAGTCTTATGGAGCATATTTTGGCCTTTGTAATATAGATACTCATTTTTTCTCAATAGAAAGTCATTTTCTTCACCTATTTTCTTTGTTGATTTAGTATTGGTCTTGAATTGCATGATAAAGTTCTGTGTTATCCTTTATTTTATCAGATTCCTTCAATGCTGAATGCAAAGAATATTATGTCATAGTGCAAGTTTATGTTAGTGATCTCTTTCTCTTGCATTTATATTTGTGAAAACATCATTTTTTTCCTTGTGTTTAAGCATTATAACAGTCAGAGCCTTACATAAAATCATTTTTACAAACATAAATCTTTGTGTTGTGAGATTTTTCAACTTTATTGAGTTTTTTGTGAGTTCCAATAGTTTTATCAAAATTTTACCTTTGGTGTACCACTTGTTAGTGATAGGTTCAAAATTTTAAGTATATCCTTCTTACTCTTTTCCTTATCATCTTTTTAGTATTTTCAAGTTATCTAAAGAGGAACCAACCCATAATTTGGAGGTCTACTTCACTCCTAGGTCACCCACAACCTCGAAGTGTTCCCATGTGTCAATAGGTTGCTGAAGTTCATAGCTTAGAAAGGGTGCAAACCTTATTTGACAATAGTTTTTGGCACGCCCGGTGGGACTGGGAATTTTTTTTCAGTCTTAAATCAGAATGATCATACTGCTGTTTGGTATGTGCAACATAAATTACAGTCTTTAAGAGACAAATCTTAGAATACTTGGCAACTCTGAGCTCAAATTTAGAAAAACTAGTGCATTGTTGCTCATGAGAAGAGTGTAGACTAGGAGTAACTCAGCTGTTTTTGAGTATTTGTAGTTGTCCATTCCTAGAAGAAGGGGGAGGGAAGTCCAGAAAGTTTAAAAGACAGTTGTTTATTCCAGAAGATCCAAGTCAAATCCTCCTGCTAAGGACAGTCATACCACTACTCGAGTTGTTTTTGTTGTAATAATCCCTATGGCTCAACCACCACCCATAAATCAGCCTTTTGTTGCATTCAATCAAGGCAACCCACTGAATTTGGTCCAGCATGATGAAATTCTTGTCGCTGCCTTGAAAAGTCTACCATATTTTCATGGCGAGGATCATACTACTCCAATAGAGCATATAAAATATGTTGCTAACTGTGTGTTGTTCATCATGTGACTGAAGAAAATGTTGCACTCAGATTGTTGGCAGTGTCATTCAAAGGAAAAACCTTACAATGGTTTAGAGGTCTACTTGTCAACTCCATAGCAACATGGGATGACTTAGGCAGCTAGTTGTGTAAGTTTTTTGAAGATAAATTAGACCATTTGTCATTGGTCGAGCAGTTGTCTACAATCAAAAGAGCTCCTCATGAAGTTATGTCAGATTTCAACCACCGTTTCTAGAGAACGTGGGATAGAATTCCACAAACGGTAAGGCCTATTGCTAATCATACATTTTTATACTATTTAAGAGCTTTAAATAGTGATATTTTTGTAATGATTCAATCGATGGGAGGGGATACACTTCCTGCAGCATATGCTGTAGTTGTTAGAGCTGAAAACAGCCTTATACAGGCTGGTAAAATTGCCCCAAGACCACCCATGCCAACATTTCCTGCTATTCAGCCTCTAATCCCTATGTAGTTACCTCCTTTGGTTGTTATTCCAAGTGCACCAGCATTGCCAACACCTGATACCCAGCCTAATAGCTAAGAAAATCCATTTCCAGCTCAGTCTAACGAACTGCAAGAGATTAAAGGACTTCTGAAAACCTTTGGCAATGAGATAGTCAGTCTAAAAAAGAAGCAAAACCAAGGTTTTAGACCTTATCAGCCCTCATTTTAGTCTAATTATCAGCAAAATTATATCAACAGACCATCTTATCAACCTTATAATCAAAGACAAAGATCTGCTCCTAACCCAAGGCCATATCAAGCTTATGACTCCAATGTTGCAAGCACTTCTAAGGAACTTGCACCTGTCCAGACAAATTTACTTCAGGATTATGAGTGGTGCTTTCCGTGTGGTCAGCCACATAATTAGAATACCTATGTAAATGGGTTGCTTAATCAAGCCTTGATGGTTCAAAATAGTCCAGCAATGCAGTCTAATGTGTCTGTAGCAACTGAAGTACAACAACAAGAGCAACAGACACATGAGTCTACATTCCTAAATTGGCAAGGGGAAGAATTTTGTGGAGTGAACCAAGCTGGTTCTTCAATTGCAGATAACACATGTAGTAGAAAGAGGGCAATAGATGAAGGATAAAATCCTGATAAGGTTCAAACCCAACCGAAGCAAGGGCCGAACTAGAATCAGAATGCTCCTGGCTCATCAAAAACTGACCAAGTCCAAATTCTACCAAGAGGATAGCCTTTGATAGGCAAACATCAGCCTGATTCATCAGTCCATAAATCTTCAGTTAAAGGTGATGTTGTTCCTCCTAAAGGTCAAGTTAAGCCTGTTACATCTTTTAATATACTTGAGCATATGAAGAAGATTAATGTACCCATGTCAATATGGGATTCTTTGAGTATTCCAGGTCAAAAAGACCTACTTCAATCTACTTTATTAGGTTTAAGTGTCTCAAATGAGCCTAGTGTAGAAAAGGAGAAGGTTGTGTTGACTAGTACTGCTATTAATGATAAAGAACAACAAGCTACTAAAGCCAATCCACCTCCTTTTTATCTATCATTGATCACAGGAGATCATCTTGTTCATAATTGTATGATTGACCCAGGGGCTAGTAGTTTAGTTATGCCCAAACAAATTTTTGATAAGTTGGGAATTGAATATGAGCCACTAGAAAAGGGGGTAGTACAATTGGATGGTACTACTACTAACACAGTAGGGGTCATTAAAAATTTGAACTTAACTTTACATGCCTGTCCAAATTTGCAATACCACAGGATATCTACATTATAGAGTTTCCCCCATACTTTTCCATTTGTTTATCTAGGATTTTTACAACCAAGATAGGTGGTTACCTATCCTCTGATTGGTCTCATATGTTGTTCGGAACCAGATATGGCACTAGAGTCATTGTAAATCAGAACCCATAGCCAAAGATCATATTGGACCTTACAATCCATCTCCTATCAATGCCAATTTGTTTACAAGTGTACAAGAGGAGCAGCCTCCTATTCAAGAGGCTGAAGTTCAAGCAGAAGTAGTCTCAGATATTCTTCCTGAAGAGTGGGCATCCCAAATTCATGAAGTTGGTACAGGTAGGCAGTTGGAGAAGGTTGACATTGGTGTTTATATGATGCATGAGACTGACTCTTTTATGCCTAATATTGAAAAAGACAAAGATCTGCACAGTGAACAACATGAAAATGATGTGTGGGAGCTGTATTTTGATGGCTCAAGGAGTAGGGTAGGTGCTAGTGGTGGTTGTATGCTGGTATCACCAGAAAGTGAGAAGTACTATTTAGCTTTCAGATTCTGTTTCAGCTGTACTAATAATTTTGCTGAATATGAAGCTCTAATCCAAGGCTTGGAGTGGGCAAGACAGAGAGGTGTTGGCTGCTTAAAGGTTTACGGGGACAACGAATTGGTTGTTAATCAGGTAAGAAAGCTTAATGTTGTAAAAAATGATGCACTCAAATCTTATCAGAATAGAGTATGGGATCTCTTGGAGGGATTTGATGCATTTAATCTGATTTCCATACCTAGAGCTCAGAATAGACATATTGATAGATTAACTATTGTAGGAACTGAACATGATATTCCAAAAGAGATTAACAATGGTAAAACTAATCAGTATATTAAGATTGTTGTTAGACCTATTGTGTTTGATAATAACATACATTGGAAAGTTTTTGATAGTGACCAGCAGATTGTCATCTTTTTAAGAGAAGAAGTTGAGTTCTCACATACCAATCAAGAAAAGCTACAACACCAATATAGTGATCAGATCGTTTAGCTAAAAAACAACAACTTTCCAAAGGGCTTGGTCACTCTTGAGTCTATTTTCAATACTGATGATGAAGCTAGAAAACCCAAAGGCAGTAGACAAGTTCAGCAAGATCACTATGAAGAAGTTGAAGTTTTCAAAGAGAAACTTCTTAAATTAGGTAAAGTATGTACAGCTGAAGAGAAGCATGTTTTTATTTAGCTTTGTCAAGAATTTAATGATATCTTTGCCTGGAAATATACTGATTTGAAGGGATTTAATCCCCAACTTGCTCAACATACTATTGAACTAGAGCCCAATGATAAACCTGTTAGGCAGAAATAAAGGCCTTTGAATCCTAAGTTAGAGCCTTTGATGAAAAAGGAACTAGATAAGTTGATTGAAAGCATCATTATTTTCCCCATTAAGCATACCTCATGGGTTTCAAACCTAGTGCTAGTAAGAAAGAAAAATGGTGAAATAAGACTATGTGTAGATTTTCGTGACTTAAATAGGGCCTCTTTAAAAGATCATCATTCTTTACCCTCTATGGAACAAATACTTCAGGTAGTCTCAAGATCAGAAAGGTTTTCCTTATTGGATGGCTATTCTGGTTACAACCAGATATTAGTGAAAAAAGAAGATCAGTACAAAACAGCCTTCACCACAAAATGGGGAACTATGGCCTACTAGAAAATGCCCTTTAGTTTATCTAATGTTGGGGCAACCTTTCAAAAATCCATGGATATGGCCTTTCAGGGTTTAATGTACAAGATTGTCTTAGTCTATCTTGACGATATCACCGTTTTTTCTAAAGAGGCTAAGGATCATCTGAATCATTTGAGGAAGGTTTTTGAGAAATGCAGGGAATTTGGGATATCACTTAATCCCAAAAAGTGTGTATTTGTTGTTCATGAAGGTAGATTACTTGGTTACATGATGTCTAAGCAGGGCATCACTATTGATCTTGAAAGAGTAAGTGCTATCTTAGCTCTTCCTTTACCAACACATAAAAAAGGCTTACAGAGTTTTATTGGTAGGATTAACTTTGTTAGGAGGTTTATCCCTGACATTGCTGATTTGTTAACTCCACTAACTCATATGTTGAGAAAGAATGTACCTTTCAGCTAGACTAAGGATGGGAAAAGAAGTTTTGAACTTATAAAAGAAGCATTATCAGCCGCACCTACACTTTTGAATCCTGATTTTTCTAAGGATTTCATTTTATATGCCTATGGGAATATTGATTCACTTTCAGCCATGCTTGTATAGCGTAATGACAAAGGATTTGAACAACCTGTAGCGTTCTTCAGTCAAGGGCTTAAAGATTATGAGTTAAGGTATACTTTCATTGAAAAACATTTTCTAGCTGTTATAAGAAGTTTAAAAAAGTTTAGGCACATGCTTTCCAATAATAAGATTATACTGATGGTTGCTCATCCAAGTGTTAAAGAGTTTCTACTGAATAAATATTTGAGTGATAGAAGAGCTGGTTGGGTCACCAAGGTGATGGAGTATGCCCTTGAAATAAAGGTTACCAAACTGATAAGAGGGAGAGGTCTCTGCGAACAACTTATAGAGGACAACAACAACAATATAAAGGAGGAAAGTTTTGTTTTAGCACTTCAAGATGAAGAACAAGCTGCTATACCTGTTCCTACAGGTTGGATTGTAGAAATGACACATTTTTTATTGACTGGTGAGTGCCCTCCTGATCTAACTAAATCCAGAAGAAGGTATTATCGATTGCAGTCCATACCTTATGTTCTTTTAAATGGTTTACTGTTTAGAAGGGATTTTCATGGTGTCCTACTAAGATTTATTGAAGCTAAACAGGTTGATAGAGTATTACATGAATTCCATCAAGGGTCAGCTAGTGGACACTTTTCTCCAAGAGCTACAACTCTTAAAATAATGAAAGGAGGCTATTACTAGCCTACCTTATTTAGAGATGCTCATTTATGGGTAAGGAAGTGTAAGGAATGTGCCATTTTTGCTGAAAAAGAGAAGTTGGAAGCCCTTCCACTGCAACCAATTCAAATTGATTAGCCTTTCATGAAATGGGGTTTGGATTTCATTGAGGTTATAAACCCGCCATCAAGTGCAAGCCACAAGTGGGTGCTTATAGCCACTGATTATTTTCCAAAATGGACTAAAGTTGTGGCACTCAAAGAGGCTAATGAATCTGTTGTTCTGAATTTCTATGAAGAGTTAGTTACCAGATTTGGTATCCTAGATTCTATTGTTTCAGACAATGCCCTTGCTTTTGTGAGTGTTAAAATTTCTGACTGGGCTATCAAGAATGGTATATATTTGAATACATCCTCTAATTACTATCCGCAGGGCAATGGACAGGCTGAGTCCACTAACAAGAATCTCCTGAGGATCATTAAGAGAACTATGGAAGGCAATCAAAGAGCCTGCACACCAAGCTGAAATAAGCCTTGTGGGCTGATATGATTATGTCAAAAAGGTCTACAAGACTTTCTCCATACATGTTAGTGTACGGAAAAGAGGCAAGACTGCCAATTTCAATTGAACTCCCAGCCCTTGACCTAGTAAATCAGCTGGATATGATTGAAGAGGAACCAATGATAGCAAGGTTAGCTTAGCTGATTGAACTTGAAGAACTCAAAGCTGAAGCAATGAAAAAGATTGAGCAACATCAGGCTCAAATGAAAATGTCATTTGATAAAAAGGAATCTCCAAGAGTGTTACAGGAAGGTCACATAGTGCTCAAATGGGATGAATTGAAAAGTAGACCTAGAAATCACTCCAAATTTGACTCATTCTGGAGTGGACCTTTCATTGTTACTGAGAAGAA
Organism: Sequoia sempervirens; assembly: GCA_007258455.2. Classification (NCBI taxonomy): domain Eukaryota; kingdom Viridiplantae; phylum Streptophyta; class Pinopsida; order Cupressales; family Cupressaceae; genus Sequoia; species Sequoia sempervirens. Next base: position 83,597,752 of record VDFB02270651.1, read on the forward strand.
ACAACACAATGCCTTCCAACTGTCAAAGTTGGATGGTGAAGTTGAACCAATCCCAGTGAATGGGATTCACCTCAAGCATTGCTTTTGAGGTAGGATCTAATCTGTACATATTTTCAATAGATTTTAGATGTTTAATAAGTGCTTCTGCACCTAGGATAGATGCATCTATGTTTTCTCTAAGTGTTGTTACACTGTTGATAGTTTGCTTTAAAGTATTGCTAGGGGGAAAGTGAAGCTCAAAATATGTCATTACTAGTTATAATTATATCGGATATATGCTTCTTATTCATAAAATTGAATAAAGCTTCAATGTCATCAACAATAAACAGATATCACATGGGACTGTAACTAGTAACAACAAAGTTACAATTAGTTACAACAGAAAAGAACTTTGTACAAGGTTTTTCGAGTCAAGGAAAAGGTATTAATGGATTTCATTCCCAATGGATAAACAAGGCACTGGCCTTTTTTTTGTTTAGCAGGAAAACACCCCTAGGAGGTTGCAATAAATGTTACCAATTTTTAGCGTCTTGCTTAAAATTAGTAAACATAAAAGCAATTATTTGCTGGGGTAAAGAAATTTTTATTTGAAGTCATCAAATGAATTTTTTTCTTTTCAAAATGAAGGTTTTTTTAGGAATGATTTGCAAAATCATTCAACAATTTAGACTAAACTGGTTGAATAGTTCAACAAAGCAGAAAATAAACAAATTCCATTGAAGAAAACAATGTTCAGGCTGAACCATTCAACTATAACAATTGTTTTGTATAAGGCATTGCAGATTTAAGAACATAATGCAGGAAAATAATTCTTGATTACATAATATATGCTTTAGAGTAATTGCAATTGCATTGTTGTATTGTGCAAATAGAATCAATTCAAAAAAATAATGGAATCCATTGCATGCCATGAATAATTCATTTATTGAGAAAAATGTTCTGTAATCCTACACAAACCGTGGGAGTAGCCTGTTTTGATTCCTAATCAAATGTTGAATGAAGGAAAGCATGCATTACACAACTAGAAATAACGTAAGAATAGGGAGAGAAGATGATTCGTCATTTCCTGGAATGATGAATCATCATCACAGTCGTGTTGAGTTCATCCATCTTCAGTATTGGTATCGACTTCAGCTCCAAGGTTTACCTGCAAAATTGTGAGGAGTGGTGTTAGAGCAGTGAGAAATTGCATTCTGCCTTATCCCTACATTACCAACAAAAATGGAATGTACATCATATCAATCATTCACTAGTTAGAAAAGAAAAATAGAGCATCATAAAAGCTATCATATGATCCACTTTTTACTAACAGGTTTGTGTCATGTGCAGATACAGAGAACAAATCAGAAAAGAATCATTGATCCATTTTTGTTTCTAACATTGTTTGTGTCATGTGCAGATACAGGAAACGTAATGTTGCTAATTATCAGGTATCATTATGAGTGGAGAAAAATGTGGCTCCCACCAGGGTAGAGCCCAACTCATTAAAAATGTTTTATGCAGCATAAACATTATGAAGTGAATATAATGTTTCAAAAAGTTCCAGATGGCAACCTCATATTAAAGAAGTCATTGCATTGTTATAATGGCAAATATATAATCTTTTTAGATTTTGAATGAGCAAGACTTTAAAATCAGCCATGATAGGTATACAATTTGGAGTAGCTATTGTGATTGTAAAATAAAAGAAACAATTATTTCATGCTTTATTTTTCAGCAAAAGAAACATTCTTCAGTTTTTGCATCAAGTATTTTCTGAGACATTGGAAAATATGCAGAACTCAAAATGAACAAAAAGTCCATCATTGCTGCCTTCTGAAATTTCAATATAAAGGGAAGCTAGAATTTTCTAGATATAAACAGATTCAGCTTATATGGCTATTGCCATTATAAACAAAGGAGATTCACAAGAGCCTTAAAAAAATAATTTAGAAACTATTATACTTTTTGAAGTATAAAAACAACAACTATCAAAGCTACAAAAATTCTAGTATTGAATTCAAAATATAATGAGCATATGAGTACCTATTTTCAGAGAGAAAATCATAACAACAGAAAAATACATTCAAGGCATACAAAGACAACATGTATCAATAGCGACCTCTCTACAAGAGGTTTTTTCAAAGAAGTCAAAACATAAAAGTGAGTTATAGCATTGAGTAATTGGTTTGTATTTTACCAATGAGTTTTTTACATATAGTGAAACAGCAATGAAAAAATCAGATATCCATTTGCAACATTGATGAAAAAGCAGAGGCTGCAGCCATAATTGTAAATTTTTCAAAAATCCAAAGACCAAGTCAAAAGCTTGATGGGTTTTCCTCATAGTGGCGGCTATACAAAAATCTCAAGCTTATATTTACATGGCGGCCCGTATAAAACTGGAAGATGAAATATTCAACAAGTTTTCAAGACATGCAAATATAGAAGAGGCCGTTGCTAACAACTGAACATGATATATTATGGCAAAAGTTGTGATCTCTTTATGAGAGGGTTTTAAAGAAATGGAAATAGTTTGCAACAAGCCAGAAGATATGGCTTATTTAGTATGTAAGAAAAACAAAAAATGCATCATGTTGACCTGAGGTTTTAAAGCCCTCACCATACAAGCTAATTCATAACGGCCATAGAAAATATTCATTTTTGGTTTAGAAACACAGATTTTCATGGTGGCCAAGAGGAATTTCCAAAGAAAATGGCATATTGAATAATTTTAAAAGCACGGCCAGGAATGTCCATAGCGGCTACAAGAATGAAAACACAACAAAGAGATATAAAGTTCCAGACACAAGAAATATGAAAAAATATAGTCAGGTCGTGGCTAAGAGCTTTCATAAGTTTTAAAAAATCACAGAAACTTCCAAATTTGACAACTTACCAGATTCATCTTAAGTTTTCTACCTCATATCCTCCAAGAGTCTCAGGAAATAGTGTTTGAAACAGAGAAAAACCAGTGAAGAACTCGACTAGAGTTACATGGTATCACCCTCTCAACACAGTAAAAGGCTCACTCAGTTTATTCAAGAAGTCGCGGCCTATGGAAGCTTCAAAAGCTTTTCCAAAATGGAGGAAAAGCTTCCAAAAAGAGTTAAAGATCAAACTCACCACGAAAATCACCAAATACAACCTTTAGAGTCTACAAGAAAATGACTAAGGGAGCAAAAAAATTTATCTGAGGCTGCTAGGGTTTGTATGGCAGCGCTTCCAGAAATTTCCAGCATACCAAGTGAAAGGATAAAACAAAATTGAAGTTTCTTTCTTTCATTTTGAGTTTTCTCAAAAACCTAGAAAGTGCGATAGATAAGCAATCTTTTTCCTTTGATTTTTATTTGAAAACTTTATTCTTCCCATCATGGTTGTGGAATTTTCTTTGCCTAAGTGAATTTCTTCTAAAAATTTTATCACTTAAGTATTTATTATGCTTATTTTCTTTTTTGAAACAATGTAAAGATAATATCATTTATTCAAAAATGATGTATAAAATCATCTCTTTTTAATAGATAGATATTACCTTCCAATGCAAAAGAAATTTTTATTTGTATTTTCCAAAAATGTAATCTTTCTTTAAAAATGATGAATTATAAATCATTTTTGAATAAATGATATCATAAAATACAAATGAAAGGTGATTTGAGTATATAGGTGTTCGTCAACAATAGTTCAAAATGGAGCATTAAAAGCTTTTGCTTTTTGGAAATGATTGAGTAAATCATGCCAACACATGGAGGGAAATTTGGAATTTGACTTTAGTTTTGAGTTCAGTTTGACTTGGCTTGAGTCAAGGAGTGATTTGAGGCATAGAACAAGAGTTCACATTCAGTTATGGTCCTATTTTTGAGGGATTTTCAATTTCATACGACCATTTGGAGTTATTTGAGTTTTGATAACTCTTTTTGCACATTTTGAGGAGCATCTCCAGTTTCATACCTTGTTTGGAGGAGAAGGAGGACAACACATATTTTCTTGGAGCCAGAATTTGAATTTGAATTTTGGATGACTTTTCTATAATTCCTTCTTTTCTCTCATATTTTCCCTAGTTCTTGGTTGGGAGATTGCTGTGAGAGCTTTGTTCACACTTTGTAACTCATTTTACTTAATGAGATTTATAGTCTTATGGAGCATATTTTGGCCTTTGTAATATAGATACTCATTTTTTCTCAATAGAAATTCATTTCCTTAACCTATTTTCTTTGTTGATTTAGTATTGGTCTTGAATTGCATGATAAAGTTCTGTGTTATCCTTTATTTTATCAAATTCCTTCAATGCTGGATGCAAAGAATATTATGTCATAGTGCAGGTTTATGTTAGTGATCTCTTTCTCTTGCATTTATATTTGTGAAAACATCATTGTTTTCCTTGTATTTAAGCATTAGAACAGTCAGAGCCTTACATAAAATCATTTTTGCAGACATAAATCTCTGTGTTGTGAGATTTTTCAACTTTATTGAGTTTTTTGTGAGTTCCAATAGTTTTGTCAAAATTTTACCTTTGGTGTACCACCTGTTAGTGATAGGTTCAAAATTTTAAGTATATCCTTCTTACTCTTTTCCTTATCATCTTTTTAGTATTTTCAAGTTATCTAAAGGGGAACCATCCCATAATTTGGAGGTCCACTTAATTCCTAGGTCACTCACAACATCGAAGTGTTACCATGTGTCAATAGGTTGCTGAATTTCATAGCTTAGCAAGGGTGCAAACCTTATTTGACAACACTAGGATTTGGCATAAAAGTAGTAAAGTTTAGTCGGGAATACGCACCAATAGGGAATTATTAAATGATTTTTTGGGAAGTAGTGAATTCATCAAAGGATTTGCATTGAATGAAAAATTAAAGGGTAACCTTTGCTACCATTGTAATTCCACATGTAATAGCGGGCTTCATTGCTTGCAAGTTGAAAAATGAGCTATCAATAAAATATCAAAAGGAAAATGAGCTATCAATGAAATATCAAAAGAAATATAAAAAAAAGATATATTTATATATATAAACTCTTTAGGCTATCCAACTATCTGTATTGAGGTAATGGACGCTTGGCTGGCAGTAGAGCTATGTTTGTAGGAATTATAAAGATAACCTTGTCAAGGTTATGGACGCATGACTGGAAGCAAGGTTATATCCTTGGTTGGCTTTGGAGGATTACCAAATCATGTAGTTCAATGTTAATGAACTGATTTTTTTCACTAAGTTCCAAAAACTGGAATTAATCAGAGCACACACATATTTCTAGAGGAATTTTATTATTTTTATGTCAGAATCTAGGTAAAGGTAAAGAGTTATTATTTTAAAATATGCATAAATTATAATTTACAATTGGTGATTTAATCCCAAGTTTTTATTTAAATTTGGTTTTATTAGTTGCAAGTTTTTTTGTGGTCTCACAACACGCCCCAAGATTGTAAAGCTTGGGGACCTCAAGTGAAAACTAATGCTTATGGAAGATGCTAGCTAGTTGGAAAGATCACCAAAAGTGAAGAGCAAAGAGAAATCTTTTTTAAAAAGAGTACTTCATAGTTCAAGTGTTCCAAGTACCGAGGAATGGGGAATGTTTAAAATGCAAAAGGTAATGAAAGTGTTGAGCAAAGTGTTTCGGTTAATAGTCGAGGTTTGATGATGGTTTTTGTAAAATCAAAGTCTGGGAAATCATGGGGAAAGTTGAATGTCAGGTACTGGGTAACGATGTAAAGAAAAGTTTTAAAATTTTAAGGTTGTCTAAGAAGTTTGATAGTCCGATAACCTGGTATATAAAAGAGTAATTATGCAAGAATATATGTGGTTTTCTCTAAAGCGTTTTATTTATGATGGATTTATATGATAAAAAGTTAATGATGGTTTTATTTACATGATATTTTATAAATGTTTTTTTTAAAGGGTTTTAATATATGGAATTTGTGGTTGCAGGAGAAGCAGATTGCGATGCGGAGTTGGGGTATGGATGGTCAAAAAAATTTGAATCGTGGATAGAATCATATCCAGATCGGTTTGTGTATTCTGGGAAGTTATATGTAGAGCGGTTTGAGTCTATTGGAATACTAGGGATCCCAGTATTTCACATACGACAACAAAAAGCGCCAACCTTCGAGGAAGCTCATTCCTGAGAGTAGAAAGTCAGAGGCAGAGCCAAAGTGTAGGGATAGGATGATGAAGTAATCATTCTAAATAAATGGGAAAGTTCCTACACACTATCCTTATTCAAGTTACTTTCCTAGTGAAAATAAGAAGATGAAAACCCCGAAGGACTTCAACGTGCAATGGAGGTTGACCTTCATTGGCTTCATTTGAAATTCTCTTACCAATCAACATATTCCACATGCCTTGATGTGATTCATCCCTTGGATTTCCTCATGTATTTTCCTTATCTTACCTTTGTCTTACTTCTATAAAAGGCCAAGAGATACTTTTTAAAGTTAAGTTTAGAATTTTTGGATGTTAGAAGAGCCAAAACTTCTTTAATTTTTATTCTTTTTTCCTATTTTTTGAATCATTCTAGACTAAAAACTTGTATTCACATAAAACTTAATCAATATTGAATCCAATTTGATAGCTACATATCTCATGTATTTTTGTAGTTGGTTTTGTTAGTTTAGCCAAACAAGACTGTGTGTTGCACCGTTTAAGGGTGCATACAAAACCTACTTAGTGTCCAAACTAAAACCCCCTTCTTTAAAAGCTCACACTTTATGCCTAGCTATGGAAGCAATTTGGTGAAGTATAAAGTGGTTTTCTTTGATTTTATTAAATATTGGGGCATGCATGGAGAATAACAGAGGAAGAAATTTTTTTTCAGTATTTTTATGCTTTATTTTAGATTAGATGTTTAAATTTTAGAAAATGTTTAAAAAAATAGATGAATGAATGGAAATTTATTGTAAATATTTCATTTTCCATGAAATTTTGAATGCTTAAAGATAAATCTACTTAAGTGATAGCACAATTGTTTGATGTTCATGAAATATTATTGCAAAAGTATCTTTTGATTTCATGAAAATATTATATGATTGGATTGTAAATCTTGTATCTAATGCTTATGATTCTTAATGAAACCAGTATTTGAGATTGGAGATAACCATAGACCCCTTGGGATTAACATCAATATCACATCATACCTTGGATTTAACCTAGTATGGTCAAGACCTAACTACGAGAGACTTAGGATTGAGATGAGTCAATCTTTTTCCTATTACATGGACACACACCACTAAGGTTTCCC
>VDFB02270651.1:83605060-83797827 GCA_007258455.2 Sequoia sempervirens
GATCTGCTCCTAACCCAAGGCCATATCAAGCTTATGACTCCAATGCTGCAAGCACTTCTAAAGAACTTGCACCTGTCTAGACAAATTTAGTTCAAGATTATGAGTGGTGCTTTCCATGTGGTCATCCACATAATTAGAGTACCTGTGTAAATGGGCTGCTTAATCAAGCCTTGATGGTTCAAAACAGTCCAACAATGTAGTCTAATGTGCTTGTAGCAATTGAAGTACAACAACAAGAGCAACATACACATGAGTCTACATTCCTAAACTGGCAAGGGGAAGAATTTTGTGGACTAAACCAGGCTGGTTCTTCAATTGCAGACAACACATGTAGTAAAAAGAGGGCAATAGATGAAGGATAGAAGCCTGATAAGGTTCAAACCCAACCGAAGCAAGGGCTGAACCAGAATCAGAATGCTCCTGGCTCATCAAAAACTGACCAAGTCTGAATTCTGCCAAGAGGACAACCTTTGATAGGCAAACATCAGCCTAATTCATCAGTCCAGAAAGCTTCAGTTAAAGGTGATGTTGTTCCTCCTAAAGGTCAAGTTAAGCCTGTTACATCTTTTAATATACTTGAGCATATGAAGAAGATTAATGTACCCATGTCAATATGGGATTCTTTGAGTATTCTGGGTCAAAAAGACCTACTTCAATTTGCTTTATCAGGTTTAAGTGTCTCAGATGAGCCTAGTGTACAAAAGGAGAAGGTTGTGTTGACTAGTACTGCTATTAATGATAAAGAACAACAAGCTGCTAAAGCTAAGCCACCTCCTTTTTATCTGTCATTGATCACAGGAGATCATCTTGTTCATAATTGTATGATTGACCCAGAGGCTAGTAGTTCAGTTATGCCCAAACAAATTGTTGATAAGTTGGGAATTGAATATGAGCCACTAGAAAAGGGGGTAGTACAATTGGATGGTACTGTTGTTAACACAGTAGAGGTCATTAAAAATTTGAACTTAACTTTACATGCCTGTCCAAATTTGCAATACCATAGGATATCTACATTATAGAGTTGCCCCCATACTTTTCCCTTTGTTTATCTAGGGTTTTTATAGCCAAGATAGGTGGTTACCTATCCTCTAATTGGTCTCATATGTTGTTCAGAACCAGATATGACACTAGAGTCACTGTAAAATCAGAACCCATAGCCAAAGATCATATTGGACCTTACAATCCATCTCCTATCAATGCCAATTTGTTTACAAGTGTACAAGAGGAGCAACCTCCTATTCAAGAGGCTGAAGTTCAAGCAGAAGCAGTCTCAAATATTCTTCCTGAAGAGTGGGCATCCCAAATTCATGAAGTTGGTATAGGTAAGCAGCTGGAGGAGGTTGACATTGGTGTTTATATGATGCATGAGACTAACTCTTTTATGCCTAATATTGAAAAAGACAAAGAGATGCACAGTGAACAACATGAAAATGATGTGTGGGAGCTATATTTTGATGGCTCAAGGAGTAGGGTAGGTGCTGGTGGTGGTTGTATGCTGGTATCACTAGAAGGTGAGAAGTACTATTTAGCTTTCAGGTTCTATTTCAGCTGTACTAATAATTCTGCTGAATATGAAGCTCTAATCCAAGGCTTGGAGTGGACAAGACAGAGAGGTATTGGCTGCCTAAAGGTTTATGGGGACAACGAGTTGGTTGTTAATCAGGTAAGAAATCTTAATGTTGTAAAAAATGATGCACTCAGATCTTATCAAAATAGAGTATGGGATCTCTTGGAGGGATTTGATGCATTTAATCTGATTTCCATACCTAGAGCTCAGAATAGACATGTTGATAGATTAGCTGTTGTAGGAGCTAAACATGATATTCCAAAAGAGATTAGCAATGGTAAAACTAATCAGAATATTAAGATTGTTGTTAGACCTGTTGTGCTTGATAATAACATACATTGGCAAGTTTTTGATAGTGACCAGTAGATTGTCAGCTTTTTAAGAGAAGAAGCTAAGTTCTCACATACCAATCAGGAAAAGCTACAACACCAGTACAGTGATCAGATCATTCAGCTAAAAAACAACACATTGCCAAAGGGATTGGTCACTCTTGAGTCTGTTTTCAATACTGATGATGAAGCTAGAAAACCCAAAGGCAGTATACAAGTTCAGCAAGATCACTATGAAGAAGTTGAAGTTTTCAAAGAGAAACTTCTTAAATTAGGTAAAGTATGTACAACTGAAGAGAAGCATGTTTTTATTCAGCTTTGTCAAGAATTTAATGATATCTTTGCCTGGAAATATACTGATTTGAAGGGATTTAATCCCCAACTTGCTCAACATACTATTGAACTAGAGCCCAATGTTAAACTTGTTAGGCATAAACAAAGGCCTTTGAATCCTAAGTTAGAGCCTTTGATGAAAAAGGAACTAGATAAGTTGATTGAAAGCAACATTATTTTCCCCATTAAGCATACCTCATGGGTTTCAAACCTAGTGCCAGTAAGAAATAAAAATGGTGAAAGAAGACCATGTGTAGATTTTTGTGACTTAAATAGGGCCTCTTTAAAAGATCGTCATCCTTTACCCTCTATGGAACAAATACTTCAGGTAGTCTCAGGATTATAAAGGTTTTCCTTATTGGATGGCTATTCTGGTTACAACCAGATATTAGTGAAACAATAAGATCAGTACAAAACGACCTTCACCACAAAATGGGGAACTATGGCCTACCAGAAAATTCCCTTCAGTTTATCTAATGCTGGGGAAACCTTTCAAAAAGCCATGGCTATGGCCTTTCATGGTTTAATGTACAAGATTGTCTTAGTCTATCTTGATGATATCATTGTTTTTTCTAAAGAGGCTAAGGATCATCTGAATCATTTGAGGAAGATTTTTAAGAAATGCAGGGAATTTGGGATATCACTTAATCCCAAAAATTGTATATTTTTTGTTCATGAAGGCAGATTGCTTGGTTACGTGGTGTCTAAGCATGGCATCACTATTGATCCTGAAAGAGTAAGTGCTATCCTAGCTCTTCCTTTACCAGCACATAAAAAAGGCTTACAAAGTTTTATTGGTAGTATTAACTTTGTTAGGAGGTTTATCCCTGACATTGCTGATTTGTTAACTCCCCTAACTCATATGTTGAGAAAGAATGTACCTTTCAGCTGGACTAAGGATGGGAAAAGAAGTTTTGAGATTATAAAAGAAGCATTAGCAGTTGCACCTACACTTTTGAATCCTGATTTTTCTAAGGATTTCATTTTATATGCATATGGGAATATTGATTCACTTTCAGCCATGCTTGTACAACATAATGACAAAGGATCTGAATAGCCTGTATCGTTCTTCAGTCAAGGGCTTCAAGATTATGAGTTAAGGTATACTTTCGTTGAAAAACATGTTCTAGCTATTATAAGAAGTTTAAAAAAGTTTAGGCACATGCTTTCCAATAATAAGATTATACTGATGGTTGCTAATCCAAGTGTTAAAGAGTTTCTACTAAATAAAGATTTGAGTGATAGAAGAGTTGGTTGGGTCACCAAGGTGATGGAGTATGACCTTGAAATAAAGGTTACCAAACTGATAAGAGGGAGAGGTCTCTGCGAGAAACTTATAGAGGACATCAACAACAATATAAAGGAGGAGGAAAGTTTTATTTTAGCACTTCAAGATGAAGAACAAGCTGCTATACCTATTCCTACAGGTTGGATTGTAGAAATGACACATTTTTTATTGACTGGTGAGTGCCCTCCTAATCTAACTAAATCTAGAAGAAGGTATTATCGATTGCAGTCCATACCTTATGTTCTTTTAAATGGTTTACTATTTAGAAGGGATTTTCATGGTGTCCTGCTGAGATGTATTGAAGCTAAACAGGTTGATAGAGTATTGCATGAATTCCATCAAGGGTTAGCTGGTGGACACTTTTCTCCAAGAGCTACAACTCTTAAAATAATGAAAGGAGGCTATTAATGGCCTACCTTATTCAAAGATGCTTATTTATGGGTAAGGAAGTGTAAGGAATGTGCCATTTTTGTTGGAAAAGAGAAGTTGGCAGCCCTTTTGCTGCAACCAATTCAAATTGATCAGCCCTTCATGAAATGGGGTTTGGATTTCATTGAGGTTATAAACCCACCATCAAGTGCAGGCCACAAGTGGGTGCTCACATCCACTGATTATTTTTCAAAATAGACTGAAGCTGTGGCACTCAAAGAGGCTAATGAATCTATTGTTCTGAATTTCTATAAAGAGTTAGTTACCAGATTTGGTATCCTAGATTCTATTGTTTCAGACAATGCCCTTGCTTTTGTGAGTGTTAAAATTTCTGACTGGGTTGTCAAGAATGGTATATATCTGAATACATCCTCTAATTATTATTTGTAGGGCAATGGACAGGCTGAGTCCACTAACAAGAATCTCCTGAGGATCATTAAGAGAACTATGGAAGGCAATCAAAGAGCCTGACACACTAAGCTAAAATCAGCCTTGTGGGCTGATAAGATTACGCCAAAAAGGTCTACATGACTTTCTCCATACATGTTAGTGTACAGAAAAGAGGCAAGACTACCAATTTCAGTTGAACTCCTAGCCCTTGACTTGGTAAATCAGCTGGATATGATTGAAGAGGAACCAATGACAACAAGGTTAGCTCAGCTGATTGAACTTGAAGAACTTAGAGCTGAAGCAATGAAAAAGATTGAGCAACATCAGGCTCAAATGAAAAGGTTATTTGATAAAAAGGAATCTCCAAGAGTGTTCCAGGAAGGTGACATAGTGCTAAAATGGGATGAATTGAAAAGTAGACCTGGAAAGCACTCCAAATTTGATTCATTCTAGAGTGGACCTTTCATTATTACTGAGAAGAAACAACACAAGGCCTTCCAACTGTCAAAGTTGGATGGTGAAGTCGAACCAATCCCAGTGAATGGGATTCACCTCAAGCATTTCTTTTGAGGTAGGATCTAATCTGTACATATTTTCAGAAGATTTTAGATGTTTAATAAGTGCTTCTACACCGAGGATAGATGCATCTATGTTTTCTCTAAGTGTTGTTACTCATAGTTGATAGTTTTCTTTAAAGTATTGTTGGGGGGAAAGTGAAGCTCAAAATCTGTCATTACTAGTTATAATTACATCAGATATATGCTTCTTATTCATAAAATTGAATAAAGCTTCAATGCCGTCAACAACAAACAGATATCACATGGGACTGTAACTAGTAACAACAAAGTTACAATCAATTACGGCAGAAAAGAACTCTGTACAAGGTTTTCCGAGTCAAGGAAAAGGTATTAATGGATTCCATGCCCAATGGATAAACAAGGCATTGGCCTTTTTTTTGTTTAGTAGGAAAAAACCCCTGGGAGGTCGCCATAAATGTTACCAATTTTTAGCATCTTGCTTAAAATTAGTAATCATAAAAGCAATTATTTGCTGGGGTACAAAATTTTTTATTACAAGTCATCAAATGAAAATTTTGTTTTCAGAATGAAGGTTTGTTTAGGAATGATTTGCAAAATCATTCAACAGTTTAGACTAAACTGGTTGAATAGTTCAACAAAGCAGAAAATAAACAAATTCCATTGAAGAAAACAATGTTGAGGCTGAACCATTCAACTATAGCAATTATTTTGTATAAGACATTGTATATTTAAGAACATAATGCAGGAAAATCATTCTTGATTATAGAATATATGCTTTAGAGTAATTGCAATTGCATTGTTGCATTGTGCAAATAGAATAAATTCAAAAAAATAATGGAAGCCATTGCATGCCATGAATAATTCATTTATTGAGAAAAATGTTCTGTAATCCCACACAAGCTGTGGGAGTAGCCTTTTTTGATTCCTAATCAAATGATGAATGAATGAAAGCATGCATTACACAACTAGAAATAACGTAAGAATAGGGAGAGAAGATGATTCGTCATTGCCTAGAATGATGAATCATCGTCACAGTCGTGTTGACTTCATCCATCTTCAATATCGGTGTCGACTCCAGCTCCAAGGTTTACCTGCAAAATTGTGAGGAGTGGTGTTAGAGCAATGAGAAATCGCATTCTACCTTATCCCTACATTACCAAAAGAAATGGAATGTACATCCTATCAATCATTCACCAGTTAGAAAAGAAAAACAAAGCATCAGAAAAGCTATCATATGATCCGCTTTTTACTAACGGGTTTGTGTCATGTGTAGATACAGAGAACAAATCAGAAAAGAATCATTGATCCATTTTTGTTTCTAACATTGTTTGTGTCATGTGCAGATACATGAAACGTAATGTTGCTGATTATTAGGTATCATTATGAGTGGAGAAAAATGTGGCTCCCACAAGGGTAGAGCCCAGCTCATTAAAAATGTTTTATGTAGCATAAACATTATGAAGTCAATATAATGTTTCACAAAGTTCTAGATGGCCACCTCATATTAAAGTAGTCATTGCATTGTTATAATGGAAAAGATATAATCTTTTTAGATTTTGAATGAGCAAGACTTTAAAATCAGCCATGATAGGTATACAATTTGGAGCAGCTACTGTGATTGTAAAATAAAAGAAACAATTATTTTATGCTTTATTTTTCAGCAAAAGAAACATTCTTAAGTTTTTGCATCAAGTATTTTCTGAGACATTGGCAAATATGCAGAACTCAAAATGAACAAAAAGTCCGTCATTGCTACCTTCTGAAATTTCAATATAAAGGGAAGCTGGAATTTTATAGATATAAATAGATTCAACTTATATGGCTATTGCCATTATAAACAGAGGAGATTCACAAGAGCCTTCAGAAAATAATATAGAAACCATTATACTTTATGAAGTATAAAAACAACTATCAAAGCTACAAAAATTCTAGTATTGAATTCAAAATACAATGAGCATATGAGTACCTATTTTCAGAGAGAAAATCATAACAGAAAAATACATTCAAGACGTATAGAGACAGCAAGTATCAATAGCGACCTCTCTACAAGAGGGTTTTTGAAAGAAGTCAAAACGCAGAAGTGAGTTACAACATTGAGTAATTGGTTTGTATTTTACCAATGAGTGTTTTACATATAGTGAAATAGCAATGAAAAAATCAGATATCCATTTGCAACAATGATGAAAAAGTAGAGGCTGCAGCCATAATTGTATGTTTTTCAAAAATTCAAAGGCCAAGTCAAAAGCTTGATGGGTTTTCCTCATGGTGGCGGCTATACAAAAATTTCAAGCTTATATTTACATGGCTGCCCATATAAAGCTGGAAGATGAAATATTTAGCAAGTTTTCAAGACACACAGATATAGAAGAGGCCGCTGCTAACAACTGAACATGATATATTATGGCAAAAGTTGTGATCTCTTTATGAGAGGGTTTTAAAGAAATGGAAACAGTTTGCAACAAGCGAGAAGATATGGCTTCTCCAGTATGTAAAAAAGAAAAGAAAATGCATCATGTCTACCCGAGGTTTTAAAGCCCTCACCATACAAGCTAATTCATAATGGCCATAGAAAATATTCATTTTTGGTTTAGAAACACATATTTTCATGGCTACCAAGAGGAATCTCCAAAGAAAATGGCATATTGAAGAATTTTAAAAGCACGACCAGGAATGTCCATAGCGGCTACAAGAATGAAAACACAACAAAGAGATATAAAGTTCCAGACATAAGAAATATCAAAAAATATAGTTAGGCCGCGGCTAAGAGCTTTCATAAGTTTTAAAAAATCACCGAAACTTCCAGATTTGAGAACTTACCAGATTCATCTTAAGTTTTTTGCCTCATATCCTCCAAGAGTCTTAGGAAATAGTGTTTGAAATAGAGAAAAACCAATGAAGAACTCGACTAGAGTTACATGGCAGCACCCTCTCAACATAGTAAAAGGCTCACTCAGTTTATTCAAGACGTCACGGCCTATGGAAGCTTCAAAAGCTTTTCCAAAATGGAGGAAAAGTTTCCAGAAAGAGTTAAAGATCAAACTCACCACGAAAATCACCAGATACAACCTTCACAGTCTGCAAGAAAAGGACTAAGGGAGCAATTTTTTTTATTTGAGGCTACTAGGGTTTGTATGGCAGCGCTTCCAGAAATTTCCAGCATACCAAGTGAAAGGATAAAACAAAATTGAAGTTTCTTTCTTTCATTTTAGGTTTTCTCAAAAACCTAGAAAGTGCGATAGATAAGCAATCTTTTTCCTTTGATTTTTATTTGAAAACTTTATTCTTCCCATCATGGTCGTGGAATTTTCTTTGCCTAAGTGGATTTCTTGTAAAAAATTTATCACTTGAGTATTTATTATGCTTATTTTCTTTTTTGAAACAATGTAAAGATAATATCATTTATTCAAAATTGATGTATAAAATCATTTCTTTTTAATAGATAGATATTACCTTCCAATGCAAAAGGAATTTTTATTTGTATTTTTCAAAAATGTAATCTTTATTTAAAAATGATGAATTATAAATCATTTTTGAATAAATGATATCATAAAATACAAATGAAAGGTGATTTGAGTATATAGGTGTTGGTCAACAATAGTTCAAAATGGAGCATTAAAAGCTTTTGCTTTTTGGAAATGATTGAGTAAATCATGCCAACACATGGAGGGAAATTAGGAATTTGACTTCAATTTTGAGTTCAGTTTGACTTGGCTTGAGTCAAGGAGTGATTTGAGGCATAGAACAAGAGTTCACATTTAGTTATGGTCCTCTTTTTTAGGGATTTTCAGTTTCATACGACCATTTGGAGTTATTTGAGTTTTGATAACTCTTTTTGCACATTTTGAGGAGCATCTCCAGTTTCATACCTTGTTTGGAGGAGAAGGTGGACAACACATATTTTCTTGGAGCCAAAATTTGAATTTGAATTTTGGATGACTTTTGTATAAGTCCTTCTTTTCTCTCATATTTTCCCTAGTTCTTGGTTGGGAGATTGCTAGGAGAGCTTTGTTCACACTTTGTAACTCATTTTCCTTAATGAGATTTACAGTCTTATGGAGCATATTTTGGCCTTTGTAATACATATACTCATTTTTTCTCAATAGAAAGTCGTGTCCTTCACCTATTTTCTTTGATGATTTAGTATTGGTTGTGAATTGCATGATAAAGTTTTGTGTTATCCTTTATTTTATCAATTTCCTTCAATGCTGGATGCAAAGAATATTATGTCATAGTGCAAGTTTATGTTAGTGATCTCTTTCTCATGCATTTATATTTGTGAAAACATCATTTTTTCCCTTGTGTTTAAGCATTAGAATAGTCAGAGCCTTACATAAAATCATTTTTGCAGACATAAATCTCTGTGTTGTGAGATTGTTCAACTTTATTGCGTTTTTTGTGAGTTCCAATAGTTTTGTCAAAATTTTACCTTTGGTGTACCACCTATTAGTGATAGGTTCAAAATTTTAAGTATATCCTTCTTACTCTTTTCCTTATCATCTTTTTAGTATTTTCAAGTTATCTAAAGGGGAACCAACCCATAATCTGGAGGTCCACTTCATTCCCAGGTTACTCACAACCTCGAAATGTTCCCATGTGTCAATAGGTTGCTGAAGTTCATAGCTTAGCAAGGGTGCAAACCTTATTTGACAACACTAGGATTTGGCATAAAAGTAGTAAAGTTTAGCTAGGAATACGCACCAATAGGGAATTATTAAATGAGTTTTTTGGAAGTAATGAATTCATGAAAGGATTTGCATTGAATGAAAAATCAAAAGGTAACCTTTGCTACCATTGTAATTCCACATGTAATAGCGGGCTTCATTGCTTGCATGTTGAAAAATGAGCTATCAGTAAAATATCAAAAGGAAAATGAGCTATCAATGAAATATCAAAAGAAATATAAAAAAAATATATATTTATAGATATAAACTCTTTAGGCTATCCAACTATCTGTACTGAGGTTATGGACACTTGGCTGGCAGTAGAGCTATGTTTGTAGGAATTATAAAGATAACCTTGTCGAGGCTATGGACGCATGACTGGAAGCAAGATTCTATCGTTGGTTGGCTTTGGAGGATTACCAAATCATGTAGTTCAATGTTAATGAACTGATTTTTTTCACTAAGTTCCAAAAACTGGAATTAATCAGAGCACACACATATATTTCTAGAGGAATTTTATTATTTTTATGTCAGAATCTAGGTAAAGGTAAAGAGTTATTATTTTAAAATATGCATAAATTATAATTTACAATTGGTGATTTAATCCCAAGTTTTTATTTAAATTTGGTTTTATTAGTTGCAAGTTTTTTTGTGGTCTCACAACACGCCCCAAGATTGTAAAGCTTGGGGACCTCAAGTGAAAACTAATGCTTATGGAAGATGCTAGCTAGTTGGAAAGATCACCAAAAGTGAAGAGCAAAGAGAAATCTTTTTTAAAAAGAGTACTTCATAGTTCAAGTGTTCCAAGTACCAGGTACTAGGAATGGGGAATGTTTAAAATGCAAAAGGTAATGAAAGTGTTGAGCAAAGTGTTTCAGTCCAATAGTCGAGGTCTGATGATGAAAGTTTTTGTAAAACTGAAGTATAGGAAATCATGGGGAAAGTTGAATGTCGAGTTATGGGTAACGATGTAAAGAAAAGTTTTAAAATTTTAAGGTTATCTAAGAAGTTTGATAGTCCGGTAACCTGGTATATAAAAGAGTAATTACGAAAGAATATATGTGTTTATCTCGAAAGGGTGTTATTTATGATGTATTTATATGATAAAAAGTTAATGATGGTTTTATTTACATGAGATTTTATATATGTTTTTTTTTAAGGGTTTTAATATATGGAATTTGTGATTGCAGGAGAAGTAGATTACAATGCAAATTTTGGGTATGGACGGTTAGGAAAATTTGAATCATAGATAGAATCATATCCAGATCAAACTGTACATTCTGGGAAGTTATATGCAGAGGGGTTTGAGTCTACTAGAATACTGGGGATCTCAATATTTCACATATGGCAACAAAAAGTGCCAACCTCCGAGGAAGCTCATTCCCAAGAGTAGAAAGCTAGAGGCAGAGCCAAAGTGTAGGGATAGGATGATGAAGTAATCATTCTAAATATATGGGAAAGTTCCTACACACTATTTTGATTCAAGTTACTTTCTTGGAGATAATAAGAAGATGAAAAACCCAAAGGACTTCAATGTGCAAATGGAGGTTGACCTTCATTGACTTCATTTGAAATTCTCTTACCAATCAACATATTCCACATGCCTTGATGTGATTCATCCCTTGGATTTCCTCTCATGTATTTTCCTTATCTTACCTTTGTCTTACTTCTATAAAAGGCCAAGAGATACTTTATTTTAAGTTAAGTTTAGAATTTGTGGATGTCAGAAGAGCCAAAACTTCTCGAGGTTTTGTTCTTTTTTTCCTATTTTCTGAATCATTCCAGTCTAAAAACTTGTATGCACATATAACTTAATCAATATTGAATCCAATTTGATAGCTACATATCTCATGTATCTTTTGTAGATGGTTTTCATTAGTTCAGTCAAACAAGACTGTGTGTTGTGTTGTTTAAGGGTGCATGCAAAACCTACTTAGTGTCCAAAAAAAACCCCTTCTTTAAAAGCTTGCACTGTTTTATGCCTAGCTATGAAGCAATCTAGTGAAGTATAAAGTGGTTTGCTTTGATTTTATTAAATATTGGGGCATGCATGGAGAATAACAGAGAGAAAAATTATTTTTTAGTATTTTTATGCTTTATTTTAGATTAGATGTTTAAATTTTAGAAAATGTTTCAAAAAAATAGATGAATGAATGGAAATTTATTGTAAATATTTCATTTTCCATGAATTTTTTGAATGCTTAAAGATAAATCTACTTAAGTGATAGCACAATTGTTTGATGTTCATGAAATATTATTGCAAAAGTATCTTTTGATATCATGAAAATATTATATGATTGGATTGTAAATCTTGTATCTAATGCTTATGATTCTTAATGAAATTGATATTTGAGATTGGAGATAACCATAGACCCCTTGAGATTAACATCAATATCACATCATACCTTGGATTGAACCTAGTATGGTCAAGACCTAACTACCAGAGACTTAGGATTGAGATGAGTCAACCTTTTTCCTATTACATGGACACACACCACTAAGGTTTCCCTGGTTAAGTCTTTCAAGAAGGATAGGCTCCTCACGATTTTCTTCTGAGGATTTTATTTGTACTATTGTTGTGAGTGACATTTTCATCAATAGGTGGGAGAGGGAGGTATTAGAGAGTGAGAGAGAGGTAGATTGGGGGAGGTAGAGAGAGGGAAAAAGAGGGAATGATGGAGATAGGGAGAAGTAGGGTAGGTGGGATAGGGGGAAAGAGATAAAGAGAGAAGGGAGATAGTGAGAGGTAGGTAGAGAGGTAGGTAGAGAGAGAGAGGTAGGGTGTGAGAGAGAGGGAGCAATAAAGAGATCTAGGTAGGTGGAGAGAGAGGTAGGGTTGGAAGGATGGAGGGAGAGGGGATATAGAGAGGAGGGAGATATGGAGAGGTATATGGAGAGCTAAGGTGGAAGGAATAGAGGGAGAGGTAGGTAGAGAGAGAGTGATAGATAGGTAGAGGGAGAGAGAGGGGGAGAGGTAGGGTGGAAGGGTGGAAGAGAAAGAGGGAAGGAGGGAGATAGCGAGAGGTAGGTAGAGAGAGGTAAGGTGAAAGGAATAGAGAGAGGTAGATAGAAAGAGAGAGAGGTAAGGTGGGATAGGTTGTGTGTGTGAGAGAGGTTATGTGTTTGTATGGGAGAGAGAGAAATGGAGGGAAATGTAGGTATAGAGAGAGTGAGAGAGGGGTAAAGGGAGGGAGATAGAGTGGGAAGGAGGAAGATAGGGAGAGGTAAGGTGCAAGGAATAGAGAGGTAGGTAGAGAGAGGTAGTGTGAGAGAGATGAAGGGGGAGGAAGAGATAGAGGGAGAGGTAGAGAGAGAGGGAGAGGTAGGGTGGGATGGATAGAGGGAGAGAGAGAGGGAAGGGAGGAGGGAGTAAAAAAGGGAGGGGTAGGTGCATAATGAGGTATGATTGGATGGATGGAGGGAGAGGGCATGTAGAGATAATTAGAGAGGGATGAAGGTAGGGAGGGGATATAGAGAGAAGTAGAGGGTGAAGGGTCTGAGAGAAAGGTAGAAAGAGAGGAAGGTTAGGAGGGATAGTGGGAGAGGAGAGATATAGAGAATTAGAGAGGGATGGGGGGAGGGAGAGGTAGAGAGGTAAGATGGAGGGATATAGGGAGGTAGAGAAAGGAGATAAGGGAGACAAGGATAAATCAGTAGAGAGAGGTAAGGTGGAAGGAATAGTGTTGAAAATGTTGTTATTGATGCTAACAGTGGAAAAATTGCAAAAGGATAGTGCCATCTTGCAAAGGAATACAATTGATGTATTAGTGTTCAAAGTAGTTGTAGTATGTTGAGAGATTCTAGGTGTGTAATTTTTAGTTTAGTTTGGTGAAAAACAAGTTCAATTTGAAGTTTTTATGCTTAGTCATGGTAGGTTTTCATAACAATATTATATTCCTACGTTGACCACCTATTGCAAGTTACTAGTAGCTTAAGGGACAACTTAAGCCCTTTGTACCATATGGGTGACTAGCCCCTCATAGCTAGACTATCAGTTGATGAGGTCCAAGGATCACATCAAGGTGACATTATTTGATTGACATCACAGTACTATCAGTCTCTTTGATGTGGTGTTTTCACACTTCAAATCCTTGTTGTGAAGTGATTGAGGCAATAGTGTGCTTTCAGAGAGACAATATCCTCTGTCCCCTCAATATGGCGATAAATTTCTTCATCGAGTAGACTTGTGAATCTCGCTAGTATAGGAATGCCAATCTCTTTGATATGGAAATTGCAATGGAAGATCAGAGTGACAATGGAGCTTCGGTAAGACAATATTATTCATCTCTTTGATATGCTGAAAGGTGGGACCCAACTGTAAGGTGTAGTTGGTTGACAGGTGAGTTGGAACCAAGGATGATGATGCACATTCCAAGGAATGAATATGAGGATGACATGTGGAAAAAATTTAGTGGTTGATCTTGCATCACTGTTGCAAATCAACAAAGATTTTCCTTGGTCAACAATTAAATGGAATTATGTGGGTTGAATTCTATTCATCGAAGAGACAGTTAAGTTTCAATGGAGGCATATTTCCTGTCCCTTCAATATAATGATAGAGATGAATGGCGATTGGTGTTGATGTGGCAGGCACATAAAGATGATGATCAAGTAAGCTTATGAAATGTGGTAGAAGATGATAGTAGCTGGTGACATGTGATGATGAATGTTAAAGAAAAATCACTTGATTGAGAAATTCACATCCTTGTTGTGAATTGCACAGCAATGGTGTGGACATGTAGATCAAAGGCAGCTTATCAAAGAGAAAGAAAGACTTTGGAGTAAGTAATCTATAAGTCTATTTGATGTAACAATACATAATGTCATGAAGCCCATAAAATTGACGATAAAAATTCAAAGAAGAATAATCCAATGGCGATGACTTAATGTTTTCAAGATGGATAGAGAACCATGGATCATGGCACAAAGTTATAAGATCAACAGTTAGAATTTGAAGATGGTTGTTTCAAATGGTTAAGTTTTTGTAAGTAGTTTTTGACTGGAAATCAACAAGAAGAATGGAGTTAATTGGTTTATCTTTACCAAAAATTGAATTAATTGGTGATTTGAGTTATAGAATGACGACACATAGTGCTATGACAATAGAGATCAGGCTCAAATCTTGTGAACAAACGAGTACATTAAATGCGTATCCAACTTAGGGTTTACAAATCACCAATCTTAGAAGACTTTCTAAGACAAAATTTAATGCATGTATGGCTTGATGCATAGGATGCTTCTTGAAGAAGAAAGAATGAAAACCCTAATCATGGCATCAAATTAGATTTGCATAGCTTGAGGAAGTGACTATGGGGTAGTGAAGAAAATATAGATAACTTAGCAATTGAATGTGTGATAAAAGTAGTAGTTGGGGAAGTGAGAGAGAGAATTTTGGGTAAGGAAGAGTCGAGAGCAGTAGAGTGCATAGAACAAAAATCAAGAATTCAAATTTGGATTTGCATTCAGTGTAAAACCATTGATTGTATTGGTGCTTTTTGTTTGGATTTTTCTCATTCAAACTAGTGTATTGCAAAAAGGGGATGTGATGCTAAGAAAGTAGTAAGTGCAGAGAATAGTGGTGCAGAAAATAAGTGAATATAGAGTGGATAAAGAGGTGCAGAGTAGAAGAAGAGTTGCAGAGTGTGCAACATACATGTAAGTGCAGTTGCAACATAGAATTTTCATTAAAATTGTAATATCTAGCTTTATAAATTTGATTGGTGGGTGCCATTAGATATCTGGGTAGGTGCTCAGATTAGGGAGTGGGCGCTCCTAAAACCAGGGGATAGTTGTCTCCTTAGGGATGATTCCCTTAAAGTATTGTAATTGAACTTCAAGCTTGTGAGGCTGGATTAGGACAGTAGATAATAGTAGCATTTCTCACCGTGGTTTTTTCCAACCTTGGTTTTTCCATGTAAATTTGGTGTTAAATGTTGACTACTTGTGTGGTCTCTCATGTGTTTTCTTATTAAGTTTTTATCTACACATTAAGAGTTCAAATAGTTAATCTGCACTAAGTGTTGAGAGGTAAAAACTTCAATATCTATTGATTCATCCTTCTCTCAGTAGATCACTATGTTCCAACAAATAGAGGGAGAAGTAGCTAGAGAGAGTGAGGGGAGAGATGTAGAGTGAGGGGAGAGAGGTAGAGAGAGGGAGGAGGGAAGGAGAGAGAGGTAGGTAGAAAGAGAGGGAGGGTGGGAGGGATTGAGGGAATGGTAGGTAGATAGGGAGAGGGTGAGTGGAGATAGAGAGGGAGGGAGGCACAAAGGGAGGATAGGTAGGTAGAGAGAAGGTGTAAGAAATAGAGAGAGAAATAGGTAGAGAGAGAGATAGATAGATTGAATGGTAGTGTTTGTGTGAGAGAGAGAGAGAGGTAAAGTGGGAGAGAGAGAGGGAAGGAGGGTTCAAGATATAAAGGGAGGGGTAGATGGAGAGAGAGGTAAGGTTGGAGGGATGGAGCGAGAGGGGATATATAGAGAGTAGAGAGGGATGGAGGTGGGGAGGTGATATAAAGAGACATACAGGGGGAAGGGTCTAAGAGAGAGAAACAAAGGGGGAAGGTGGGAGAAAGGGAGAGGTATGTAGAGAGGTAGGTTGGGAAGGATTGAGGGAAATGTAGGTAGAGAGGGAGAGGGTGAGTAGAGATAGACAAAAGTAGAGAGGTAAGTTGAGAGAGAGGGAGATAGAGATGTATACATTACTCTCTACTCCTTATAGTTTTATTATAATAAATATGATATTTAATACTCCCTTACAAAATTCCATCAAATATTTTTATAATATTATATATTTGTCATATATAATATTATATTATACTAAATACTATAGATATAATTATATTACAATATATTATATTATATTTAATATTATATAATATAATATGTATATTATGTGAATAATAGTACATCCTAGTATATATGAATTTATTATAGTATATATTAATTTATCATATATTATATTAAATATTAATATTTTAAATATATATATGGGGTTGACCCTGTAGTGCAACAGTTAAGTTGCAAGGGCAACAGTTGAACTGCCTAAGGTTCGAATCCCACGGTGGATGGTGGGAATACTTAATGCAAGGAGAAAGCGACAAAAATCAGAGCACAAAAAGAAATGGTGGAGCAATGGATGAGTTCGCTAGCACTGCTACAGGGTGAACGAAGGAAGAGAAAAGTTGGGGAGAGAGATCATGGGGAGGCTGCGAATGGAAGAAAAAGGTGTTGGTGGAAAGGAGGTTGCGGTGTGGAGGGTGAAGGAGGTGTAGGGGGTGGTAGGGAAAGGAGGGAGGATGAGATATCGAGGATGAGGTCCCACAAATGTGATCTCACTGATTCATAGCTCCAATAAAAAAAATTTACCTACCAAAAAAGTATGTTTTAAATATATATAAATTTATATTAATATTAATATTATAATATGGCAACGTTAGGAGAATATACTATTAAAATGGGGTATCAAATTCTAAATGCAATACAAGCAGATAAAACTTGGCCAAGCACATTATGCTAGCATCATAGAGTATTACCCAAGGCAGGTGCTTTTATATAGATGACACTACAAAAAGGTATACTTACGATGGAGAAATTAAATATGATTGGCATACAAGGACCAAACAAATGTGTACTATGTTATAAAAATTGTGAAATAGTCAATCATCTCCTTCTAGGATGTTCATATTCAAAGAGGTGTTGGGAGTGGATCCAAGAATTTTTAGGATGGAGTGGAGCTAGATAGGATGATCATAAAGAATGGTTGATTAGTTGGACAAAAGGAAAGAAGGAAGAAATGTGGGAAAATTTATGGATTTTTGTCCCATCAATGATTGTTTGGCACATATGGAAGGAAATAAATTAAATAATTTTTTGATAAAAATGTATGGATGAAGATGAAGTAATATACAAAATCAAAGGTCTTTGTGAAATATTAAATGAAAAAAGCATGGTGAAATCAGACACCAAGTTCATAAGGTGGGATGAGGAATTAAAGAAAAGGTGGGTTAATTTAAAAAGACCCAAGGGACAACTGAAAGTGAAATAAAAAATTAGAAGGGAAGTAGCTTGGAAGAGACCAATGCATGAAAGATTCAAGATCAATTTTGATGGCTCTTCAAAAGGAAATCTTAGACCAGCAGGTATAGGTTGCATTATTAGAGATAGCGGTGGACAGTGTATATGGGCATTATCCAGGAAAATTGGACATGCTACAAATAACGAAGCTGAAATAGAGGATTTGGATTTGGGTTTATGGTTATGTAGAGAATTTTTTTTTTGAAAAATAGATATTAAAGGTGACTCATTAGTTTGCATACAAGCAGTCACTAAGAAAAATACATCAAATAGGAAATTAAAAAGTTGGGTGATAAAGATATGGAAGTATTTGGAATAACTGGAGTATTTTTTTTCGTTGTCACATATATACTAAGAAGAAAATGGGGTTGCATATTTCTAGGCCAATTTTGGAGTGAAACAAGAAAGTGAAATAATTATTGAGTTAAATCCAAGCAACTGAGAAGGATTAGAAGACTTGTTACCAAAGGATCAAAGCAAATGATGCATAATCAAAGACAATAAAATTTAAAAGAGGAATACATGAGTAGACCTAATCAATGTAGGTAATATTACACCTCTAATAATAGTAATAAGATCATCCCTTGACAACTATGGGAACCTTTCATGACCTGTCAAAACCTTATTTTGGGTTATAGACTTATTGTCCTGAAAAAAGAGAATATTTTTTAGATTTTTCCCCAAGTAAAGCCTCGAATCACATTGTGTCCCATCATTTGGATCTACCATCATCATATAGCCCAAACACTTATAGAAAAGGTGTTTAGGATGACTATCCACGGGGTTATACCTTATCATACTTGTGAGGAATATGCAAGGCTAGAAAACATAGTAAGAGAATAAAGGTCTGGAATGATATTAATGGGATTTGCTTAACACTCTGTGACCCATATTTAGAATAGTACAAATACAATCCAATAATTAAACCAGAGTCTTGTTTTCTTAGTAAAAAATATTATGGCTTTAGGAGCAGAAGTAAAAGAGTATTCAAAACACAATATATTCTACCGAATCATAGTAATAGAATTTATTCAAGAAAATAAAACCCTCCTTAAATTCCCAAATGTGGTGCCCCCAAAGCTCTAATCTTGAGACAACCAGAAGAAAGGATAGAAACTTTGTGTTTAGATCCATATGGAACTCAAAGTCTCCTTTTCATGGTACCACCTCATCCAACCCATCAAGTAGATTTGGATCAAAGACTTCCTTGGCCATTTTTGTAACCACCTCCAACTCAGTTTAGATATAGGATACTATATGCATTCATATCTTGTTAATTCTAGGGTCTCTCACATGTAATAGGTTTATTCAACATATGTTTTAGGATTGAAGTAACATCATACTAAAGACTGGATTGACATTGTAATTAAAAGAAATTAATCTTATGCCAAAAGCTCATCACTCCAACATGTCAAAATATGGGTTCATTTTTATGTAGCAATATTTTCTACCTCTGTCTTCACCAAGTAGTGTAACATGGCACAATGCATTTCATCCATTAGTTCTAAAGTTGAAGTGATTTTTTTACGTAGGGTTTATTGTCCTAATTTAATTAAAAATGTACATAATAAGATCATAGGATCTCATTTCACTCTTGTATTCCTCTTTTTAAAATAAAAATTAAAGCAGGATATGACAACATTAAAGTGGGATTAGAGGGCAAAGACATATGCCACTAAGAAGGCCTAAAAAAGGTGGTAAAGGAGACAAGCTTGGAGAAGAATACCTTTGTTGTATTTACAACTCTAACAAAGGAATACAATCTATAATATCGAAAATGAAACTCATTCCATGTTGGATGCTATGTAAAATTAAAATTATGGGATCTACCCCCTTTGGTAGAACTTATATATATATATATGTTAAATTTTAATTTATACTGAACCCAAAAAATCATTCTTAAGTAAAAGAAATGGATATCCATTGATAACAAATATCCATTTTTTCTAACCTTTTTTTGACTCGATTATCGCCTCAAGATTGCTTTGGAATTTGGCTTGGGGGTTTCCAACCTAAAAAGTCAACTACCCCAACATGTTTAGAGGGGTTGCAATGTTTTTTTGAAATTCAACCTTCGCATTAATTTTTTTTTTCATCCAATATAAATTATATTTTATTTTGACTTTAATAGATAATTATTATAGATTTTCTACATGCACTATGTGTAAAATCTCAATTGATATGCTTATTGAGAAACATCTGTAGACACTGAAATCTGGTTTTAAGCCTGCGACTTACATATTCTTCATAATTCCTATTCTTCATGGTCATGATTAAATAATGTCAATTATTTAATTATTCTCTATAGTCTTCATTTCTATCTATTAATTAAATAATCTTAATTATTTTAATTAATTCACACTTTTCTTTATTCTATCTGATTAATTAAATAAACGTTTTTTATTTAATTATGTTATTAATTAACCTTATTCTTCTTGTTAAATTAAATAAATCCTTATTTAATTTATTCTTTATCATACTTCAACTATAATTAAATGAATTCTTTATTTATTTAATTATTCATTTAAATCCCTTCATCATTTAATTAAATAAATCTTATTTATTTAATTATTCTTCGAATATCGAGTCTTGAATTAAATGAATTATTTAATTCATTAATTCTATTTTAACGCATTCCTCTATATTTTAGATAATTATGTGAGTTATCTAAGTATTCACTTTTACTCGACTCAACATCTATTTTAATCGCTCAGTTAACTCTTCATTTGATGTCGTGGTGAGTAATCTCTCGTCAGATCATTCAATCGTCGGTTCTAACTTATTTGCGTGTACATGCGGATTAATTAAATATTCTTATTTAATTAATTAAACCTCGTGCATGCATTCGAACAGAGAGTCGTTATAATCAATCTTCATCTTTGTCATGCAAAGATATTTCTTATGTTTTCGAATACCAACTGAAGATTAAATCATTTATTTAATCTTTAATCCTATTTCTAGTTTGTATCACTCATGTCACTACTAATAGTTATTTGAATGCATGTCTAATCTATCGATCTCAACCGTCTGTTGATCTTTCAATCTTGACCTGTCATTCGAATAATCAATTTTCTATAAATTGATTTGTCATTCTTCATTCCAATCTCTCGAAATCTTATGACTTTTGAGCACTTAATCTTGAATCTTCAATATTTTGCTAATCATTATCTTAGGCTATACTTGCGAACTTACGAAATCTGAGGGCAATTATACCACACAAGCGAAATGGAGAAGGGCAATCGAGATGAATCATGGAAATAAGTTCGAAATTGGTGAGATTGTTCTAGTTTTGTTTACGTTTTACTTTCCTTTGTTCTTTGTTGCTTAACATTAGATTTGCATTTAGATTTAACATTGCATGTTTGTTCTAATCTTTGTCTTGTGCACTTTCTTGGCGTTACAACATCAATAATTTTTAAACAGTTACACATTTTTTGAATTCAAAAGATGCATCACACTCTATGCTTTACAAAGTATCGTTTACAAAAAAAATTGTTGACCAGGTTAGGGTGGTTGGACAAATAGTTTTTAATATTTTTAAAAATTCCTACTAGAAAATTCATAACTAATTATTTACTTACAAAAAATTACAAAAATATGTGTCACATCTGGGCATGTGTCCTCTACTTATATTCAAAGGTTCAAAAAAATATTTTTTTCTCATAGTTTGGCTGGAAAAACAATTGCTCTTTTTAAAAAAATTCAAAGTAGTACTACATTGAAATTTAAATTTTTGACCATATAAAATTATTTTTAATCAAAAAAATCCTAGTAGCCTACAATATACATTCAATTTTCTACAAATCCTATTCTAACATATTTTCCAAATTATGTTAATAGCCTATTCAAATACTTATGTAAGGTTGCTTAAGTCTTTTTTTAAAATTTTCATTGCCACTTAAGGGCCATGTTTGGCCCATCATGATGCTACACTGAAACTTACATCTTAAGTACCATCTTAATTGATCAAGAAAATTCTTTTTAGTAAGAAGTGATAGAACCCTTATTGAACAATAGTGATGGAGAAAACAATATGCCACAATATTACATTTTTTCACTATATAGGATAAGCTACCATATCATGACAAATCCATAGATCTAGTCTTATTCGTCAAGGGTTTTCATTTGAAATGACTCTACCTAATATCTCTTTCCAATAATTAGAGTCTTTGTAGTTCACAAAACAAATGTAAGAAATAATTCCTTCATAAAACTAGGATAAGATTTTTGACCTTCCTTTTAAATCACAATCAATAATTGATTTTGTTTCCAATTCAATCCATATATAATAGTATGACGTCAAGCAAATCCCAAAATGATGTTAGATAGTATCAATAAGAATTAATAATAATAAACCACATTGTGGCCAATTGATATGTGCATCACATGTAGACATAACAAACAACTCAAACATACATCACATATAAACATCACACATACACATAGTGATTAAATTATATATATATATGTGTGTGTGTGTGTGTGTGTGTGTGTGTGTGTGTGTGTGTGTGTGTGTGTGTGTGACCTTATTGCATGCATCTTCCCATTTACCTAGTTCAATAATACCTAAGCCCTTAACTACATCCCAATCCGAAATATGAATGCTAATGCATCCCATACTACATCATGAACCCATCCTTTTTTTCTAAATTCATTGCCAACTTTGATGGCAAGACAAGCATCCTATATTGAATTCTTATTATCACCAACAAGAGCATTGGTGTAACAACAAACAATACATGAGGCTATTAATAAGATTTCAATTACTTGTTGAACCATTTTATTCGATGGATCCTAACATACATCACCTCTATGATATGTATAAAATTTAATCCAAACTAGTATGGGGTAGCTTCTTGCATCTATCAACTACATGTTATCAGTGAATGTTGGCTCAACCCTATCATATTGTGGGTAGCTCTTAACATCCTTCACCTTCATGCTATTGGTGAATACTAAATACACCCTACAAATTTGATTCACTTGTGATGTAACCCTAATAAAAATACATATAAATGAGGACATGTATGCAAGTTAATCGCATACATGTGAAATATTTATTCAAATGTAACACACCTGAAAATCCATACAATATGAATATAAATTATCCCCCATACATGCCATTAAAATTAATATGTAAACAATTTAATGAGATACATGTTATTCAAATATGATATAAATTATACCCATTTATATGTCTTATGAATCACTCATGTGCATGTGACTAAATGAATAAATACTATCAATACTAATGTAAAAAAATACACTAAGTACATCATGCAATTTTGATTCACGCTTGATGTAATACTAACATAATGACACACATAACATTCAACCATAATATGAACTAGACCCTATTTACATTCTATATGAATCAATCAAAAGTATACAAATTAACAACATAAATGTCACCAATACTAATGCACATAAGAACACCATACAAGTTTTATTCACACTTGATCCAACACCAACATAAAAACCTTATGCTCATAAAAATTTGGTACACAATACAACCTTTATATAAATTATTCTCATGTACATGAAATATAAATCAATCACTTATAACTCAATGATATAAATACTAATCAATCCTAATATTCACATAAGATATGCCATACAAATTGAATTCACACTTGTGATGTAATCATAACATATATTTCTTATAAATGGTGTTTATAAAATCCAAGTGAATACATTTCAAAGCCTAATTAACCTTAGCATGCGAAAAACACTATATACATTTTATAAAAATATTCATATGTATGAGCCATGGAGACTATTATGTGTAAAACTCAAAGACATACATAACATTCAATTATAGTATAAACTAGACCAATTTACACTTCATATAAATCAATCACATGTATACAAATTAATTAAATATATGCCACCAATACTAATAATTCACATAGGCAATCTTAGCACACCAACACAAAAGTTTATGCACACATATACATTGGGAATAAATGAAAAATAAATCAATCACATGTAACTCAATAATATAAAATTCATTCAATCCTAATGTACACAAACACACAAGGTACACCATAAAATTTAATTCATACATGTGATGTAATCATAACATAAATTCCATATAAACAAGGATGTGTATACAAGTCAATTACATATATACAAAATACTAATTCACATTATCACATCATACAACTTTAATAAAAATTAAACCTATGTACACATCAATGGAGAATATTATGCACAAAACACAAGGAAGTGTATTCAACCATAATATAAACTAGACCGATTCATATTCCATATGAATCAATCACATGTATATGACTTAATGACATAAATATCACCTATTCTAATACACACAAGCATGATTCCATATAAATAAGGATGTGTATACCAATTATGCATACATTCCAATGCCCAATTCACATTTTCACACCAAGCACATCATATAACTTTAATAAAAAATAGCTTTGTGTATGTTCCATGAAGATTGTCATGCACAAAATCTCAATGATATATACCATTCAACCATAATATTAATTATAGAAATTTACATTCAATATGAATCAATCATGCATAAATGAATTAATATTATAAACTCCACCAATACTAATGCACATGAGCATTCTAAACACAACATACAAGTTTAAATCCTTACGCATATATCCATATTGGGCACACAATACAAACTTAATATGAATTATTCTCATATACATGACATAAAAATCAACCACATATAACACAATGAAATAAATATTATTCTATCCTAGTCTACAAAGCACATGGAGTATACCATATAAGTTCAATTCACACTTGTGATGTAATAAAAAAATAATTTCCACATAAAAATTGACGTGTATACAAATCAATGAAAATAACATATAAGTTTGATTCACATTTCATACAACACTAACATAAAATCCCCATGTACATGGAATATAAATCAATCAAATATAACTCAATGATTGAATATCATTCAATCTTGGTACCATGAGGTACACCATACAAATTCAATTTAGGCATGTGATGTAATCATAACATATGTAGTATAGAAAATTTTAAACCTTTACAATTTCACACTATGTTTTGGTCTCGCTAAATTATTGAGTGTAATTGACCCCCTAAATTGCCTAAGATTATGTATTTTGGAGCCAATTTGACTCGTCTTTCAACAAACACCAAGCATTGAATTCATTTGTTGCCCCCAAAATTGAGCGTCTTGGAAATTTGGGCTAGGAACCATTTTCCCAAGGGTGAATGGGTCCCCTTTCTTAGCCAGGACTTATTTTTGGATATGTTTTTGGTGGCAATTTAACATTCAAAAGTTCAAATTTCAAATGTCGGCTTCTAGGATCTAATTTTTGAGAAATTGGATAAACACCTACAAATACCTAGTTATTGAATAATTTCAAATTTAACAAGCTGGAGGTGAACTTCAAGAGCATTCAAGAGCAACTAAAGAGCAACATTATCAAAGTATTATTGAATAAATTCAAGATCAAAGCATCATTTCAAAGTGTTTATGAGTTCATCTCATCATGTTGTCATTATTTTGTGAAGGGTAACATATTTTTGTAGGTCTCCAAAGAATTCAAGCAAATAAATATCCAAGTCCTTGAGGTGATGTGTATGACTTCAGTCCTTCAAGGCAACCATTAAGGGTGGTGAGTTGCAACATATTGTGGATTCAACATTCCTTCTTTTCTATTATCATTTATCATTGACATTTTCCATTGTGGAAGTGGAGATACTTATTTGAGGTTCGACTGAGGAAAGCCCCTATATGGAATTTAAATATTTTCTTTGTGAATGTGAAGGTTGTAGGTTTGGAAAGGATTGAAGTGACCTCAAAGGAAAATTCACCATTGTTGTATTTGTTGTCATCAACCTTGTCAAGAAACATAAAATCATGTACATAATTTATTTATGATATTTCAACAGTGGGAAAAGAAAAAAATAGAACCTCAGATCCAACATCAGAGGACTACAAAAGTTGAGCAAAAAATCCCTACAAAGACTCATTCACCATTGGGAAACCTAGTCCTTGTAGGCATAGCAAGACCAATTTTCTAGGTAGGTACACAATCATTTACACCTTCTAGATCTGCCAAAACTTGACTGTTGATGTTTATCAATTATTAAGATCTTGCATTTTTCATATTAGGGCATATAGTCTAATTAAGACAACCATTTCAAAATATTTCCAATCCATTCCTACCATCAAATAGATGTATATTGAGGTCTGATTGGCTCACCTTCAAGGTTGATATTCAATCTATTCAACTTATTGATCTACATTCTAATGAAAATTGGGTTCTCTACATTTAGGACCTAGGATCCATTTTTCTATGTTTCATTTTGGTGAACCTGACATTTGACATCATAGGTTTATGATTTGGTAGTCTTTTAAACCCTAGATCTAGGTTTTGCATCATCTTGTTTTTCATTTCTCATTTAGGATTGAATATTGCATATTTGCATCATTAAAACTCACAAAAATCCAAAAATATTGAATACATATTACATTATATTTTATATTATTTACCCACCTTCACAACAACCCCAAGTCCAAACCAAACCTGTTGATGCATGAGCATCCAGGGTGTAAGAGCAATCTTGCATCACCCAAAAAAATGTTTATTTTCAATAAGGGCTAAATTTGGTAGGGCTACTATTTTTAGTAAGTTTGAATTTATGCACAGTTGGGCACAAGATCTTACATAGAAATATGAAAAGGTAAATTAAAGCCAATGGAAAAGAAATAACTTCAAGATCATTTGTCATTTGAGAGATATTAAAATTTTAATTTCTAAAAATCTTGTTAAAATATTTGGAATCAATTTTGAGGCACTTAGAGGCTCCAGATGGGCCTAAAAATTGGTGGAAAAGGAAATTAGTCTACCTTTAGGTTCTAATTTAGGGGATGTGCCTTCTGGAGAGATTTCCAAAAAAGGTGTTATAATTGAAAATCCAATAGTTGGATCAAAATTTATGACCTCGCAAAGTTGTACTACCAAAATTAATAAAATTTCAAAATATCTTCTTGAGGAAGTTACACTTTCTAAAAGATCCTAGGGTGGTTACACTTTCCAAATAAAGGATGTGAATGAGGGTTATAGGGGAGAGGGAAGAACTATGTAGATTTTGGTTCTGGTTTGCAGTTTTGCAAATTTATGTTATTAGAAAGCCCATGTGATGGCAATTTTAATGTTGTAATTTTATTTTCATTCCAGTGATAATAGAAAATATTTGCTTCCTTCTTGCATTTTTTTTGTGCAATTATTTGTTGTTGTTGTGAGTTTTAGATTGTAAGGGGAGTACCATTCATCAAGTGGTATTAGAGTAGGAGTTCCTAAGTGTTTGGACCGATCTCTGAACGTGAGGCAATCTACACCAAAGATATTTTCAAGCATTGCAAGAGGAGCTATGTAGAGGAGCTGACGTTAGAAGAAGAGATGAAAGTGAATATGAGGCTAAAAATGAAGAGCCATTTGAAGAAGAAGCACATGATGTAATGGATCCTAGAGAATTTAGATGGATTAGGGCCATTTCCAAGATTGGAAAGAGGCCAAAGATAGAAGTTTCTAATTTTTCTAGAAATCTAAATCCAGAGGAGTTGATCAATAGGGTCAATCACATGGAAGAGTATTTTGAGTATGAGGAAATAGAAGATCTAGAGAGGGTCAAATTTGCAATGGCCAAGCTGAAAGGCCACACTAGCATATGGTAGAAAGAAGTCTAGTTGGAGAGAAATAGAAGAGGAAAAGATAAAATAATGAGATGGGATCAGATGGTGGAGAATTTGAAGAGATAGTTCATTCATATGGACTACGAGCTAGATTTGCTGAAGAAGATGCAAGGGTTGAAACAAGCGAGAAAATTTGTTGAGTATACAAAATAATTCTATCGATTCCTGATTAGAAAAGTCCATTCTGATGCCAACAAGGAGAAAGTTTCTTGTTACATAAATAGGTTGAAGCTAAGTATTCAAGAAGAGTTGAGTTTGGTGAGGATGACCATGATTGAAGATGCATATTAGTTTTCCCTAAAGGTGGAAGAGAAGCTCAATAGAAGGTTTGAGAGCAAGCAGAGGGGTGGAGGTCATGGTGGAAAGACTACTGGATGGTCATATGGAGGAAAAATTGAAAAGAAAAATGAAGGATCCAGTTGCAACCAACACTAGAAAGGAGATAACACCTACCATCTGTGAGATCTGAACAATGGTGATGAAATAGGAAGAGGAGGCTTTCATGGAACTTATTTCTAGTGTGGTGAAGGACACAAAGCCTTTGAGTTTCCCCAACATCAAGGGAGGACAAATAGAAGACCTGAAGGAAATGCACGAGTTGTACATGCATTTGAAGATTTCAAGTCTTTGTATTTTGAAGACATTGAAAGAGGAGAGTCCCTTATTGTTAGAAGAGGCTTGTTGAATGAGAAGGAATCATATCAAATAAAGAACCTATTCCACACTCAATGCAAGTGCGAAGGTAAAGTTTGTAATGTTAGCATTGATGGAGGTAGCACTAATAATCTTGTTTCAAAGGAAATGGTTACTAAGTTTCTCCTAGAAAGAAGGCATCCAAAACCATACCAAATCTCATGGTTGTAGACAAACCTAAAGCTTTGGTCAATGAGCGATGTTTGGTAAAGTTTGAGATTGGTAACTATTAAGATGAGGTTTTGTGTGATATTATACCTATGGATGTTTCTCACATGTTGTTATGTAGAATGTGGAAGTATGATCGGCTAGCGGTGCATGATGGACATGCTGACACCTATTCCTTGACAAAGGTTGGTGTTCATCATAAGTTGAAACCCCTGAAGGAGGAAAAAGAAAAGGTATGCAATAATGTAAGGATTTTTTTGGTTGATGGAAGAAAGTTCCTAGAGGGTATGAGACACAAGCATATGTATTTTTCATTAATCCCTAGAGTTGATAAAGATGATACTAATGAGGTACTTGTAGAGGTTTCAAATGTTTTGAATGAGTTTTAGGATATTTTATCTAATAATGTAGTTGAAGGTTTTCCTCTAGTAAGGAAGATTAGCCACTAGATGGGCTTTATTCCTAGAGCCAATTTTCTGAATAAGGAAACTCATCATATGAATCCAATAGAGAGTGAAGAGTTGAATAGACAAGTGCAAGAGTTGTTGCAAAAGGGATTTGATCAAAGAGAGTTTGAGTTCGTGTGTAGTACCTATAGTACTAGCACCAAAGAAGGATGGGGAATGGTGGATGTGTACAAATTCTAGAGCCATCAACAAGATCACCGTCAAGTATAGATTTCCCTTGCTAAGGATGGACAACATCATGGATTGTTTGAGTGGAGTTGAGTACTAAAACAATGTGAGGGGATAGAAAATAGTTTAATTGGACTACAAGAGCAGAATTTTTTTTTGATATGTTGAAGAACAAAGTTATAGAGCAACCTATTTTGGAACTTCCGGATTTCAACAAGGTATTTCAGGTAGATTGTGATGCTAGCGGTAATGCCATTAGAGTTGTTTTGAGTCAAGAAGGCAAACCCATTGGTTATTTTAGTGAATGATCAATATTTTTATGCTATAGTTCAAGCTTTGAATAAATGGAGACAATATTTGTTTCCAAAAGAGTTTGTTGTATTTATTGATCATCAAGCTTTACATTATTTGAATAGTCAAAGGAAGTTGAATCAAAGACATTTGAAATGGCTTGAATTTTTGCAAAGTTATACATTTTTTTTGAAGCATAGAAGTGGAAGATCTAATAGAGTTGCAGATGCCTTAAGTAGGATGAAAAATTTGTTACCATAGATGCAAATTGAAGTTTTTGGGTTCAATAAACTCAAGAGCTTTTATCTTGAGGATCCTAATTTTGCAGAGGATTGGAGAGCTTGCATGGATCCTATCACTTTGGATAGGAAGAGATGGTTGTATTTTACAATCCAAGATGGTATGTTGTTACAAGGGAATCAATTGTACATTCCAAGGAGTTCCATGAGAGAGAACCTAATCAAGTAGAAACATATTGGAGGATTAGTTGGACACTTCAGCTATGATAAGGAGTTCCATGAGATAAGTTTGTGTAGAGTTTCAGAGTATGTCAGATGGATAAAGGAACAAGTCATAATATTGGATTCTATTAGCCTTTACTTGTACTTGAGAGGCCATGGGAGGAAATTAGTATGGATTTTTTTCTTGGTTTGTCAAGGACACAAAGAGGGCATGATTCCATATTTTTGGTGGTAGATAGATCTTCGAAAATGGCACACTTCATCTCATGTCAAAAGACTAGTGATGTTGTTCATGTTGTAGAGTTATTTTTTAGAGAGGTGGTGAGACTGCATGGTCTACTCAAGAGCATAGTTTCATATTGTGATACTAAGTTTGTTGGGTATTTCTAGAGGACATTATGGAACAAATTGAAGACTGATTTGAAGTTTATTTCTATACACCATCCATAGCCCAATGGATAAATGGAGGTGGTGAATAAAAGTTTGGGTAACCTACTAAGATGCGTAGTAGGAGAAAAAGCCAAGGGATGGGATTTAATTTTACCACAAGAAGAATTTTCTTATACTAATATTTTCAACAGGAGCATTGGTAAATCACCATTTTAGATTATGTATGGGATTAGTCAAAGAATTGCTTCTGAAGTAAGAAAGATGGATAAAGGAGATAAGAGTAGTGTTGAAGCTGAATATTTTCCTGAGCACCTGAAGAATTTGCATGACGAGGTGAAGAAACATATCAATAAGATGAACTCCCAGTATAAGGATAAGGATGATTAGAAAAAGGAGGTATAAGGAGTTCTAGGTAGGAGATAAATTCATGGTTCATTTATGAAAGGAGAGGTTTCAAGTTGGTACATACAACAAGTTAAAGATGAAAATTTTTGGACCGTGCAAGGTCTTGAAGAAGCATGATTCAAGAAATGCATATGAGGTAGAGTTACCTAATGAAGTTCATATTTCACTTGTGTTTAACATTTTAGATTTAATAAAATATCATAAAGGAGGAATTGGTGAAGAAATAAAAGAAGCACAGTGGAATATTACAACACCTATTTCAAAAAAGGAGGGGATAGAAGAAATTTTGGATAGTAGTGTGGGTAGAAGCACAAGAAACAAGTAATTTGCAGAGTCCTTGGTGAAATGGAGAGGAAGGCCTATTGAAGATTCATCATGGTTATCTGAGGCCAAGGTTAATTGTCTTGGTTTCCCTCTAACTCCTGAGAAGTGACAAGGTTACTTTTCAAATTACCTTGAGTGTCTGATGTACGATCATCCAGGGTGTAAGAGCAATCTTGCATCACCCAAAAAAATGTTTCTTTTCAGTAAGGGCTAAATTTTGCAGTGTTACTATTTTTAGTAATTTTGAATTTATGCACGGTTGGGAATGAAATATTACATAGACCTCTGAAAAGGTAAATTAAAGACAATGGTGAAGAAAACACTTCAATATCATTTGTCATTTGAGAGATTAAAAATTTCAATTTCCAAAAATCTTGTTAAAATACTCAAAGTCAATTTTTAGGCACTTAGAGGCTTTAGATGGACTTGAAAATTGGCAAAAAATGGAAGTAATCTACCATTAGGTTCTATTTCCTAGGGATGTGCCTTCTCAAAAAAATTATAAAAAGATATTGTAATAAAAAATGCAATGGTCAGATCAAAAGTTATGACCTCGCAAAGTTGCACTACCAAAATTAATAAAATTTTGAAATATCTTCTTGAGAAAGTTACACTTTCCAGAAGATTCTAGAGTGATTACACCTTCCAAATAAAGGATGTGAATGAGGGTTATACGGGAGAGGGAAGAGTAGTGTAGAAGGTGCTTCTAATTTGTAGATTTGCAAATTTATGTAATTAGAAAGCCCATGTGATGGCAATTTTAATGTTGTAATTTCATTTTCATTCCAGTGATAATAGAAAGTATTTGCTTCCTTCTTTCATTTTATTTGTGCAATTCTCTATTGTTGTTGTGAGTTGCAGATTGTAAGGAGAGTACCTTCATCAAGTGGTATAAGAGCAGGAGTTCTTGAATGTGTAGATTGATCATTGAATATGAGGTAATCTGGAATATGACTTGTGGTTGTGGGTTTATCGGAAAAGATGCCTCCACAAAGAAATCATGGTGGGAGAAATGTTGGGGTAACTAAAGAGGGTTTTAGAGTTTTCCAAAGACAAGTTCAAGCATTGCAAGAGGAGTTGGATAGAGGAGATAATGCCAAAAGAAGAGATGAAAGTGAAGATGAGGCTGAAAAATGAAGAGTTATTCAAAGAAAAAGCATAGGATTTAATGGATCTTGGAGAATTTAGACTGATTAGGGCCATTTCCAATATTAGAAAGAGGCCAAAGATTAAAGTTTCTAATTTTTTTGGAAACCTGAATCCAGAGGAGTTGATTGATTGGGTCAATGACATTGAAGAATATTTTTATTTTGAGGAAATAGAAGATATAGGGGGTCAAATTTGCAAAGACCAAACTGAAAGGCCATGCTAGCATATGGTGGAAAGAAGTCCAGTTGGAGAGACACAAAAGAGGAAAAGATAAAATAACGATATGGGATTAGATGGTTGAAAAATTGAAGAGACAATTCATTCCTGTGGACTATGAGCTAGATTTGTTTAAGAAGATGTAAGGATTGAAACAAGAAGGAAAATTTGTTAAGGAGTATATAGAACAAATCTACTGAGTTATGATCAAAACAGGCCATTTTGATGCCAACAAGGAGAAAGTTTCTTGTTACATAAATGGGTTGAAGCTAGATGTTGTGACCTTTTCACACATCACCCCATTCAAAATGGGGACCCCCTAATTTTTGCTCCATTTGGGTCTTTTGGCTTTGGTTTTGCAGCTGTCTCTCTTTGTTCCATCTGTCTTTCTAGGGATGTGCCCATCTTTGGGCCTAGGTTGAAATTTTGGTTGTCTGTGAAATTAGGGTTTTCATTCTTTAGGCTAGTTTGGGGTTAATTTAAGTGAGTGAATTGAAATTTGAGCTTGGAACTGCATTTAGAAGGCTTTAGAAAGGTTCCCATTAAATTTTCACTAAATTATGACAACTTACTATTTTTAGTAAGTACTCAATTTGGGACCTTTTCCTCAAGACTTTTGAAATTATGACTACTACACCATGTTTAGAACACTTTGAGTTGCTTGCCCACAAATTTTGAGTGAAATCGGACAACTTGCTATTTTTAGTAAGTCCCCTATTTGAGACCTTTTTGAGAAACTAATTGTTGCATTAGATTTAGGGCACTTCAAAGTACTTACCTGCAAAATTTGAGTGAATTTTGACAACTTTCTATTTTTAGCAAGTTCTGCCTTAGGGAGCAATTTTTAGGGTTTGTATGTATGAATTTTCAATGCATGTTGGGATAGTCTTTATGGGTTTTTTGAGAGCTTCGCAATGATATAACATGCAAGTCAAGTTGATGACTTACTATTTTTAGTAGGTACCCGCATGAAGACTAATTTTCTAGGTTTTTCTAGGTTTTTTGAGATCTTTAGGGAAATATGACATGCAAACACATCCGACAGTCAGTTGATCACTTTTTTAGGAACTTACTATTTTTAGCAGGTTCACTCCAACAACCCCTAGATCTTCAATTTCATGAGCAGAGCAGTCCAGAACAAAAACAAAGTCAAACAAAGGTCAATAGAGGCACATGCAAGTGAAATTAAGGTTTCCAACTTTGGTGCCTAAAATGAGGGGTAAAACTCAAGGAAAATGAAAAACTGATGTATCCCATCACAATCAACATCTTTTAAGCAGTCTACTGGTAAAATTTAAGTGAAATCTGTATACTTACTATTTATAGTAAGTCACCTCCAGAACGGGGCTAAAAATACTAGGTCAACATGAAGGGCAAGTGTGAATAGGTCAGATAAGTCATGAGGATCATGTGGAAAAAATTTCAAGTCAAGAGGAGTTGCAAAAGTTCGAGAATCAGGGATTTACTAAAAATAGAAAACAGGGGAAAATAGAGCAAAATTGACTAAGTATTCGAGGGTCACCTTTAGAA
This sequence comes from Sequoia sempervirens, assembly GCA_007258455.2. Classification (NCBI taxonomy): domain Eukaryota; kingdom Viridiplantae; phylum Streptophyta; class Pinopsida; order Cupressales; family Cupressaceae; genus Sequoia; species Sequoia sempervirens. The sequence goes on from VDFB02270651.1 coordinate 83,638,652, forward strand.
GTTTCCTGAAAACTCCAAATGCAAAAACGCCTAAGGCATGCAAGAAAAATGGAAGCATCACCTCCTAAATGTGCCCAAGCTGAGAAGAGGGAGCTTGAAAATCCTAAGTTACAAAATGGCACGAGCCCTTATCATATGCGTCCATCATGGAGGAGTAAGGTAAGGTGGAAGAAATTTCTAAGTCATGAAAATTGCCTAACCACCCACTAAATGTGCCCTCAACATGAACCTCAAGGGATCAAGTGCACCATCATGGTGAAGGTGGCTTGAAAATTTTCTAAGGCACAAAACATAATCTCAACCCCTCTAATGCACCCTCAAATGGAAGTAACACCCCTAATATGTGCCCTTGGCAAGAAGTGGGGATAAGAAAATTCTAAGGCATGAAAAAATCACATCACCCCCTCCCAAATGCACCTAGTCATCAAGGTGGCTTGAAAGAAATTCTAAGTCAAGAAAATGGCAACACCACCCTTCAAATGCACCCTCAAGCAAGGAGTATGAGGTTAGAAAAATTTTAATTCAAGAAAATGGCATGACCCCCTCCAATATGCGCCCATCATGGAGAAGGTGAGTTGAAAAACATCCAAGGCATTGGAAATGGAAGGAATCACCTAGTAAATGCACCCTAAAATGGAAGAGCACCTTGTCAAATGCGCCCATGAGGAATGAGGTGAAGAAAACGCCTAAGGCGTGTAAAATGGAAGCTCAAGTGGTGAAATGCGCCCAAGTTGAAGGTAGATGAATGAAAGCTTCCCAAGTGATAGAAAAATTGAAGCCCCACCCCTAAATGCACCTAGCTTGTGAAGATGAGTTGAAAGTTTCTAAGGCGTGAAGTCAAAATGGAAGCTTGACCCCCTAAATGTGCCATCTTGTGGAGGAGATAAGAATTTTGGTAAGGCGTTAAAAGTGAAGCAAACCCTTCCAAATGTGCCCAAGGTTGGAAAAGGATAAAATAAATGTTAGTGAAGAATATTTTTTCAAGGGTGAAAAAAATTAAATGAACCCCTTCAAGTGTGCCCATGAATATATGAAGTTGATAGATATTTTCTAAAGGGAGAGATGTTTTTTTCAAAGTCTAGGGGTCTTGAATATTTTCTAAGGGGGAATTAATTTAAAAATATATATATTACACCTTCCCTTGTGATTTTAAAATGGATACTGGACTTATGGTTGATAAAATTTTCTAGGGGAAATAAAAATATTTTTGAGAGGGATAAAATAAAATGTACCTAAGTCCTCTGTAATAATTTTTTCTATGGCGCTTGAAAGATGAATTGTGTTGAAATTGTTAATGGGGTGAAATTTTTAAATATTTGAAATAATAATTGTGGTGAATTTCTAGATGGAAAGATTTGAACTTCTGCAGAGTAGTGGAGGAAATTAAACGAGTTTGCTAAAATAGGCATTCTTCTAGAAGATGAAATATTCTCAGACTCAGTTATAAGAGCCATGAAAATTTTCATTTCTCCTCATAGCTGCAAGTGTGAATTTGAGACTTTGAAGGTGAGAAGAAAAGTGTGAAGAGAAGTTGGTAAAGTGAGCAAGCTTGGGTGAATTTTTTTTGAGTGCTAGAGGTTATTAAGCTTTGGAGTTAGAAATTTTGACCTTTGGAGTTGGATATTTTGACGATGGTTGAAGCAGGTTGGAGAGATGTTGTAGGAGCGACTACAAGAGAAAACAAGGTTGCAAATGCTAAATCTAGCAAGGCTAATGCATCCAAGCAGGCAATAGTAAAGAAACTTAGCAAGCCATTTCTTCCTGAATCAAAGTTTACTTCAAAGCTAGGAGGGTTGATTGACAAAAACCTCAGTTCATTTAACTTGGGAGCACTCAAAAGTTGAATGTATAGACTAGGAGGCCACCCTCCATTAGTGACTGCGCACCATATTATGAAGAGTGGAATTTATGTAGCTGATGGTTTTCCACCAGCCATTTAGTGTCCAAAACTAATCATGGAGTGTGCTAATTATTATAGGCCAGAGTGAAGAATGATTGTTTCTCCTGATGGTAAGTTATTTGCCAATCTCATGCCTGATGCCATTGGAGAGGCATTTGGACTTCCCACTTCTGATAGGATGGTGTACAAAACAAGGGAAAGAGCTGAGAAGATGTACGCCTCCTATTTTGAGAGATGTGTTGGGATGATTAATTCGGTTTGGATGCAAAAGCCCAGGCCTACTCACACCAAGCTGCCTAAGAAGATTATATCGGATGATGTGAAGCAGGAATACTGTGACCTAATTATGATGTTGAGCAAGGTGAATGGAAGTCCCCAATCCTATATCTTCGAGATGTGTATGTTTTATTTCATCAGCATCGTGTTAGAAGGAAAGGAATGTGTTGATTGGGAAAGGATGATAAGCAACAATTTAGATGAGTAGTTTAAGCACTTGAGAAGAACAAAGATGTTCTACATGAGTTCACATGTTGTATACATGTTGGCTCGGATGACCAAGTATAGAGGGATAACTTACAAGGAGCCAATTGGATGTGGTTCTGAGTAGTTTAAAATCTATGAGGCTTGCCTGCAGTTGCAGCTGATCAACACCGCCAACTACAAAAGGGTGAATGATTCCTTCATGATGCATATAACAAGGACTCTTTAACGGAGAACTTAGAAAATAATTTCAAAAGAGGCCCAGGAACTGATTGAAGAGTATGGATATTGGTTTATCCAATTTTCAAAGTTCACCTATATTAGGCTACAGGGGTTTACATCGTATCCATATAGATTATCAAGGTACCCCACTAACAAAATGGTAATGTTAGAAGTGTCTAGGAAGCTCATTGCCTACGACAAAATTCAAAAGAAGAAAAAGAAGGGAGGATTAGACTTCCCAATTACCATGGGAAATTCAAATGAAGTTTGTCCCTCATTATAGGCAGCTAGAGAAGCTGAGGATGAGTTGCAGTTCTTCCACTTTACATACCACACTAGCAGGCAGGACTTTGATCCTTACAATAAAATTATAATGGTGCAAAATGTGGAGTACAAGCATAGGCCTCATATTGAAGATTTATGGGCTAATGCGGTGGACGATTCTAAGATTAGGAGAAGCACGTTTTCCAAGATACTGTGAATATGATTAGAAAGTGTGAGATTATTCTAGTTCTAGACTAGGTGGAGGAGGATGTGAATGTTATGCAGCCTGATTATGAGATAGTGAGAAATACAACAGTCCCTCACCCTGATTGGTCAGAGCCGAAGATTACAGATTTGGATACATTATGCATACCAATGTTGACATTTACAAGAAATTGGGTGGAGAGGCATGTGAGTAGACTTAATAGCAGGTCAATTTCTCTCACTTACAACTTGATGGGTGACTAGAGGCCACCAGCAGCCAAAAAGAGGAAGTAGGTCACCTAGGCTTTAGAACTACGAAGAGAGGAACTAATTTAGTAGGAGCCTTAGAGAGTTGAGGAGGCATCCTTCATGCCATCACAGGCGCACTCTCCAAGTGTACAATATGTCTCATTGTTTGCAGACCAAAGAAACATATTGAATGAAGAACAAGAATTGCAAGAAGCAAATCAGCCACCCCATAGGGAGTCAACTGGTCAAAGTGTCAATGTTCCTAGAAGAGAAAACCAACAGGAAGAAGAAGAAGAAATGACCACTGATACTCACTTCCAGTAGGAGATTGAGGTAGCCTTAGAGGATGAGACAACTATAGGGCAAGAGGCTCAAGTTTGAAGGGAAGATACCTAGCAGACAGAGATTGATGAGCCTCATCAGAATGTTAATAGGGAAGAAGTGCATGAAGAAGAAGCGAGAGAGGAGCAACCACTTATCATTTGTGATCTGTAGCAGGCAGTGTTGGATTGGATAAGGGAAAGAATGAGAAGGGATCTTATTAAGGAGACTAACCCAACTATTGAGATGGAAGAATTCCTCAGTAGAATTAGTTCATTGCTAGAGAAGAAGGCCAAAAAATTCTCAAATATTTCTATGGATGAGGATGGTTCTCGCATGCTGCATGTGGTTGTTCCCAGGATTGAGTGTGATTGAGATGATGTTGTTCCTGAAAATTATGTGATCACCACTATGGAGTTAGGCCACCCTATAGGGGCTCAGATAATTGAGGAGTGTGATAACTCCTATCAGGCACTCAAGGACAGGTTGCTCTAAACCGAAGGAAAGTACAAATGATTGAAAAGGGAGCATAGGACATTGGTTAGTTATGTGCAACACTTGGCCTATCTGTGTGGGTAGGAAAATCCAATAGTTAATCTTCCAGGGGAACTCCCTAGAGAATCAGTTAGCGGCATGGAGGATTTGAGGAGGATGGCTCAGGAAGCAGATAAGTGGGTTGGTAGTGTTCGCACTGAGATAGAGAGGTTCATGGAGGATCTCATTCATTCTTATGAGTAGGCCTCTAGCATTCTGGCATGCATGGATATCGTTGATTAGGCCTAGAGTGAGACTCATATCTATTAGACTAAGACTATTCTTTGTTTGGAGACTTTGATGCACATGCCATTGCAGACTCTGGTGAAAGGAGGCGTGATACAAGACAGTGACAGATATGAATTTACTAGTTGGTATTATTTAGTGGTCAAAGACCTAGGTTTCTTCGATGCAGCACAGGAAAATTCAAATAGAGTCAAAAAGGCTATGGGTAATATTCTGAAAGGAGTCCTAAACACACTCGAGTCTATATTTGCTAGAAGATTGACTTCAGAGGAGATGATTACTGATGGCCTAAAGAACAGATTGGGGCCTTTCTTTTCAGAGGTAAGAGCATTTGTTCAAGATGATTTTGAAAATGTTTCAACCTTCTCTAGCATTGTTCAATGTACTTAGGACACCTTGGTCTCTTGGAGGAAATATTGTACTCGAATTGGGTAGGCAGTCATGGTTCTTGAATTCCATCTCAACCACATTCTGCCCATTTCAGTTCAGGAGGTTGAAACAGTGTTGGCTAGGTTCATCGAATTCATGGTCAAAGAAAAGGAGAATGGAAACGCCTTGTTGGATGATGACCTTCTAGAAGATGATGATGGACATTAATTGCTCATTATAACTTCAAGAGAGAGTGAAGAATCTTTTGCTCATTTATTACTCCCCACTCCTCTTTGTGGTGGTTTTTAGGGAAGAATCTTGATTAGGGAATATGTGGCTCAATCTAAGCCATCCATTGGATTTGGCCAACTATAAAAGGGGCATTCCCCCTCATTTGTACATTATTAGATTATTAGATCATTAGACATAGAGAGAAAACTAAGAGATAGAGCTTAGATTGATAGCATAGCTTAGATTGAAGAGGAAGGAAAGTTTTCAAATTGAATGCTTTGTAAGAGATTGTTGTGAACACTTCTCTAATAAAAAGAGTTATCATTGCTTGTGGTTTCATCTTTTATTGTGGGTAGCTAGCAAGATTTCTTCGTCCTTCCAATTCACTTAGAATCTTAAATTATAACTTAGAGTAAAATAGATTTTATTTCATGCAAGTAGATGGTAGTTGTGTTGGTATGTGGCGACTGATCATGCTATACTGTATAGCCCATGGTATACTGTACACCCTGGCCCCCCATCCTCGCCGGGGTCCGGGGCCGGGCCGGGCCTCGGGTGGGGGTTTGCCCCAGAGTTTAGATTTTTTGCCATTTTTGGTCGTGAAAAGGAAAAATCTCGAAAACCGACTTTGTAAAACCCTAATTAAGCTTCTAAAAGCTTGTTAAAGGGGTTGGGATGGGGGTTACAGTATGAGGAAAAATCGATTATTAAAGATTGTAATAGGTTTTGCACTGGATAATAAAAGTATTGGATGGCTGCGGTTTGGTGGATGTAGCCCAGATTGGGTGAACCACGTTAAATTCTCTGTGTTATGATTTATTCTGTGTATGTTTTAGTTTCTTTGTTTATTATTTAAATCTGCATTTAACTGTTAGATATCTGCCATCTCTAACCCTAACAAGTTGTGGAATGTGGTGTTTAATTTGAGCAAGCTTTGTTAATCCATACCACTAGCGGGCTCGCTGATGGTGGGTTCACCCTACGTGGTTGAATGGAATATTGTGGACCTAACTTCAATTATGGTTTATATATTGGTATGCATCATCGTGATGGTATATTCATGTTGAATCATGATATGAATATCTCTAGCTACTCCTTTGAAGATTGCATTGGTTCCGTGGAAGCTATCCAAGGTGAGGCGAAGTAGAGCTTGGTTGAAGTTTGCAAGAGTTGACCTCCATGTCTTGCGTTTAGAGTAGATCATAGCATTTTTTAATCCCTATAGCCATTCAATTCAACATTTTCCAGGTTATTTTAGGAACTCGAGCTTCAACAATAAATCTTTTGAATCATGAAGACCCCCTTTCTCTTTGAGTGAACAATTACGTTAAGTCCCCTTTGAGATACCAACAAATCACATCGATCCAACTGAGACTATGTCCACTGCATAAAGGAACCTTGGAGTTGAATGCATGATCTTTCTTGCAATCTTAGCATGTGGGAAATTTTGTTCAAGAGAGGATAGAGTAGTTGTCAGGAAACTTTATTTTTTTTTGGTGCGTTCATAAAACACTCGTCAACACTACTTAATCTCTAGCTACAAGTTGCTAACTTATCTTCTGATCTAACAGAGGTATGCAGTGGAAATTTGGATGTAACATGGACAGAATGAATACCTGAGATCACCAGAAAAAATACATTCAAGGCTCCAAAACCTTGGGAGCCCCTGGCTAACAGGGGTGCTTTGCTTTTTCCTTGTCATTCTAACCAAGATTTAACCTCGTGTTTGACCTCTGATTTTGGCAGTTCAGTAACTCAAATTCACCCACTAACAGATGTGTTGCAAAGCCTGATCAAATGTGAGACAAACATCCTAGGTGTCGTTTGGTCAGAATCCTTCATCTAATCCCTCAAAAAGATGGGCGCTTTTTGCAAAAGCTGTACTTTTCCTTCCAGTGTTGCTCATTTTCAAAATTTCCCCATTTCTCGTTGAAACTCTTGTAATAGGTGCTACACATATCTTTTAGGCTGGATGGATAGCTCATCATGAAGCTGACAATATTCTTGACAAGTCTTCTTGGAAGTGACAAACCTCAAAATTGAAATATGGGCCTCTAAAAACTAGGGCGCCACTAGCCTCTAAGGGCTCTAGTGTTCTAGAGAAATTTTTTGATGATTTTCATCCCAATGAAAAATCTCCTCTGAGATAAAGCATTATTTTGCACTTATCTCACCACAGATTCTTCATTTGAGTGTTTTAGGCTTAGATTTCAACACCTGTTCTCTGGCCATCTACCATTGATGACCTCAGAAATCCTAACTCTCCACCTGACAAAGTGAAAACTACCCACCAGACTTAAATTGAGTTTTAACTAAAACTAAATTCACCATTGGGATTGTGAAGCAAAATAAGCCAATCAAAACAATTTTTAGTCAATTCTGACGAGTTTCAAATTTTAGGGTTTTATGGCCTAAAACAGGGGTGATTGAAACCCTAATTATTTTCAAATTTTACCAGTATCCTCCTAACATCAAATTGACACAAATTCCATACTTGATTTTCCCAAAAACTGTGTTTCAACATCATTTTAACAAGGTTTAGACTCTTTTAAGCAAAATACCTTAATGAAGCAAAAAAATTGGTTTGGGTACAACACAACAACACATAGAACAATGAACACAGTAGATACCCTGGGAAAACTCTCCTTCTTGAGGGAGAAAAACCCAACAAAATATATCTCTTATATATCAGATAAAGAAGTGCAAAAATTCTGCATACAAAATCAGGCCCTAAGCATGGGCGAGTCTCATACAATGAAGAATGCCACTTCTCCTTGAAGCGAACCTCAAGTGTTGTAGATGATACTTATTGTGACCTTTTCATACATCACCCCATTCAAAATTGGGACCCCATAATTTTTTCTCCATTCAGGTCTTTTGGCTTTGGTTTTGGGTTGTTTTGTGGCTATCTCTCTTGGTTCCTTCTATCTATCTTTCTGGGGATGTACCCCTCTTTTGGCCTAATTTAGAGTTTTGGCTAAGTCTAGAGCACATTTTGACAAATTAGGGATTTCATTCTTCAGGCTAGTTTGAAGTCAAATTGGGTTGGAAAATTGAAATATGAGCTTGGCATTGCAATCATGAGGCTTTAGGGAGGTCGCTAGTAAATTTTCACTAAATTTTGACAACTTATTATTTTTAGTAAGTACTCAATTTGGGACCCTCTTTTCAGGAATTTTGAAATTTTGACTGCTACACCTTGTTTGGATCCCTTCAAAGTGCTTGCATGCAAAATTTGAGCAAATTTAGACAACTTTCTATTTTTAGCAGTTCTGACTTCGAGAGCAATTTTTAGGGTTTGCATGTATGATTTCTCAGTGCATGTCAGGATAGTATTTCTGGGTTTCTCGAGAGCTTCACGATGATACAACATGCAAGTCAAGTTGATGAATTACTATTTTTAGTAGGTTCCTGCATGCAGACTAGTTTTCTAGGTTTTTTTGGGTTTTTTGAGATCTCTCGGGTAGTATGACATGCAACCACATCTGGCAATCAGTTGATCACTTTTTCAGGCACGTACTATTTTTAGGAGGTTCACTCCAACAACCCCGGGTCTTTAGTTTTAGGAGCATAGTACTTCAAAATAGAAACGAAGTCAAGTGAAGGTTAGTTGAGGCACATGAAAGTGAAATTAGGGTTTCCAACTTTGGTGCCTAAAATGAGGGGAAAACTTTGAGAAAAGTGAACAATAGATATATCCCATTGCGATTAGCAGTCTTCAAGGAATCTATTGGTAAAATTTGAGCGCAATCTACATACTTACTATTTATAGTAAGTCACCTCCAGAACAAGACTAAAAATAGTAGGTCAACACGAAAGGTAGGTGTGAACAGGTCAAACAGGTCATGAGGATTGTGTGGAACGAATTTCAAGTCAAGAGGAGTTGCAGAGGTTCGAGAATCAAAAGGTTACTAAAAATAGAAGCGAGGGAAAAATCAGCTAAGTATTCAAGAGCTATCTTCAAAAGTTTCCTTAGCACTCTAGATGCAAAAAAGCCTAAGGCATGCAAGTAAAATGGAAGCATCACCTCCCAAATGCGCCCAAGGTAGCTGGATGGTGTGAAAAAGTCTAAGTCATGAGAAAAATGGCATCACCACCCCCCTAAATGCACCATCATGGTGAGGGTAGCTTGAAAATTTTTCTAAGACATTGAAAATGGTAGGAGACCTACCTAAATGTGCCCTAGGCAGTATGGAAAGTTGGAGAAATATTTCTAAGTCAAAATGGCACCACCACCCCTAGAATGCGCCCAAGTAGGGAGTGAAGAAGAAAATTTTCTAAGTGATGAAAAGTGGAAGCTCCCCCCTCAAAATGTGCCCAAGGTGGCAGAGTGATATCAAAAAAATTCTAAGTCATAAAATGGTAGTAGGCCCCCTAAAATGTGCCCAAGTTGGGCTAGGATGAATGAAGATGTTCTAAGGAATTGAAAAAACTTGAAGTTCCCCCCTGTGAAATGTGCCCATCATGGAGAAAGAAAATTTCTAAGTCATAAAATTGCTAAACCACCTCTCAAATGCACCCAAGGAAGGAGTTGGATGGAGAAAAAGTTTCTAAGGCATTAAAATGGAAGCTTGACCCCCTAAATGTGCCCATCTTGTGAAGGAGGCATAAAAAATTTCTAAGGCAATGAAAAGTGTTTGACCCACATCAAAATGCACCCAAGGCATCGAAAAGCTAAAAAGTTTCTAAGTCACAAAAAGTTGCTTGAGACCCTCTTAAATGCGTCCATCATGAGAAAGGATGAATGAAAATTTTCTAAGGTTTAGAAAATGGAAGTAGACCCCCTTAAATGCACCCAAAGTGTGGGGGGACAACAATTTTTTTTCTAAGTGATGAAAATGGAAGCAGACCCCTCCAAATGCACCCAAGGTGTGAGGAATTGGTGTATAGAATTTTCCAAGGCAAAAGTGAAACTATAACCTCCTATATGCACCCTTGAGAAGAGGAAGTTGGATAAAAAATTTCTAAGGCAAGGAAAAATGAAGCAGGTGGGGTCAAATGTGCCCAAGGAGGTAATATGAAGAATGGACAACATAATATTTTCTAAGGCATGGGAATTCTCCAAAGCCCCTAGAAGGGCATAGTCAAAATGTGCCCATGATGAAAAGTTATGAAGAAAGCAAGGTTTGCTAGAGAAAAATGATGAACTCTATCAGATCCAGAGATCAATCAAACCTTGGAAATCAAAACATGGAAATTAGGTAAGTGAAGTGGATTTATATTATAAATGCTTTGATGCTCTTCTTTTTGTTTGTGTTGTAGGATGAACACTAGGACCAAGGCATGATGATTGGAGGTGGTGGAGTAAGTATTCCAAGACAACATTATAACATTGGAAGGGGAAAAGTTACATGTTTAAAACTCCTCCATGATGTCTCATTTGTGCCAAAACCATGAAGGGAGATGTTGGAAGAAACAACTAAGTGTTGGAATTCATCCACAAAGACCTAATATGCACCCAACTCAAGGAGGCAGGTGGTAGGGAAGAAATGGTCAAGTCCAAGACAAGAAAATCCTTCAAGACCTGGAATGGAGAAATAATGAAGGCTCAAGCGTTGGAGATCATCCTCAAGCACTTCAAAGTTAAAGAATAATAGTGAGATGGATTGAAGTAAAAAATAGAGGAATTCTTCTTAAGTGTGAAGTCCTTCTCAAGCAATGACCTAGAAAATGTTCTCTAGCATACTTTGCGCAACCCAAGATGCAATGATAGCTAGGAAAATCATCATCAAACAAGAGAAAGAAGTTGCAGTCTTGGAGTTTTAGAATGAGAACGTGCTTGCCATGTCAGTTCAAGAGGTTGAAGCAACATTGACTAGATTCGTCCAGTTTGCAGTCAGAGAGGACATTCGGAACACGTTTTTGGACGAGAATCTTCTAGAAGATGGTGGGAATTAATTTCTCATAGTGGTCAAAGGGAGAGAGTGGGCCTTCTATGCTCATTTATTATCCCACTCCTCCACTTTCTCGTAGTTTTTAGGGCAGAATCTTGACTAAGGCTTAAGTGCCTCAATCTGAGCCGTTCATTGTAATTGAATCTGAGTCATCCATTTGATTTGGCCATCTATAAAAGGGGCATTCCCCCTCATTTTTAGATCATGAGACATACAAAGACAACTAGGTGATAGAGCATAGAGAGATAGATAGCATAGCTTAGATTGAAGAGGAAGGAAATTTTTCAAGTTGAATGCTTTGTAAGAAGTTGTTGTGAACACTCCTATAATAAAAAGAGTTATCATTGCTTGTGGTTTCATCTTTTATTGTGGGTAGCTAGCAAGATTTCTTCGTCCTTCCAATTCACCTAGAATCTTAAAGTAGAACTTAGAGTAGAATATATTTTATTTCATGCAAGTAGATGGTAGTTGTGGAATGTGGTGTTTAATTTGAGAAAACTTCGTTAATCCAAACCACTAACGGGCTCGTTGATGGTGGGTTCACCCTGCATGGTCGATTGGAATATTGTGGACCTAACTTCAGTTATAGTTTATATGTTGGTATGTGTCATTGTGATGGTATCTTCATGTTGAATCATGATCTGAATATATCTAGCTACACCTTTGAAGATTGCACCGGTTATGTGGAAGTTGTCCAAGGTGAGGCAAAGCAGAGCTTGGTTGAAGTTTGCAAGAGTTGATCTCCACATCCCACATTTAGAGTAGATCATAGCATCTTTAATCCCTACAACCATTCAAGTTCAACACTTTTTCTGGTAGTTTAGGAAACCTATGCTACAATGACACATCTTTCGAAGCTTTTGAAAACCCCTTTCTCCTTGATCTTCAACTAAACAATTACGTAAGTCCCCCTTGAGATACCAACAAATCACATCGAGCCAACTGAGACTATCCACTGCATGAAGGAACCTTGGAGTTGAATGCGTGATCTTTCTCACAATATTAGTATGCAAGAGATTTTGTTCAAGAGAGGATAGAGTTCCCATTGGGAAACTTTATTCTATGTTGGTGTGGTCACAAAACACCTATCAACAATACCACTTCTTACAAAAATTGGATCTGATGCTTCTAGGAATGAATTGTTGCTAGAGGTGCGAATTGCTGCTTATGAAAGATGTGAATTTGAATGAATGATTGTGATGATAGAAATGAGAAGTCTTCACCTCCTTTATATACAAGGATAAGAATCCTCTTCTCTAGGTTGGCCTTCTTAGGAAATTAAAAAAATACAAAATATTATCTGAGTCAAGAAGGCCGACCTGCCTTAGAGAAATATATATTAAGGAGAAAAATATCTCCTGCAACTACAACACTAACATGGTAGACCTTCTAAATATTGTTGGGCTTATGGATGTGGACCTTCAGGGTCAACCTTTCACTTGGACAAACATAAGACTTGGTGAAAATATAATTTAGGTTAGATTGGATAGATTCTTGATTTCTCCTAACTAAGTAACACTCCATAACTCCAACCTTCTTTCTCTTCCAAGGATGATGTCAAACCATAACCCACTTTTGCTTAATTGGGAAGACAACACCCCACTTTTTCTTAGTTGGGAAGACAAAATTGTTGTTGGTCCTTTCCCTTTCAAATATGAGATAATGTGTATCTCTCACCCTAACTTCAAAGACAAATTATCCACTTGGTGGAATATTCCCACACAGGGTTCTCCTATGTACCATGTTTCTCAAAAGCTAAAGAATAAAAAAATATGGTGAAAGGGTGGAACAAGTGGGTCTTTGGTGATTTGTTTCACCAAAAAAGGGACTTGATGACTAAACTTAAAGATATCCAAGTAAGTGGCTAATGGTGATGTAAGTTACCAAACTTGCCACCTTGAAAAGGATTACCGCTTAGATTGGTCTAAAGTTCTCAAAAAAGAAGAAATATTTTGGAAACAAAAATCCAAAATACAATGGCTAAAAGAAGGTGAAGGTAACTCCACTTTCTTCCATATATTTTTCCTCAAACATAGGAAAGGAAACCAAATAACCAAACTAAAAGAAAATCTTGGGACTGGAGGCACTACTTTAGTGCAGATTGGGAATATTGCCTCCTACTACTTTTAACAGTATTTCTTGGAGCCTACTGTCAATCACACTATTGTTATGGATGATCAATTGTTGGAAAACACCCCTACCACCTTAACGGATATTGATAATACATCTATTCCTAGGCCTGTTACTTTGGAAGAAGTCAAATCCATTGTTTTCAGCATGGGGGCTTACAAAGCCCTAGGGCTTGACGACTTCCCCTCGATGTTTTTCTAGGAGTTTTGGGATATTGTGGGAGAAGATGTGTTCCTTTTCTCTAAAGGATTCTTCAAGCCAAAAAAAATTCTGAAGCAATTGAATCACTAATCCAAAGTAGTCTAAGGAGGTTCTAGGGTAGTTTGGAGGTGACAAAACTATGAAAATTTGAAAATCTAAATTTTTAGATTTTTTCAGTATTTTTCTAGGTTCTAGTAAATCACATTTTTAGAGGTCTTTAGAGCAGAATTTGGGTTTGAAACTTTCGTCAGTCCTGTATGATGAATAGAGGAGAATTGGTTGTGAGGGAATGAACTTAGTCCTCTTGGAGACCTTTCCAGCTATGTAAATGGATTTGAATTTCAAGCATTGAGTAGAAAGTTATGACCCCACCAAATTGGGGTAAATATTTTCCTACTTTTTTTTTGAAAATTTATAAATTTGTATGTATTTTCTCACATCCAACTATCCATTTCAAATTCTTGAGGTTGTGATGATTGTTGGCATTTTTTGGTTTGTATATATTCATGATACTTTGAATAAAATGACTTTGAAGGCATACAACTCCTTTCACGAGTTTTGCCATTTTGTCCAATTAATACAATATCATAGGTTTTCTTTTACACTAGATATTGTTATCTAAATCTCTTAGTTCAATTCATATCATTTATTGCTTTGATTCCTAAAAATTTTGACCCTCAAACTATGGATGATTTCAATCCCATAAGTTTATGTAATACTATCTATAATTATTTTCCAAAATCCTTATCAATAGATTGAAGCCTCTTCTGGAGAAAATGATAAGCCCTTGTTAGAAAGGCTTTGTCCTTGGCTATCAAATTCTTGATGCTACCATCTCCACTCATGAAATCCTCTATTTTATGGACAAGAGTAACAATGCTCATATAGCCTTTAAACTTGACATTTCTAAAGCCTATGAGAAGGTTTATTGGAAGTTCCTTCTAAAAGTCCTTACTAAGTTTGGATTCAATCAGTTGGTTTTAAGCCTCATCAATGAATGTATTTCCACGGTCAAGTACTATGTTCTTGTTAATGGGGTGCCCTATGGCTTCTTCAATGTTAGTAAAGGGATAAAACAAGGTGACCCCCTATCTGCATATATATTCATCATGGTTGTTGATGTTTTAAGCCGTAATATTTTTAAACTTCTTCATGAAGGTGCTATCAAGGGAGTTAAACCTGCTACCTCTTTGGACCCCTCAACTATCCAACAGTTTGTTGATGACACCATCCTATTTGGTAAAGCTCGATAGTAGAAGCCAAGAAATGAAAGTATTACCTTAACAACTATGATTCTAGCTCTGGTCAATGTATAAATTACACAAAAACCATGATATGCTTCTTTAACACCTCCTAGACCCTTCAAAATAAGGTGACTGTTATTCTTGGTTGTGATAGTGCCCCTCCTCTAGTTGTGTATCTTGGTCTTCCTCTAATTGTTAAGGAATTTTCCTCCAATTTATGGAATTCAGTGTTGGAGTGATTGCAGAGAAATCTTGTTGGGTGGAAAGGATTCATTTTGATTCATGTAGGTAAGCTACAACTCCTGGTTGCCGCTCTTCAAGGGATTCCGATTTACTTATCCCTTTTCAAATTCTTGAATTCATAGTAGAAAAAATGAAAAAGAATTTAAAGAAATTTTCTATGGTCTAGTATTGAGGAGAAGAAAAAGTTGGCTCTACTAAGCTGAGATACTATTTGTCTTCCCAAGTCTAATGGTGGGCTTCGTATTAGAAAAATTCAAGCTACTAGTAAAGTGCTTCTTGCTAAGATAGGTTGGGATGTTTTGAGAAAAAAGGGTTGGTGTACTATTCTGAAAGTCAAGTACCTCAATAATATCCCCTTGATTAGGAGCCTTTACACCACTAGAGACCCCCATGGTTCCCTAATTTGGCACGATGTTATCAAATTGAAATAGTTGGTGTAGGGTGGCTTGAGATGGAAACTAGAGAATAGTTGTAGAATCAATTTCTGGGATGACTCCTAGTTATCTGGGCTTCCTCTCAACCAATTTGAATTCAAGGATCTGCAGGGATTTTCCTCTGACTACTCTGGCATGTTTGTTGCAGACTACTTCTTTGGTTGACAAGGCACACAAAAGTGGAAAACCTTGGAGAATTGTTGTCACAACTTTCAAGGGTTTCGTCAAATAACAAGGTCCCTTCAAGAAATCCTCTCCTTAACTAGAATTCCCATGTTTTGGCAAGATGATAACTTCTTATGGGCTAAAGAAAGGAAAGGTAACCTAACTACCAAGTTGGCTTAGAGTCTATTGTCAGTGCATGGTTCTTGTGGTGAGTATTAGAAACAAATCTGGAACAAACATCTTATTCCAAAGATAAATTTCTTTTGGTGGAAAACTACCCATGACAAGATCCTCACCCAGGATAACCTAAGGAAACAAGGAATCTAAATCCCTAATAGGTGCACTCTTTGCAAACTGGATGAAGAATATGATCCTCACTTATTACTCCATTGCCCCTTTGTTGTTGATATATGGGCTTCTACCCTTCAAAAACTAGGTGTCTCTTGGACCGTGAATGAGAATGTCGAAATCTTAGTGGAAAATAGGGTTTGTCCTTGTTCTCATCCCCTAACAAGGGAAATTTGGCAGCAAGTCCCCTCTTCATTTGTTGGTGCATTTAGAAGGAAAGGAATAATAGGATATTCTGTAATGAGGAAAAAAGGCCCCAAGGAGGTTTTTGGTGTTTTCTCTAGGCTTCTAACTAACAATTTATTCCTTTTTAGTTGGAAAAATCCGAGCAGACCCCCCACTACTATGGAGATCAATATAGCCTATAATTGGAATATGCATCTAAACCTAAATTCTTTTGATAACTCTTAAGTATTAGCAAGAAAAAACACTAAATGGTGGCCTCCTCTGTAGGGTTGGTATAAACTCAAGTTTGATGGGGCTGCGAAAAGAAATCCTAGCCCTACTAGTATAGGGGTTATTATATGAGATTTTAAAGGAAATGTCATAGCTAGTTATGCTAGGGGTATAGGTATTCAATCTTCAATGAAAATTGAAGCAAGGGAAATGTTGGATGGTATCAAATTTTCTTTATCTATAGGGATCAAAAATATCCATGTGGAAGGAGACTCTAAATCTATGATAGATGCTATAAAAGATTAAATTTTTGTTGGTTGGGTTGTTAATGATGTTATTGTGGATATACAAAACATACTCACTAAGTTTGAAGGGAAAAAAATCTCTCACATCTTCAAAGAAGGAAATAAGGTTATTGATATGTTGGCTAACTTTGAGATACCTTGGGTCTCTACCAAATGTTGGAGAAACTATCTTGCTTTTCAGCAAATGTTAAAGTGTTGATCCTTGAAGAGTAAAATTTAGGTATTTAGAATGGTGAATGCTTATGATTTTTTAAAGTTAGTTATTTAATGTTTACTTTAACTATAATGTTGGGTAAGATGAGGTGGAATGAGATTTTAAATATGGCTATGTACAAATAGACTCTTTGGGTTGCATCCTACCCATATTGTTTGTTCAGATGGAATGTAATCTATTGTGAAAGGAAAAAAATGTGCATATTGACACCCAGCTCACACAAGGCTACATTTCCTAACTTCAATGAAATAATCAATAGATTGAGTTGGCAGAAAGGTAAAAATATATCTCATCTTTTGAAACCAAAGATAAATAATTACATCATAATTATAGTTTACATGGCCATTATTACCAAATATCTACTCATGATGTCCTTGAACCATCTCAAGTTATTCTCCTTCATCTTTCAACCTTTGGAAATGACTATTCATGCATGGGAGGATATCATCACATTTACTCTAAGCAACAGAAAGGTCACTTCATATTGCAATCCTTGGGAAGGGTTGACATATTATTTATCCATTTTGGGTATTCTTAAACCCTTCATTCACTCTACTCTCTACCACCTTCTATGCCAAGGAATTTTTTTTGTTCTAACTCAGAATATGGGTGGGGATAGGGTTCAAACTAAGCTAGGCTCTTTTGCAGAGATGCACTAGTTTGGCATAACTACATTGAGGGTGGATTGGCTCCTCTCATGGGAAGTCTCAATGGCCATGATGAGAACTAGTCGATCCAATTTGCTAATGGTTGGTATAATCGTCAAGTTAAGCTGGGCGGAACCTCCTTTGAGGTTAGTGAGGAGGTTATTGCTAAGGTGACAAACCTCTCATGCAACAGCCAAAAATTGAAGAAACACACCAAATTTTAGGAAGTTGATAAAATGAATCATTTTTTTTAGGAAAATGAACAACCCATCAAACTGCATGTAGGCTATGACATGAGCAAAGTGCTGGCCCATGGGACTAGGTTTGTCTTGTGATTGTGAAATATGTTACTCTAGAGGGTAGGTATAAATGTAATTGTTAAATAAATATGAATAGAATATGGAAATTGTTTTTTGAAAAGTTAAATGAAATTGGAAGATGACAATTATTTGTTGAAAATTGGAAGATGACAATTATTTGTTGAAATGATGAGAAATATAAAATTTAGACCCATAATGAAGATTATTGGCCTAAGAACATCAAATACTTCAAGTGAAAAATCTATTGTAAAAAGGCTAATGAGTGCATATGAAAGTGTGGGTTCCACCTCATGCACCAAAGATAGTAATGTCACATGGTGTGTAATTACATCAACCATAGTAAGTAATCAAACAAATAAATATTTCCTAATAAAAAATAAGTCAAACACTAAAAATAAGTAGAAAAACACTAATAAAAATAGTTAGATACATATGAATAACAAATATGCTAACAACTGAATAAAAAAGTAGTTATAGCTGAGGTGGAACATCCATTGGGTCCACGTTCGATCCACTATCACACATCTATTGTAGCCTTATATCTATCATTTCTCTTTTGTATTTTTTTCCTCACCTCTTTCTTTAATTGTTGAAGATATTTTGCATATTCTTCTCCATCATCACTAATTATATCCGTAATTGGTAACTACACCAAATCCAAAAGATTGTTAGGATTCTTCCCATAAAAAATATGAAATGGTGATTTACCTATGGATTTAGTTTGATGTAGCATATTTATGTAGGTTTGCATACTAATATGTTTTCTCAAGAGTGTTTGATAAATTCTCCACCTATATCTTTGAAATAGATTTCATTTAGAGATTTTTTTGTGAAAGAGTGGATGGTCAATTATTCTACAAGAAATCATTCTTGGATGGAACATGTGATATTTGTGGTGGCTTACAACATCTTAAAAATTATGTGAATATGGAGAATACACATGCAATTGGAAACGAACATGTAATTTTTTAGAAATATCAATTAGTGGCATATAATCTAAAATGTGGTAAAGAAGAATAAGGTGTGAATTGGTGAGTGAGAAAATAATAGTGTATCAGCTTATGTCTATTTTTTGAGAGAATATAGTGTATGAGTATGCAAGGCATACCCATAGAGCTTGATGGTTGGACTTGCAATTGAATTTATGCAAGGACACATTTAAGCTTGGTACCATCATTTTAGTTGTAGGATTTTTAGAGAAACGTACACTACAACCAAAAAATAGGTTTAATCATAGTAATAAAACTCCACTCATGTTTTTATATTTGTGTGTATAGAATTCATTCATGCACTTGATATTATAGAGGAAGATAGGATGATCTTCAGGGATTATCATTTTTCTATTTAGTGATGATCACACACATTCTACAGAGTTTATGCAAGGTTTCTTTCAAATGTTCTACCATGATTTGGCTAGTAGGAACATCATATTTGGTCAACATATCATATCGTTAGATTATTGTGCATCACAATTCAAGAGCTCGTGGATATTATATTAGTTGAGTAGTATGCATAACATGAGTGGTGTTCAACATAAATGGAACTTATTTGAGGTTGGTCATTGGAAGGGGGAGCATGGTGGTACAAGAGCATGTATTAAAATATCCTTATCATGAGAATATTTGAAGTACAAAGATAATGCAAATTTAACAATTGTAGCATCTACTATTAAATGGTGTAATGCTACAATTGGTCCAATTAATGAAGGTAAGTCTACAATTCGTACATGTTTGGTTGGTAGATGAAAGTAACATTACAAAATAGGATGATTTTAATACATTGATAGGATCAAGTGAGCTCTACTCTTTTAGAAGCTTAAGTGTAGGTTCATGGACTATTCATATGAGGTAGATGGTGTGTTTTTATTCTCAATGTATATATCTTACTTGGGATGAGTTTGATTGAAAATATTGGGTTGATGAATGGTGTACAAGAACACTAATCTCACTTGAGATGTATCGACTATTAGGAGCACTATAGCTCATGGAGATATAATCATCAATTGGTTTTGACTACATGTCATATCTAGTTCAACTAGGTATTGGAAATACATAAGTTAATAAAATTCAATATTTTATCTTATTCTGTACCATTTTTGTATTGAATAAATTTATCTAATTAAATGCATAAATCAATGCAAGGCATGTTTATGTAGTTATTGTAAATGAAGATAATGAAGAAGGAATGGGTTATTATTTGTATCATTGTGTTGAGGAAAAAAATAAATTGGATGCCCTTATTATAGATGGAGAATACATTGAGTATCCTACATGGTCAATGGTTGTTACTGGAACATGGCTTAAAAGGTTCCTAATGAAGAACTTTGATTTGTGGTTCCAAAAATTTGACACATATATGAAGATTCTTCATTATTTGAACCTTTTTGTGGCATCATACATTCAATTGATAAAATATGAGGAAAGGCCATTTAATAAGAACTTGAGGAAAGTTTGTGAGTCTTACCACAAGGTAATACTCAACACAATAAAGATAATGGTAGATCTATATGGTTTATTGGATTTAATTGGTAGCATGAATTTCATCTTGTATATAGTTTGTAAGAAATATTTATACCTTTTTGTTTATTTGATTATGTTTTTGACTTGTTAAAATATAGGTTAGTGGTATCAAACAAGCTTCTATCTTCTTTCCATTGCTTTTAGAGTCTTTTTTATTGTTTGAGAGTATTATTATTTTGATTCTAGATGAAAGGAGGGCAATAAAGGTAAGATTAATTATTTAATCATAGAATAGAATAAACTTATTGTCTCAAGAATAGAACTCATATCATAAAGGAACATGATGCAGAGAAAGGATTTAGACACAAAACTCAAAGAGATCTCTAAGGCAATTAAAATGTGGTTTGATAACAATAAGCACAATATTCTTGTACTTTCAAAGATAACAACACCTAACACCCTGCAATTTATTCCAAAAACTCGCTTCTTTGAGTCACAAAACCTCAAAGGAACTCAAAGTTCATCTTCCTTTTGGAAACCCAACCTCTAAGACTATTGAACACACTCAAAAAAATCATTTCCAACTATTCTTGATAGTGATTAAACATAAAACAAAGAAGTTTCAACAAACCCTCAAAACGGCAAGGTTTTTGCACAACAAAATGACAGTAAAAAACACACTGTTAGCCATTTCACCTCACAGACCATCAACTCTTGATCCAGGTCTTGGAAATATGAAAGAAGGCATGAAAAAAGAAGTTTCTACAATTTTCTATAATTTTTCACCATACGGATAATGAGAAATGAATTTTTATCAAAATTGGAAACCCTAGTTTCCAAACAAGGTTGTTAGGAAGATTGATTTGTTAGACCAATCAAACAATATTTTCTTTAGGACTGGTAAGAATGAAAAAAATTTGAGATAAAATTATCTTTCCACCCCTATAAGTTACAAGTCCATACCAATCCGTACAGGGTTGTACAAGTTGAATTACAAGATGTTTCACATAGAAAACACAAAGAAAAATGTACAAAAATGAAGTTCTTTCATTCCAATCATCTTCCACCCTTGCTTGGCATGAGAATATGTTTATTTTCTCGAATTACATCCACTATAACTCCCAAAACTGAATTCTAACTTCCAAAACCAAAATTGCAAAGTTGTATACACTTTTTGTTGACAACATTGATAAATTTTTAAAAAAATTCCACCTAACCATCGAAATGGTCTCAAATGACCCCAAATGGTCCCAAATGACCTTATTTGCACAAATCAACACAAAACAACTCAAACCAAGGTTGGAGAAAAAATTCAAACCTTTAAAAAATGACAACAAAATAGCAAAATGGATGCCCTTACATCATAATCCCTAGGGGAAAGAAATTTGAGTTCCATCTCAAATGATGATCAGCTACTTTTTCAACTTCCTCCAATTATGTTGTACTCATAGTTGTCCTCTGACCTACTTTCGATCTTCTCCATGCTTGGATTGATCCGATCCTCATTTTTTGGTGTGTACTCTTTTCTTCCTCTCTTTCTTCTTGCATCTTCTCTTTCTTATTAGCTCCTTTGCTTGAAGACTCCAAGATTCGATTGCTCTATCATACACCTCATTGTTGCTGTCCATTTCTTCCCCCTCTTCATTTGCTCCTTGTTGTGCACCTTTAATTTTTTTCATGTTCTCCTCAAGGTTCTTCCAAGGTTCTCTTGGGAATCTTTCAATCTTCTTAGGCTCTTCTTCATAATTTTCAGTTTATTGTCTTGGACTATCATGCTACAATACAACCTTTACATCCTTGGATGGTTCAATCATGATCTCTTGGTCATTTTTCTTGACCTTTTTTGCATATCTTATCCTCTCTTGAATTGTTTCCTCATCATTATTCCCTACAACACCATTTTATTCTACCTCTTCCATGTTCTTGACCAAACACTCTTTGCTCTTCTCCCTATCAACCTATTTAACTATATTCTCTTTTTCATATACATGATCAAGACCAAGATTTTACTTCCATTTACCTATTCAATGGCCTACTGCATGGATTTTCTTTCTTCCCTAACTTCATTTCTTGCAAACTCTTCCTTATTTTATGCTTCATTTCCTTCTTTTGTAGCATTCTCCAAGGCTTCGTGAAACTTAAGTTCATCTTCAATTTCCAAAGAAGTCATCCTTTTCCTTCTTCTTTTCTGAATAATCATCTTTATGGGCCATTTCACTTTTGTATGTATTGGCCAATACTCAAAAGATCCTTGGTATTCTTCCTCAAGCCACTATTGTACTACATGCTTAATGCCTTTTTTGAACTCTGCCATATCTCTATGAAACTCTTGTGTCTTCCTATCTCTTCTCTTTTCTTGACTTCTTCTCATGATACCTCACCGAGGTTTTCTTTCCTTTTCCTTATTACCTAGTCTTTTGGCATCCAAGTTCTTCACTTGAACTTGTTAAATGCAATACGAAAACTTGCAAAACTTCCCTTGCCCAAATATTTGGGCTCTGATACCAAAAATGATGTAGAGAAAGGACTTAGACACAAAATAAAAGAGTTCTCTAAGGCAATGAAAATGTGGTTTGATAGCAATAAGCACAAGATTCTTGCACTTTCAAAGATAACAACACCTAACACCCTACAATTTATTCCAAAACTTGCTTCTTTGAATCATAAACCATCAAAGGAACTCAAAGTTCATCTTCCTTTTGGAAACCTATAACCTAAGTCTATTGAACACACTCTAAAGACTCATTGCGAACTATTCTTGATAGTGATTAAACTTAAAACGAATAATTTTCAACAAACCCTCAAAGAGACAGGGTTTTTGCACAATAAAATGACAATAAGAAACACAATGTTAACCATTTCACCTCATAGCCCATCAAATCTTGACCTAGAGTTTGAAAATCTGAAAGAAGGCATGAAAAAAAAAGTTTCTACAAGTTTATAGAGTTTTTCACTTTACAAATCATGAGAAATGAATTTTATATCAAAACTAGAAACCCTAGTTTCTAAATAGGGCTGCTAGGACGATTGATTTATTAGACCAATTGAACAATATTTTCTTTAGGACTGGTAAGAATGAAAAACATCTGAAATAAAATTATCTTTCCACCCATATAATTTTCAATCCATACAGGGCCGTACAAGTTGAATTACAAGCTGTTTCACACAAAAAACACAAGGAAAAACGTGCAAAAATGAAGAGTTCTTTCATTCCAACCACCTTCCACCCTTTCTTGGCATGAGAATATGTTTATTTTCTCAAATTACATCCACTCTAACTCCAAAAACTGAATTATAACTTCCCAAAACCAAAATTGTAAAGTTGTATACACTTTTTGTTGACAACATTGACAAATTTTTACAACTTTTCCACCTAACCATCAAAATGGTCCCAAATGAACTTATTTGCACAAATCAACACAAAACAAACCAAAACCAAGGTTGGAGAACAAATACAAACCTTTACAAAATGACAACAAAATAGCAAAATGGATGCCCCATAAACCGTCAAAGAGGTAGGGTTTTTGCACAACAAAATGACAGTAAGAAACACACTGCCAACCATGTCACCTCACACCCCATCAAATCTTGACCTAGGGATTGGAAATATGAAATAAGGCATGGAAATAGAAGATTATACAAGGTTATAGAATTTTTTACGATATGGATAATGAGAAATGAAATTTTTATCAAAATTGGAAACCCTAGTTTTTGAATAGGGCTACTAGGAAGATTGATTTATTAGACCAATCAAACAATCTTTTCTTGAGGAATGGTAAGAATGAAAAACATCGGAAATAAAATTATGCATCCATATAAGTTGTAGGTCTATACAGGGCCATAAAAGCTGAATTGCAAGTTGTTTCACAAAGAAAACACAAGGAAAAATGTGCAAAAATGAAGTTCTTTCAATCCAGCCACCTTCCACCCTTTCTCGGTGTTAGAATGTCTTTGCTTGAATTACATCCACTCTAACTCCCAGAACTGAATTATAACTTCCCAAAACCAAAATTGCAAAGTTGTATACACTTTTTGTTGACAACATTGACGACTCTTTACAAATTTTCCAACTAACTATCAAAATGGTCCCAAATGGCCCCAAATGGTCCCAAATGGTCCCAAATGACCTTATTTGCACAAATCAACACAAAATACCTCAAAACCAAGTTTGGAGAACAAATCCAACCCTTTAAAAAATGACAACAAAATAGCAAAATGGATGCCGCAAAAACTGTCAAAGAGGCAGGGTTTTTGCAACATCAAAATGACAGTAAGAAACACACTGTTAGCCATTTTACCTCACAACCCATCAAATCTTGACCTATAATTTGGAAATATGATGGAATTCATGAAAACAAAAGTTTCTACAAGTTTATATAATTTTTCACCATATGGATCTTTAGAAATGATTTTTTTTTATCAAAACTAGAAACCCTAGTTTCTGAACAGGGCTGCTAGGAAGATTGATTTGTTAGACCAATCAAACAATCTTTTCTTTAGGACTGGTAAGAATGAAAAACATTTAAAATAAAATTATATTTCCACCCATATAAGTTGCAAGTTTGTACAAGGCCGTACAAGTTGAATTACAGGCTGTTTCACATAGAACACACAAGGAAAAATGTGCAAAAATGAATTTCTTTCATTCCAACCACCTTCCACCATTGCTTGGTGTGGGAATATGTCTATTTGCTTGAATTGCATCCAATATAACTCCCAAACTGAATTCTAACTTTCCAAAACCAAAATCACAAAGTTGTATACACTTTTTGTTGACAACATTAACAACTTTTCCACCTAACCATCAAAATGGTCCCAAATGACCTTATTTTCACGAAACAACTCAAAAAAAGGGTTGGAGAACAAATCCAAACCTTTATAAAATGACAAAAAAAATACCAAAATGGATGCCCCTGCATCATACTCCTCCAATTATTTTGTAGTTGTAGCTATCCTCTAACCTCCTCTCGATCTTCTCCATGATTGGATTGATCTGCTCCCTATTTCTTGGTGTGCACTCTTTTCTTCCTCTCTTCTTGCATCTTCTCTTGCTTATCAACTTCTCTATGTGAAGACTCTAGGATTCAATTGCTCTGTCATACACCCCATTGTTGCTGTCCATTTCTTCCTCCTCTTCATTTGGTCCTTGTTTTTCACCTTTAATTTTTCTTGTGTTCTCTTTAAGGTTCTCTTGGGCATCTTTCAATTTTCTTGGGCTCTTCTTCATAATTTTCAGTTTGTTGTCTTGGACTATCAGGTTTTAATATCACCTTTGCATCCTTGGATGGTTCAATCATGATCTCTTAGCCATTGTTCTTGACCTTTTCTGCATATCTTATCCTATCTTGAAGTGTTTCCTCATCATTATGCCCTGCAACACCATTTTACTCAACCTCTTCCATGTTCTTGACCAATCACTCTTTTCTCTTCTCCCTATCAACCTGTATAACTACATTCTCTTTTTCATATACATGATCAAAACCAAGATTTGTACTTCCATTTACTTGCTCAATGGCTTGTTGCATGGATTTTCTTACTTCCCTAACTTCATTGCTTACAAAATCCTCTTGTTTGTATGCTTCATTTCCTTCTTTTGTAACATTCCCCAAGGCTTCATGAAACTTTAGTTCATCTTCAATTTCCAAAGCAATCATCCTTTTCCTTCTTTTTTGTAAAATCATCTTTGTGGGCCCTTTCACTTCCTTATTTATTGGCCAATACTAACTAGATCCTTGGTATTCTTCCTCAAGCCACTGTTGTACTACATGCTTAATGCCTTTTTCAAACTTTGCCATATCTCTATCAAGCTTTTCATCTGATCTTATCTTATTTACTTTCATCTTCTCCTTTTGAGTTTGTTGTTACATCTTGATATCTCTTCTCCTTTATTGATTTCTTCTCATGATACCTCACCGAGGTTTTCTTTCCTTTCCTCACTACCTAGTCTTTTGGCATCTAGATTCTTCACTTCAACCTATCAATTGCAATATGCAAACTTCCAAAACTTCCCTTGCCCAGATCTTTGGGCTCTGATACCAAAAATGATTCAGACAAAGGACTTAGACAAAAATTCAAAGAGTTCTCTAAGGCAATGAAAATGTGGTTTGATAACAATAAGCACAAGATTCTTGGACTTTCAAAGATAACAACACCTAACACCCTGCAATTTATTCCAAAAATGTGATTCTTTGAGTCACAAACCCTCAAAGGAACTCAAAGTTCATCTTCCTTTTGGAAACCCAGACTCTAAGACTATTTAACAGAATCTAAAGACTCATTGCCAACTGTTCTTGACAGTGATTAAACTTAAAACAAAGAAGTTTCAACAAACCCTCAAAGAGGCAAGGTTTATGCACAACAAAATGACAGTAAGAAATGGACCATCAGCCATTTCACATCACATCCCATCAAATATTGACATAGGGCTTGGAAATCTGAAAGAAGGAATGAAAATAGAAGTTTCTAGATTTTTTCACCATACAGATCATGAGAAATGAGATTTTTATCAAAATTGGAAACCCTAGTTTCTGAATAGGGCTGCTATGATGATTAATTTATTAGACCAATCAAACAATATTTTCTTTATGAATGGTATGAATGAAAAAAAAAATGAATTAAAATTATCTTTTCACCCATATAAGTTGCAATCCGTACATGGACGTACAAGTTGAATTACAAGCTGTTTCACACAAAAAGCACAAGGAAAAACGTGCAAAAATAAAGTTCTTTCATTCCAACCACCTTCCACCCTTTCTTGGCCTGAGAATATGTCAACTTTATTGAATTATATCTACACTAACTCCCAAAACTGAATTATAACTTCCCAAAACCAAAATTGCAAAGTTGTATACACTTTTTGTTGACAACAATGACAACTTTTTACAACTTTTCCACCTAACCATCAAAATGGTCCCACATGGCTCCACATGGTCCCAAATGACCTTATTTGCAGAAATCAACACAAAAAAACTTAAAACCAAGGTTGGAGAACAAATCCAAACCTTTACAAAATGACAAAAAAATAGCAAAATGGATGCCCCACAAACCCTCAAAGAGGTAGGGTTTTTGCACAACAAAATGACATTAAGAAACACACTGTCAACCATTTCACCTCACAAATCATCAAATCTTGACCTAGGGATTGGAAATATGAAAAAGGCATTAAAATAGATGATTCTACAAGTTTCTAGAATTTTTCACAGTAAAGATCATGAGAAATGAATTTTTATCAAAACTAGAAACCCTAGTTTTTGAACAAGCCTGCTAGGAAGATTGATTTATTAGAAAAATCAAAAAATGTTTTCTTTAGGACTGGTAAGAATGAAAAAAATTTGAAATAAAACTATCTTTCCATCCATATAAGTTGCAAGTCTGTACAGGGCCATACAAGTTGAATTATAGGTTGTTTCACACAGAAAACACAAGGACAAATGTGCAAAAATGAAGTTCTTTTATTCCAACCACCTTCCACCCTTGCTTGGCATGAGAATATGTCTATTTGATTGAATTACATCCACTCTAACTCCCAAAACTGAATTATAACTTCCCAAAACCAAAATTACAAAGTTGTATACACTTTTTGTTGACAACATTGATAACTTTTTACAACTTTTCCAGCTAACCATCAAAATGGTCCCAAATGACCTTATTTGCACAAATCAACACAAAAAAAATCAAAACCAAGGTTTGAGAACAAATCCAAACCTTTACAAAATGAAAAAATAATAGCAAAATGGATTCGCCACAAACCCTCAAAGAGGTAAGGTTTTTGCATAACAAAATGACAGTAAGAAACACATTGTTAGCCATTCACCTCACAACCCATCAAATATTGACCTAGAGCTTGGAAATATGAAATAAGGCATGAAAAAAAAAGTTTGTACAAGTTTATAGAATTTTTCACTGTATAGATCATGAGAAATAATTTTTTTATCAAAATTGGAAACCCTAGTTTCTGAACAGGACTGCTAGGAAGATTGATTTGTTAGACCAATCAAACAATCTTTTCTTTAGGACTAGTAAGAATGAAAAAAATCTAAAATAAAATTATCTTTCCATCCATATAAGTTTCAGGTCTATATAGGGCCATTAAAGTTGAATTGCAAGCTGTTTCACACAAAAAAACACAAGGAAAAATGTGCAAAATGAAGTTCTTTCATTCTAACCACCTTCCACACTTTCTTGGTGTGAGAATATGCCTATTTTCTCAAATTACATACAATATAACTCTCAAAACTGAATTCTAACTTCCCAAAACTAAAATTGCAATGTTGTATACACTTTTTGTTGACAACATTGACAACTTTTTACAACTTTTCCACCTAACTATCAAATTGGTCCCAAATGACCTTATTTTCACAAATCAACACAAAACAACTCAAAACCAAGGTTGGAGAAAAAATCCAAACATTTACAAAATAAAAAAAATAGAAAAATGGATTCCCCCACATTATACTCCCTAGGGGAAATAAATTTGAGTTCCATCTCAAATGATGATCAACTACTTTTTTCACTTCCTCCAATTATGTTGTAGTCGTAGCTGTACTCTGACCTCCTCTCGATCTTCTCCATGCTTGGCTTGATCTACTTTATATTTCTTGGTGTGCACTCTTTTCTTCCTCTCTTTCTTCTTGCATCTTCTCTTTCTTATCAACTTCTCTGCTTGAAGACTCCAAGATTCAATTGCTTTATCATACACCTCATTGTTGTTGTCCATTTCTTCCTCCTCTTCATTTGCTCCTTGTTCTTCACCTTTAATTTTTCTTCTGTTCTCCTCAAGGTTCTTCCAAGGTTCTCTTGGGAATCTTTCCATATTCTTGGGCTCTTCTTCATAATTTTTAGTTTGTTGTCTTATACTATCTTTGTGCAAGGTAACGTTTGCATCCTTGGATGGGTCAATCATGATCTCTTGGTCATTGTTCTTGACCTTTTCTTCATATCTTATCCTCTCTTGAAGTTTTTCCTCATCCTTATGCCCTGCAACACCATTTTCCTCTACCTCTTCCATGTTCTTGACCAACCACTCTTTTCTTTTCTCCCTATCAACCTGTATAACTACATTCTCTTTTTCATGTACATGATCAAAACCAAGATTTGTACTTTCATTTATCTATTCAATGGACTGTTGCATGGATTTTATTTCTTCCCTAACTTCATTGCTTGCAAATTCCTCCTATTTGTATGCCTCATTTCCTTCTTTTGTACCATTCTCCAAGGCTTTATGAAACTTTAGTTCATCTTCAATTTCCAAAGAAGCCATCCTTTGCCTTCTTTTTTGAACAATCATCTTTATGGGCCATATCACTTTCTTATGTATTGGCCAATGTTGAACAGTTCCTTGGTATTCTTCCTCAAGCCACTATTGAACTACATGCTTAATTCCTTTTTCAAACTCTGCCATATCTCTATCAAACTCTTCATCTGATCTTATTGACTTTCATCTTCTCCTTCTGAGTTTGTTGTTTCATCTTGCTATATCTTCTCTTTTCTTGACTTCTTCTCGTGATACCTCACCAAGGTTTTCTTTCCTTTTCCACTCTACCTAGTCTTTTAGCATGTAGGTTCTTCACTTGAACCTGCAAAATGCAATACACAAACTTTGAGAACTTCCCTTGCCTATATCTTTTGGATCTGATACAAAAAATGATGCAGAGAAAGGACTTAGACACAAAATCAAAGAGTTCTCTAAGGAAATGAAAATGTGGCTTGATAACAAAAAGTGCAAGATTCTTGGACTTTCAAAGATAACAACACCTAACACCCTATAATTTATTCCAAAAAATTGCTTCTTTGAGTCACAAACCCTAAAAGGAACTCAAATTTCATCTTCCTTTTGGAAACACATAATTTAAGACTATCTAACACACTCTAAAGACTCATTGTGAACTGTTCTTGACAGTGATTAAACTTAAAACAAAGAATTTTCAACAAACCATCATAGAGGTAGAGTTTTTGCACAACAAAATGACAATAAGAAACACACCATCAACCATTTCACCTCATAGCCTATCAAATTTTGACCTTGGGCTTGGAAATCTGAGAGAAGGCATGAAAATAGAAGTTTCTACAAGTTTCTATAATTTTTCACCTTACATATCATGAGAAATGAATTTTTTTATCAAAACTAGAAACCCTAGTTTTTAAATAGGGCTGCTAGGAAGATTGATTTATTAGACCAATCAAACAATCTTTTCTTTAGGACTGGTAATAATGAAAAACATCTAAAATAAAATTATCATTCCACCCATATAAGTTGCAAGTTTGTACAGGGCTGTACAAGTTGAATTATAGGTTGTTTCTCACAAAAAACACAAGGAAATATGTGAAAAAATGAAGTTCTTTCATTCCAAACACCTTCCATCGTTGCTTGGTGTGAGAATATGTCTACTTTTTTGAATTCCATCCACTCTAACTCCCAAAAATTAATTCTAACTTTTCAAAACCAAAATTGCAAAGTTGTAATACACTTTTTGTTGACAACATTGATAACTTTTTACAACTTTTCCACCTAACCATCAAAATGGTCCCAAATGACCTTATTTGCACAAATCAACACAAAAAAATCAAAACCAAGGTTGGAAAAAAATCCAAGCCTTTACAAAATGACAAAAAAAATAGAAAAATAGATGCCCCTGGCATCATACTCCCTTCGAGAAAGAAATTTGAGTTCCATATCAAATGATGATCTACTAATTTTTCCATTTCCTCCAATTATGTTGTAGTCATAGTTGTCCTCTGACCTCCTCTCAATCTTCTCCATGTTTGGATTGGTCTACTCCATGTTTCTTGGTGTACACTCTTTCCTTCCTCTCTTTCTTCTTGCATCTTCTCTTGCTTATCAACTTCTCTGCTTGAAGAATCCAAAATTTGATTGCTCTGTCAAACACCTCATTGTTGATGTCCATTTCTTCCTCCTCTTCATTTTCTCCTTGTTCCGCACCTTTAATTTTTCTTGTTTTCTCCTCAAGGTTCTTCCAAGGTTCTCTTTGTCATCTTTCAATCTTCTTGGGCTCTTCTTCATAATTTTTAGTTTGTTGTCTTGGACTATCAAGTTTTAATATAACCTTTGCATCCTTGGATGGTTCAATCATGATCTCTTGGTCATTTTTCTTGAACTTTTCTACATATCTTATCCTCTCTTGAAGTGTTTCCTCATCATTATGCCCTACAACACCATTTTCCTCTACCTCTACCACCATTTTCCTCTACCTCTTTCATGTTTTTGACTAACCACTCTTTGCTCTTCTCCCTATCAACCTTTATAACTACATTCTCTTTTTCATAAACATAAAGCACAAGGAAAAACATGCGAAAATGAAGTTATTTCATTCTGACCACTTTCAACCCTTTCTTGGCATGAGAATATGTCTATTTTCTCGAATTACATCCACTCTATGTTATTTCCCTTTTTGGGATAACCCTAAATCTTGCCACAGAATCAAAAGCTTAATATAGCTAAGGTTATGACTTACCACTTAGATCCTTAAAGATAGATAAACCTTGGTTTAGATCTTGTGATCATGCTAGAGATCCATCAGTCAAATAGCCTGACAATTGGTACTCCATAGTGAACCATCTCAAGTAGGCAAGCAGGTAGCTCAAGCATGCAAGCAACTAGCTCAAGAACAAAAGGAACCAACTCAAGTAGGAAAGAAGGTAGCTCAAGCACGTAAGCAACTAGCTCAAGCAAGTAGGAAAATAGCTCAATTAGATAAGCAGGTAGCTCAAGCAAGTAAGAAAGTAGCTCTAACAAGTAGGAAACTAGCTCAAGTAGACAAGCAAGTAGCTCAAGCATGCAAGCAACTAGCTCAAGCAAGTAGGCAACTAGATCAAGCAACTAGGTGACTAGCTCAAGTAGACGAGCAGGTAGCTCAAGCACACAAGCAAGTAGCTCCAACAAGTAGGCAACTAGATCAAGTAGACAAGCAGGTAGCTCAAGCTTGCAAGCAACCAACTTGAGCAAGTAGGAAACTAACTCAAGTAGGAAAGCATGTAGCTCAAACACACAACCCAATAGCTCAAGTACGCAACCCTGTAGCTCAAGCACACAACCCAATAGCTCAAGCAAACAACCAACCAACTTAAGCAACCTGATAGACAACATTTTTAAAATTTTCATAGATTTTAAAGCATAAAGTGATCATAAACACCATGACAAATTCCACCGTACATCACAAATGCATAGTTACTAGCTCTAAGATTCATCACATACATGATGGCTAACACACACATATACATAATGCATCTTAGATAGAAAGAATATCAGTGTATTGTGCACTACACCGTGGGTCCTATCCTTTCCTCCAGTATACATATGAGAACACAATATACATTGGAAGTCACAAAGCATATGAAAGGTGTACACATAGTTACATAAATACATGTAGGTCACAAAGTATACACATGGAAGGAATACACATATGGAGATATATTAACATAGACTGGCAAGAACATGCTTTGATACCACTTGTAATGTCCTTTTTTGGGATGACCCTAAATCTTTCCATAGAAGCACAAGCTTAATGTAGCTAGGGTTATAACTTAACACTTAGATCCTTAAAGAGAGATAAACCTTGGTTTAGATCCTATGATCATGCTAGAGATCCATCACTCAAATAGCCTGACAATTGGTACTCCATATTGAAAATTGGAATTAAGTATGAGTAAATCTATACTAGGCATCATACTCAACATTTTTCCATAATTGATCTCCCCGCTCATGTTGCACCACGGTAGGAATGTAAGATTAGAATGGTGGATCCCATGCTTGAACTAGACCCAAAGGTAGTACCCTGATTAATCAGGCAGAACCCCCTTGACCCTCATGGGCTCATCATGTCCCATTCCTAGGTGGCATATCTAGTGGAGACCAACCTAGACCCAAAGGTAGTACCTTGATTAATTAGGAAGTACCCCCTTGGCCCTCGTGGGCTCATCATGTCCCATTCTTGGGTGGCGTATCTAGGTGGCTCTATTGCATGAGTTCTCCTATGTGATCCCTCTTCCTCACCATGGTGGAACATGGACATCATAATACAAACAATCTACTAACTACGTAAATACATATGAACAATATACAAACATATAAATTTTTGAACCTATCACAAGTAGAGATAATAATAACCCATAATTAACAATTGTAAATTATATATGTATATATATACAATTATAATTATTTCTAATTGATTTTTAATTTATAATAACTTCTTTGCATATATATATATAACAATATTATTATAATATTATATTTAAACTTATTATTATTATATATAAATAATAATACACATATCTTTATCCTATTCTATAATTTTCCAAATAATTAAATAATAATCAACATGGCTTTACTCTATTCTATAATTTCCTTAACATACTATCAAAAGAAATGAGCAATAATAACACAACTACTTATTATGCTTCTTCCCTACTTTATGTTTTAGCAGAACCCTATCTCACAATGTCTTAGATATTATCCACAGTATGCAGCCTATACTTATTATGTATATTCCTCTTTCTATTCAATATCTTATCCTTATATTTGATTGATGCCTTTTGAATGTCTTTGGGGTCTCCTTAAATATCCTATTGGCGTCTCTTCCGAATTTTCATCACCTCTTGATGTATCCTTAACTAATTTTGATCAGTGCAAAGCTTAGAGATGATTGATTTCTACTTATCTAATGGCATTAGTTAGTAATTGATGTAACTAATTTTAGATATTAATAATAATATCAGATTTAATAATTGTAAATAATTACTGTGTGAATATCTTAATACTAATCAGATATTAGTAAGTGTAAATAATGCCAAATATTCTATTTGATGATTGCATGATAATTATAATATTATTTATAATAATATTTAAATTGATATATATATATATATTGATATTTATTTTATTTGTTTGTGGATCCTTTGTATTTTAATAATTAAAGTATAATAACAATCAATTACCAATATATATGCTATTAATTTATCTCAATGTGTTACAAACTTTTATATTGATATATTATGTATTTTACATTAATCTATTATAATGATTATAATATTTAGTATTTATATCTCGGTAATTACAATATTATATTTAATATTTATAATTATAATATTATCTTTGATAATTATAATTATAGTAATATTAAATAGTTAATGTTTTTAATATGTACTTTATTTATCTTGTTTCCGATGCTTTATATCTCAATGCTACAATTCAAGAGACATGACACTCTAACTCCCAAAACTGAATTCTAACTTCCCAAAACAAAAATTGCAAAGTTGTATGCACTTTTTGTTGACAACATTGACAACTTCTTACAACTTTTCTACCTCACCATCAAAATGGTCCCACATGGCCCCAAATGGTCCCAAATGAACTTATTTGCACAAATCAGCACAAAACAACTTAAAACCAAGGTTGGAGAACAAATCCAAAACTTTACAAAATGACAACAAAATAGTAAAATGGATGCCCCACAAACCCTCAAATAGGCAGGGTTTTTGCACAACAAAATGACAATAAGAAACACACTATTAGCCATTTCACCTCACATCCCATCAAATAAAATAGAAGATTCTACAAGTTTCTAGAATTTTTCACCATACAGATCATGAGAAATGATTTTTTTATCAAAACTGGAAACCTTAGTTTCTAAACATGGCTGCTAGGAAGATTGATTTATTAGACCAATCAAAAAATATTTTCTTTGGGATTGGTAAGAATGAAAAACATCTGAAATAAAATTATCTTTCCACCCATATAAGTTATAGGTTTGTACAAGGACATACAAGTTGAATTATAGGTTGTTTCAGATAGAAAACATAAGGAAAAACATGCAAAAATGAAGTTCTTTCATCCCAACCACCTTCCACCCTTCCTTGGCATGAGAATATGTCTATTTTCTCAAATTACATCCACTATAACTCCCAAAACTGAATTCTAACTTCCCAAAACAAGAATTGCAAAGTTGTATACACTTTTTGTTGACAACATTGACAACTTTTTACAACTTTTCCAACTAACCATCAAAAAGGTCCCAAATGACCTTATTTGTACAAATCAAAACAAAACAACTCAAAACCAAGGTTGGACAACAAATCCAAACTTTTACAAAATGACAACAAAATAGAAAAATGGATGTCCCAAAAACCCTCAAAGAGGTAGGGTTTTTGCACAACAAAATGACAATAAGAAACACAATGTTAGCCATTTCACCTCACAACCCATCAAATATTGACCTAGAGCTTGGAAATCTGAAAATCAAAATAGAAGTTTCTACAAGTTTCTAGAATTTTTCATTGTATGGAACATGAGAAATGAATTTTATTATCAAAACTGGAAACCCTAGTTTCTAAATAGGACTGCTAGGAAGATTGATTTGTTAGACCAATCAAACAATCTTTTCTTTAGGACTGGTAAGAATGAAAAACAACTGAAATAAAATTATCTTTCCACCCATATAAGTTGCAGGTCTATGCAGGGTCGTAAAAGTTGAATTATCGGTTGTTTCACACAAAAACATAAGGAAAAACGTGCAAAAATAAAGTTCTTTCATTCCAACTACCTTCCACCCTTGCTTGGCATGAGAATATGTCTATTTTCTCAAATTACATCCACTCTAACTCCCAAAACTGAATTATAACTTCCCAAAACCAAAATTGCAAAGTTGTATACACTTTTTGTTGACAACATTGACAACTTTTCCACCTAACTATCAAATTGGTCCCAAATGACCTTATTTGAACAAATCAACACAAAACAACTCAAAACCAAGGTTGGATAACAAATCCAAACATTTACAAAATGATAAAAAACTAGCAAAATGGATGCCCCTACATCATACTCCCTAGGGGAAAGAAATTTGAGTTCCATCTCAAATGATGATCAACTACTTTTTTTGCTTCCTCCAATTATGTTGTAGTCATAGTTCTCCTCTGACCTCCTCTTGATCTTCTCCATGCTTGGCTTGATCTACTTTTTATTTCTTGGTGTGCACTCTTTTCTTCCTCTCATTCTTCTTGCATCTTCTCTTTCTTATTAGCTTCTCTACTTGAAGACTCCAAGATTCAATTGCTCTATCATACACCTCATTGTTGTTGTCCATTTCTTCCTCCTATTCATTTGCTCCTTGTTCTTCACCTTTATTTTTTCTTGTGTTCTCCTCAAGGTTCTCTTGGGAATCTTTCAATCTTCTTAGGCTCTTCTTCATAAGTTTTAGTTTGTTGTCTTGGACTATCATGCTACAATATCACCTTTGCATCCTTGGATGGTTCAATCATGATCTTTTGGTCATTTTTCTTGACCTTTTCTGCATATCTTATCCTCTCTTGAAGTGTTTCCTCATCCTTATGTTCCGCAACACCATTTTCCTCTACCTCTTGCATGTTCTTGACCAACCACTCTTTTCTCTTCTCCTTATCAACTTGTATAACTACATTCTCTTTTTCATATACATGATTAAGACCAAGATTTGTACTTTCATTTACCTCTTCAATGGCCTGTTGCATGGATTTTCTTTCTTCCCTAACTTCATTGATTTAAAATTCGTCCTATTTGTATGCTTCATTTCCTTCTTCTGTAGCATTCTCCAAGGCTTCATGAAACTTTAGTTCATCTTCAATTTCCAAAGTAGTCATCCTTTGCCTTCTTCTTTTTTGAACAATCATCTTTATGGGCCATTTCACTTTCTTACGTATTGGCCAATGCTCAACAATTCCTTGGTATTCTTCCTCAAGCCACTATTGTACTACATGCTTAATGCCTTTTTCAAACTCTGTCACATCCCTATCAAAATCTTCATCTGATCTTATCTTATTGACTTTCATCTTCTCCTTCTGAGTTTGTTGTTGCATCTTTCTATCTCTTCTCTTTTCTTGACTTCTTCTTGTGACACCTCACCAAGGTTTTCTTTCCTTTTCCTCACTACCTAGTCTTTTGGAATCCAGGTTCTGCACTTGAACCTATCAAATGCAATAAGAAAACTTCCAAAAATTCCCTTTCCCTGATCTTTGGGCTTTGATACCAAAAATGATGCAAAGAAAGTACCTATACACAAACTCAAAGAGTTCTCTAAGGCAATGAAAATGTGGTTTGATAACAATAATTACAAGATTCTTGGACTTTCAAAGATAAAAGCACCTAACACCCTACAATTTATTCCAAAAACTTGCTTCTTTGAGTCTCAAACCCTCAAAGGAACTCAAAGTTCATCTTCCTTTTGGAAACCCATAATCTGAGACTATCTAACACACTCTAAAGACTCATTTCCAACTATTCTTGATAGTGATTAAACTTAAAACAAAGAAGTTTCAATAAACCCTCAAAGAGGTAGGGTTTTTACACAACAAAAGGATAGTAAGAAACACACCGTTGGCCATTTCACCTCATAGCCCATCAAATCTTGACCTCAGGCTTGGAAATCTGAAAGAAGGCATGAAAAAATAAGTTTCTACAAGTTTCTAGAATTTTTCATCGTAAGTATCATAAGAAATGATTTTTTTTATCAAAACTAGAAACCCTAGTTTTTAAACAGGGCTGCTAGGAAGATTGATTTATTAGACTAATCAAACAATATTTTCTTTAGGATTGGTAATAATGAAAAAAATATGAAATAAAATTATCTTTCCACCGGCCATATAAGTTGTAGGTTTGTACAAGGCTGTACAAGTTGAATTAGAAGTTGTTTGACACAAAAAACACAAGGAAAAACCTACAAAAATGAAGTTCTTTCATTCCAACCACCTTCCACCCTTGCTTGGTGTGAGAATATGTCTACTTTCTTGAATTACATCCACTCTAACTCCCAAAACTGAATTCTAACTTCTCAAAACCAAAATTGCAAAGTTGTATACACTTTTTGTTGACAACATTGACAGCTTTTGACAACTTTTCCACCAAACCATCAAAATGATCCCAAATGACCTTATTTGCACAAATCAACACAAAAAAACTCAAAATAAAGGTTGGAGAACAAATCCAAGCCTTTACAAAATGACAACCAAATAGCAAAATGGATGCCCTTGGCATTATACTCCCTTCAGGAAATTAATTTGAGTTCCATCTCAAATGATGATCAGCTACTTTTTCGATTTCCTCCAATTTTGTTGTAGTTGTAGATTTCCTCTAACCTCCTCTCGATCTTCTCCATGCTTGGCTTGATCTACTCCATGTTTCTTGGTGTGCACTTTTTTCTTCCTCTCTTCCTTCTTGCATCTTCTCTTGTTTATTAGCTTCTCTACTTGAAGATTCCAAGATTCGATTGCTCTATCAAACACCTCATTGTCGCTATCCATTTCTTCCTCCTCTTCATTTGCTCCTTGTTCTGCACCTTTAATTTTTCTTGTGTTCTCCTCAAGGTTCCTCCAAGGTTCTCTTGGGAATCTTTCAATATTCTTGGGATCTTCTTCATAATTTTTAGTTTTTTTGTCTTGGACTATCAATTTTTAATATCACCTTTGCATCCTTATGGTTCAATCATGATCTCTTGGTCATTGTTCTTGACCTTTTCTACATATATCATCCTCTTTTGAAGTGTTTCCTCATTATTATGCCTACAACACCATTTTCCTCTACCTCTTTCATATTTTTGACTAACTACTCTTTGTGCTTCTCCCTATCAACCTCTATAACTACATTCTCTTTTTCATACACATGATCAAAAGTAAGATTTGTACTTCCATTTACTTGTTCAATGGCCTGTTCATCTTCAATAAGCAATCATCCTTTTCCTTCTTCTTTTCTGAATAATTATCTTTATTAGCCATTTCACTTTCTT
The DNA here is from genome assembly GCA_007258455.2 of Sequoia sempervirens. Lineage (NCBI taxonomy): Eukaryota > Viridiplantae > Streptophyta > Pinopsida > Cupressales > Cupressaceae > Sequoia > Sequoia sempervirens. The sequence goes on from VDFB02270651.1 coordinate 83,677,436, forward strand.
ATGTATTGGCCAATACTCAACAAATCCTTGGTATTCTTCCTCAAGCCACTACTGTACTACATACTTAATGCATTTTTTGAACTCTGCCATATCTCTATCAAACTCTTCATCTGATCTTATCTTATTGAATTTCATCTTCTCCTTCTGAGTTTGTTGTTGCATCTTTCTATCTCTTCTCTTTTCCTAACTTCTTCTTGTGATACCTTACCTAGGTTTTCTTTCCTTTTCCTCACTACCTAGTCTTTTGGCATCCAGGTTTTTCACTTCAACTTGTCAAATGCAATACACAAACTTTCTAAAACTTCCCTTTCCTAGATCTTTGGGATCTGATACCAAATTGATGGTAGCACATGCTACTATAGACTAAACATTAATAGTACAATCTCTAGAAGGTAACATTAAAACAATAATCTCAAACTATAGAAGGATTCTTTATCAAATGTGACAATGTTATCATGGAATCTAGCAACACTCGTTCCATGGATAACCCCCCTACGAAACTTGTTTGTTTCCTTGGTTTGTGAAGTTCAAGTACGCAAAATGAGGTGATTATTGAGCCATCTCAAAATGCATTCCAAAGCCTCAAAAAATCAATTTGAGCATACCCCTATGTTTTCCTCGCGAAGACCTTCGAAACGAGTACCTTCACGAAGTCTCACTATTCATACTTAGTGAAATTGTGAAATGTGCAGTTGCACCCAAAAACAATGCTCCTGCCCATGTTGAAAAATTTGACTAAGTGTTGAAAAGTGCAAGGGTGCCAAAAATCAGTGCCCCTGCATGAAAGTGATCTCAAAAATATGTACAAGTGCTGAAAAAGTGTTCCTTTACACATCTTTGCTAGACTTAGCCAAAACTAGCTTAGGCACACTTTTTCAAGTCTTTTGCACTTATCGCTTTTAGTGCCATATTTTATACCTCAATTAATTGGGGGACTTGAGTTGGTTTTTAACACTTGTAAATCACTTAAAAGTTATTTTGGTTCACTTCATTTCATTTTAACTTCATTCCTTCCACTTCCAACGTGTTGGGCGAACTCCTCTCTTCATCCAAAACGCATTTTTTGGAGGATGTTCTCCTTGCTCGAGCTAGGGTTTTGAGTTCTTGTTTTAGGTATGGTTTTTATTATTTTCTCCTTGTTTTTAATCTTTGCTTTTGTTTTATCTTATAGTTCTATGAATGTATTTTTAATGATTAATCATCATCCATTCATGCGTTTTCTTTCTCTCACATGTTTTCTTTCTTTCTTTTCTATCTTCGGTGTTTTGTGTTGATGCGTGGGTGTTTTCTTCTTGCCCTTTTTGCATTTCTTATTTGTCTTCATGTGTGTTGCTCAACCTCACGTATTTTCTCTTATGATCATGGTTTGTTTGTCTATTTTTTCCCTTCTTCTTCCCACATCCCTTCTCTTCAAACATCGGTTGAGTTTTCATTTGTTTCAGCTTATCACTATTTTACACCAAAGTGTATTGGCATAAGAATGTAGGAGTTTCTTTCCAAAATGTGTTTCACAAGTGTTGGCTTTGAGAAATTCATGCTTTAAAAAGTCAAGCATTGTTTTCCAACATCATTGCATCTTATTTCCAAGATCATGCTTCAAATGCAGAGGCGCTAAAAAAGTGTGCCATTATATTCAAATGGCCTTCAAAGAAATCCTAACACTTAGGTGCAGGAGCACTGCTTTTTAGCACCCCTTCACTAAAGTCACTTTTCCCCAAAGTGGAGGAGTGCTAAATTTTTGTGCCCCTACATTTTTAACTATTTATCCTCAGAAGCACTTCAAACTTGCTAGTTTCATCCTAACCCTTGTTCCTTCCACTTTGTGCATTGTTTTGTGTGCCTTGTCACTCACTCCATGCTTTCTCATCATCATTGCTTGCTTCACGCATCTCAATGTTGTTTTTCAACTAACATTTGGTTGACTCCACATCTTGCAGTCTCTTTTTAAAGATCCTCAAAGTTGTTGATCATAGTTTTAGTTGCTCTCAGATGACTACCAAAAAACCTTCGTCATCTTCAAAAATTGAAGACAAAATGAAGTATAAGTATCAAGGTGTCTATCCGCCGACTGTAGCGGTTCCTAAGGTGGAAGAGATAAAAGACATAGAGGTTGGTCATCAAGACCTAGTTGATTTTGTAGAGAAAACTGAGAAGAATCCTCTTGATGATTCAATGAGAGCAATTGTACATAGTAACCTTCATTTGGTATCTATGTTCCCTATTGCTGCACATAATATAGAAATTGTCCTTCAAGTTGCATCCCACTACATTAGGGAAAGCAGAAGTGTGGTTGATTCTTCTGGGCACGAGATTTTAAGACTCGACCCTAACTTCCTTGATATTGTGTTCAAAGTTCCACAGATGGAGAAGTACATGGATATCTCGATACAAAAAGCACAAAAAGTTTATGACATTGATCCCGACAAGGATAAAATCTTGATAAATAGCCAATGGTTGAAGAAGCCTAGGAAAACTATTTCCAGATGGCCAAAGGGACTTTTGCGAAGTGATTTCAAAGAAGATGTCAAAGATATGATCACATTCTTGACCAGAGTGAAGGGCTTGCTTGAATCATCCACTTTTAATGACTGGATGTATGAATACATCAGAAGCATAAGAAGACAAAAATTTCACATTGATTGGGGAAAACAAATCAGCGATGAAATACATGAACAACTGATCAATGTGCCTTCAACATTAAAATTCTATATGACTTCTTAACTGGTGTATGCAATAGTTGTGATGAGGCAACTTCTGGGTCTATCCACAAAAAGGAATCAAATGTTAGTACCTGTGTATAAATTTTTATATCAACTAGAATTGAAGAAAAGCTTTCATCATTTCAGGAGGGTTATTGATGCTTTCTTTGTGCCTCTGCTTTTCAACTTTGATTTGATTCTCGAGAGGAATAGGGTATCTGATGAGGCCTATAAGGCGGTAAGTAAGGTTGGAAGAAGACTTAGATGAAGAAGAAGATTCTGAAGATGAACAAGAGTCTAAAGGTGATTCTGAAGGTGAACTAGAGTCATAAGGACAAGAGGGTGATCAACAGGAACTCAGACATGATGAAGAAAGAACTATGTCTCCATCTGAGAATGTAGTTGAAGAACTTCCCAAAACATACTCGCCTGTGACTTCAAATTTTCCTCATACACCTCTAAATCCAAACACTCCACCACCACCTATTCCTACATCACCTATCCCTACCACTGTGATACCCGTAGTGAGTGTTTCACCTACCCTTGCAACATCAACCATACTTGATACTCCATTAGTGACAAGTATACACACGGTTGGAATTTTATCTAGCCCTCCATCATCTATTCCTAGCCTGTCATCATCGTCATATGATATCACTTTAGAGACTGATTTTAATCGGTTCATGAATGAGTCAATGCATGATTAGCTCAATGTGCAAATTACAGGAGCAGTTATGACAGATATTGAGCCCATTGTCACAATACCAGTTGCTACTTCAGAAGAGATGGTGACAAGAGAGTTGACAGTTAATCCAGAAGCTCATACCAGCTATCTTCCCCCTTGGTTGATATCTCAGGTGTTGAAGCGAAAGAAGCAGATGATTACTCTAAAAGAGCTTGACCTTGAAGAGATAGTCCCTCCAAAAGCTAAAGGGAAGAAAAAGGAAAAGGTGTACTTGTAGCTGAATGTCGACAAAATTGGTCAGAAGTATGCAAAAATTGGCATACCACCTCATGAAGAAGGAGACGTCAACATGGAGGAATACACAGTGACAAGGTTCTAGCTTGGAAAAGTTACAAACGAAAGTGCAAAAGCAGATGCACAAGTCACTTTGGATATTTTGGCTAGAAGACTGGATAAAATGGAACAAACTCGTAATATGTACAAATAGAGGGTAGAGCATTATGCAACTATTGTGAGGAGACTTGCAAGATCTACAAGCATTTTGCAACCTTTAGCAATGGTAAGTGTTGAGGACCTAGCTGTCAAGAAAGTTGAGAAGTTCGCCTCTAAAGGTAGGGTGTTGTATGATTTTGTCAAAAAGATCATAGAACACGGTTCTCAAATTATAATTACCGTGGATGAAAAAGATACTCTAATAGACAAACTCAAAATAGAGCTTGAAAAGAAGGAGAGGGTGCTTTACCAAGAGCAAAAGGAGATGGAAAAATGCCTGTTGTGGTGGTCACAAATGAAATAGGCAAAGCTTAGTAAATTGGTGGAAGTCGGGGTGATTCCCGACAGAGGAAAATACATAGAGGTAAGAGAATCTTTGAAGCATCGTATTCACGTGTTCGATTCTCTTACATAAGATCTCCACCAAGTATAGGAAGATGTCGAAGGGCATCGTGTGATTCTTGAAAGAGGAATCAAAGAGTTACCAGGGAAGTTTCTTGAGGAGAATCTTATCTTCCTACCAGCCACAGAACTATCCCAGATCTTCAAGGAAGCCATCATGAAATTGATTGACAATACAAACTTTTCAGAAGCCTCGTTGGATGTCATTTGTGATACAAGGCTTACATTGGATATCCTTAAAACGCATCTTGATAGGTGCAAGAAGGTTCACTCATCTTCCATGAGATCGATCACGAGGGTTCACACCATTGTGGATTACACCATTGGTCCAGATGAGAAATTCATGTAGGAAACTAGGATGAAGTATGAGGACTTCTGCGCCCAAGCAAGGAACCATGAAGATTCCTAATTTCCTAGTGTTCAAATTTTTGATGCTTTCCCCTGTGCATCTTTTAAATAGTTTTTGACATCTTAAATGTCATTCTTTGAAATGTAATTACACCAAATCTGAGATGTAATGTTTTGAAAAAAAATTACACTTTGACTTTGGTGAAAGTTAGGTGATATTTTCCTTAATTAGCTCACCTAACTTTCCTAATTTTTCTCATCCCTCTTTCTATAAATATGAGGTATTTCTATTGTATTATTTATCCTTTAGTTTTTGCAAAGAAGTGCTGCTCAATTTGCAACAAATTGTGAAACTTTGTGTTCATGTTTTGTGGATCTAAATCTGAATCAATAAAGAAATAAGTTGCATACCAGACTTTGCATTGGATCAATTGTCTCTTGGATTTGATTGAGATTGGTGGTGAATAGTCTATGAGATCTGAAGGACTCTAAGTAATTCATGTAAACTTTGTGTTACATCTTTTATTTGGATTTATATTTTTGTTTGATTAACTATTGTTGAATGATCTACAAGACTTTGTGCTTCTAATGCAACAAATGACATATCTCTCATAGATCCACCATTGAAAAAGCTACATAATGACTTTTTGCCTTTGTGAGCTTTCCCTTTTCTTTTACTTGTTTATTGTTAATCACTTCTAGTACCTCTACACTTTTCTTTGATAAGATAAAGGTATCGGCATTACTAATTGTTGATCATTTAAGGTTATTGTGAATTGAGAACTTCCAACAGTGAAGCATTGTAAACATCTTCTCTCAAAAAAGAGAGAAGGATGAATGTGACACAACCCCCTCACTTTGTAAGTATTGTGTACATTGTGTAATTACTTTATTTGTTTTACTATAGCTTCTGTCAACAGTAAGAAGGGGGCCTCCCCTTTCTGAGAGGAGAGATTTATATCTCACATAGCTATGGCTGAAGTCCTAGTTGTGTAATCTATCGAAAAGTTGATTACATAATTTTCACCCAACAAAAAAGAATTTTGATAAACCACATTCCTCACATAGGTGACACACACTAATCTTGTAAAAAAAAAAAAAACCAAACAACATATATATTATCCAAAATTCCAAGCTTACAACCCTCATTACAAGGAAACAGAGCTTTAAATATACACCAATCTAAGCAATCAAAACTGAGTTCAAGGAAGTCAAATTCCTGAATTGACGGACAACAACACCCCCCCCCCCCCAAATTGATACACTATTATGTCTAGCTATGTTTTCTATCACTTCACTCACCTCATCCCAGACACTCATGCTCTTTTTTTGTTGTTTTTGTCTTCATCTTGCTCGATCTTCTCCCAGAACCATTCCCTAGAAGCAATCACTTGGAATCGATTTAATTTTTTCTAATAATCAAACTCTTTGCTCAAGCAGAACTAAATCAAGAATTGGGAAAATTATTTCTTCTTGTTGTAGGCCAAAACTCTCATACCAAAAACTATCTCGATTCTTTGTTTCTCTCTTTCTTCGTTTCTAAGAACAATTCACAAATACCTTCCTCTTTCTTCTCCATCATTCCTCATTCTTGGTTCTCTTCTCCTCATGCACTATTTACTCTACCTCCTTCCCCACGTGGACTTGTTCCAACTCTTTTTCTATCCCAAAGAAATCCCGATCAACCTTCTCTCCATGTTCATTTTTTGTTCTCTCTAAATAGAGGCAATTGGTTCCTTCCCAAAATCCCAAAATAGTTATTGTTGCCTCCTCTTTTTCTCGATGCAACTTCCTTCACTATCTTGTTTTTCTCAAGGAGAAAAGAAGAATAAATGCCACATATAGATCGCAACATGTCATAAGGAGAATTAAAAACCAGCTAACAAAAACCAAAATTGCAATACAAATGGAAAATAAAATTAGAATTGAATTGATGCCCCTACATTAGGCTCCCCAGGGGACAAAAGAAGACATGTGCTCCTGCACATGAGGCCATTAATCAAAAATTATCTACCTCAGTTCTTTTCTTCTGCCTTTTCCACAATCATGCTGGAACAATTATCACATTTTTCCAATAAAATAATTATCACATTTTTCACAAGATTCTAGGACTTTCACAGATAAGAGAACCTAACACCCTACAATTTATTCCAAAAACTTGCTTCTTTGAGTCACAAAACCTTAAAGGAACTCAAAGTTCATCTTCCTTTTGGAAACCCAGACTCTAAGACTATTGAACACTAGCATCAAGTGTGAGGAGTGTTGACTGGACAGGGGCTCCTAGACTTCCCATAGTTAACAATTTCTCTTCATTTTTCAACTTTTGCTTGTTTTTTCTTCTGGTGAGACCTGCCTCTGACTTAGATGGGTTGGGAATCTAGTACTGCCAACTGATAAAATCTATTTGACCATGGCAATCTCATGTTTGACCATTGTTGAAGTGATCCCCAACTTCATACCAACATCTGGCATCCACTGATCGTGATTGCAAACGTTGAAAGTTGTTGACGGAGGTCAAAGTGGAAGAAAGGTGAATTATGGTAAAAAAAATTCTAAGTGTTGAAAACTTGGGAGTGTTGATTGGACAAGGGCTCCCAAGATCACCAATGTTAGCCATTTTTTCATATTTTCCAATTTTTTACTTTCTCCATTTTGTGTGAAGCCAATGACCTTTGTTTGATCTTCATTTTCAGATAGCTAGTGAATAATAGAGTCAAAAAGTCAATCATCCTAGTAAGCATGATCATATCTAAGTTGAAAGGTACCATCTGCCAGCTTTTATCATTGCATTTGACAATTTTCTGAAAGCCAAAATGAAGAAGTTTTGAAAGTTTTCAAAAAAACATGAAAAATATTCTAAGGCATAAGAAGTTGGGCGCCCTTCTTGGCCAGGGGCACCCAAGTCTTCCAGACTTAGCCAAAATTCTGATATTTTCAATTTTCTTCTTACTTCCTTTGTTTTGTGTGTTTTTGCCTCCATTTGATCTACAATATTTGTCATCCAACTGATCCTCAACACTAGATGATGGATTCATTGAAGAGCCTGAACATAACTGAGGTGATCTCTAGCTTTTCCCAACCATAAAATTGCTTTTGACTACTTTTGACCAGATTTGAGTTGGGCAGGTGGGAAATATTTGCACATTTTTCGAGAAACATAGAAAATAAACTAAGGCAAGAGCACTTGGGTGCCCTGCTTGGCTAGGGGTGCCCAAGGCTTCTTGAGTTAGAATTTTTTTCAATATTTTCATCTTTCATTAATTTCCATTCATAGTCTTTGCCAGCTACATCCTTGGAATTCACTGTTTTTCATGCAATGGCTAAATTTGACTAAGGCATGAAAAGCTAGGAGTGTTGACTAGGAAGGGACACCTAGGATTACTAGACTTAGAAAATTTTCCATGAATTTCACAAATTCTAGGCACCTCTAGCTAGTAGGGGTGCCTAGGCTTCCTAGTGTTAGAATTTTTTTTGTAAATTTGACTATTTTTAGATTCCCCTCCTTTGTTCACTATTTCTCATGCATCTTTCTCCATTTTACATCATTTGTGCAACATTGAGACCTTGAATCTAACACATAGCAGTTGACCATCCTCTTGATGACCTCAGAGCTCCTGTTTTACCTTCTGAAAAAGTAGAATAGACCCACTAGAGAAATACTAATCTTTTGACAATTCTAACTTGACTAGCCTGATCGGGAAGTATTTTCAACCAATCAAAATCAGTTTGATCCTTGGAAACAAAAAATATATTTTTAGAAAATTTTACCAATATCCATTTGAGAAGAAACCCAAAAAACCTTGACTCAAGTCTATTTTTAGAAACTTTCTATTTTTAATTGATTGATGATGACAATTTTTACAAGACTCTTTTACTCATTACAAAATGCCTTAATGAAGAAATTATTTTTGATTGGGCACGACATAACTGAAAGGAACAATACACCAAATTTGAATTATATAGAGGCAATTGTTATCAATAGTTGAAGGGAAAATGAAATGAGTATAACAAATATCAATAGGGGAGAAATTCTTGACATTATATTCCCTTAAAATTAGCTGGATATATTAAATGCTTATTTGTTTTGGGATGTCAACAAAATTTTGAGATTTTTATCAATAAATGCCAATTTTGTTGGAAAAAACGTAAATTGAGCAAAGTGGACATTTTTTCGTTCAATAGGAAATAGATTAGAACAAAAAGTGAGTTCAAATCTAAAAATTTGGCTATTGGACAGATGATACATTAAAATATGAAAACTAAAAAATTAACCAAAATCATAGTTAGGTTTAATGCAATGATTGCAGGCTATGTTTAGAATGGCCACAATGAGAAAGCCGTGTAGTTGTTTTTTTTAGATGTTACAAGATGTTAGACCAGATGAGACCACATTTGCAAGTGTTGTAATAGCTTGTGCTAGTCTTGCAGCTCTGCAATAGGGTAAGCAAGTTCATGGACTTGTAACTAAAAGTGGATTGGAGTCTAGTGTGTTTGTTCGAAGTGCCCTTGTTGATGTGTATTCAAAATGTGGAAGTACAGAAGATGCACAACAAGTGTTTGACAATATGCTAGAAATAAATCTTGTGTCTTGCCATCTGGCAGGGATTGTAGTTGCAGCACAACTCTTGTTGCAGATTCTTTTTCTCAAGAATGCTTTCACAAGGGAAGAATGTAGGAGCATAGCTAAGGAACACGACTTGTTTGACATAATGCCTCAAACAAATGTGTCATTGTGGACTGCAATGATTGCAGACTTATATGCACAATGGCTTTGTTGAAAAGGGTTTAGAAATTTTCAAGCAAATGCAATTTCTAGGTGTAAAACCAAATTCCACAACCTTTGGCAATGTAAGATTGATGCATCAAAATATAAACGTCAATGATCTGGTTTCTTTATAGGTTCCATAGATCTTGCCAGTCTGAGAAGATGGTGAAAGTTCAAATCATTATCTTTACCTTAGAATTCTTAAAGTGACGTACATTTGTATCTAAATGTCTTAAATTTTAAATTATGTTTGGAGGTAGTGATGTAGCCAAAGAAAGATATTTTAAACCTTGGGGATTTGCCTCCCTTTGGTTGTGCTTGTAGTCTTGTCCTTTAACAGGGTTGTACCTATTGTCAAATAAAGTTTACACCCTTGCTAAGCTATCAACTATAGCAACCTATTGACACATGGGAACATTTCGAGGTTGTGGGTGACCTGGGAATGAAGTGGACCTCCAAATTATGGGTTGGTTCCCCTTAAGATACTTTAAGAAAAATCGAATAATAATAACAGAAAGAGTAAGAAGGATGTAATTGAAATTAAACCCTATACTAACAGGTGATACACCAAAGATCAAAATATGACAATACTCAGAAAACTCACAGAGAATCTCAATAGAGCTATACAATCTCACAATACAAAGATTTATGTTTACAAAAATGAGTCTATGTAAGGCTCCGACTGTTCTAATGCTTAACACAAGGAAAACAAGATGTTCTCATAGATATATGCGCAATAGAAAGAGAACACAAACATAAATAAACTTTGTGACATAATATCCTTTGCATCCAATACTGAAGGAATTTGATAAAATAGAGAATTACCTGGGATTTTATCATGCAACTCACAAGCAGTTACTAAAACAACAAAGAAAATCTGTGAAGGAAAAAAAAAAATTCTATTAAGAAAATAATGAGTTTCTATGTTACAGATTTGTAGTATTTATCAAAGAAAATGAGTTACAAAGTTTGAATGATGCTTTTTCAGTAGTCTCCTCACTAAGAACTGCTTTACAAAAAGGAAAAAAATGCCATATATACAACCAAAGAGTGTCAGCCCTTGCCTTAGGGTTTTCAAAATTGAGTCGGCGCCTGGACACGTCGGCCCTATAAGTGCTTGGAATGAAGTCAATGAGACATTCAATGCATATTCCCTGCTCATGTCAGTGAAAGCTTGCTCCTGGGTAGGTCTTTAGATCTTTTACAGCGACCGCATTAACTTGCAGCCTCTGTGTCCACCCTTGGGTTTTCGCCAGAGTTGCCTTGAATGCTCTGCGACGTGGTCATTAATGCCACTCCACTTTCTCCAACCAACCTCACCAGTTGTTGTCGTGACTCACAGTTTCTCCTTCTTCAGCCTTCCTCTCGCTCTAGATCCTTCTTCAAGTCAGCCATCTTTGAGAAGTGCCATCAGATTTACCTGCTAGATTTAGCTCCATTACTTCACCGATCACCTTCGATCTCAAAGTAGAGCGATGTCGGCATGCTCCGTTGATTTCGTTCGCAGGGGGAAGTCGAATATTCAAACTGCCCGTGATTTTCCCTAGCACCTTCTAATTGGTTGAGTTTGTGCCAGGTAGATCCCAAGGCGATCAAAGGTTGCTTTAGAAGGATCGCATGTCGGCGAGACTTTAGATGTCGGGGAGAAGTCATAGCGGGTGGCTAGAGTAATACCGATGCCATTTTCATTTGGCAAGACATCTGAAGGTCAGCAAGAAGTTACAGCGAGCCCCCTGATTCTTGCAAAAATCTCTTTCGTCAGCGTGACCTTCACCCTTCGGCAAGACCCTTTGCGAACACACCTTGCTTTCCCCGAGCTACTCTGTCGGCATGACATTTGGGTGTCGGCGAGACCTCCTGCCAAGCTCACTTCCTTTTGGCAACGTTCACTAGTTGACAAGACATCACCGGGTCGGGGAGACCTTTTTCTGACTTGGAACGTTATACCAAAGTCTCCCTCAATCAGCAAGACCCTTTGCATCGTTGAGACATTACAACGATTCCTACATCCTTTGTCGAAACCAACACCTCCTGCCAAGGCTTCTTCATCTGTCGGCGAGACTCCTGAGTGTGGGTGAGAGATATTACCAAAAGCAAAATGCTAACCCAAGACCCATCATTCCATCGGCGAGACATCATGGCGAAACTACTTTCTTTGGCTGAGACCAACTCCGTTCGCCGAGACATTAACATGTCAGCAAGATATTCTAGCGAAGGCACCAACCTTTGCACTGAGGATTTTCAAAACTGGCGGGGGTGGGGCAAAGACGAAACAGGAACCGAGACTGGGGGGAGAAAGGGGTGAAAGTGAAGAAAGATGAATCCCGACGAAATTGGGATCGGGACCAAATCCATCCCTGAAACTTTCTTCAAGTTTCGAGTTCGGATTCTAACCCGATCCTGCCCCCTACAAAACATGAGGGAGAAAGGAAAAAGAAGAAAAACATAAGGGGAAACCAAGGAGGAAGAGACCACCTTTGATCCCAGGCCACAAAGAAAAGAAAAGAAGAAAGAGCAGGACTGGGACTGGGACTAGAACGGAGACAGGAATCGAAACTTTTTAGAAAAGTTCCAAGTTCTGGTTCCGGCCCAGGCCCGGGCGTGCTCAAAAGAAAGAAAATACACAAATGAGAGACAAGGCCGGATTGGAACTAAGACTGATCCTGGGCAAAACAGAGTGGGGGCGGGGGTGGAAAGAAACCCAAAACTGAAACTTTCATCAAGTTTCAATTTCTGATTCCATCCCAAACCTGCCTCCAATAAAGGCAAGGAAGAGAGGAAAAAGGACGAGGAAGAAAAGAAAGGGAAAAACCACCCCACAGTCAAAATGAAAGGTTAAAGAAGAGAACGAGACACACACGAGCGCGGAACCAAAACCAGAACCAGAACGAAAATGAAAACGGAAACTGAAACTTTAGAAAAGTTCCAAGTTTGGGTTCCGACCCAGTTCCGCCCCTGGCAGAACAAGGAAAAGGCAAGAAGAAAGAAAAAGGGAAAGAAGGAAAATACGAGGCAAAACATAAAATGAAACCCACCCCCAAACTAAAGACCTGCACGTTGGGCTCAACCCTCTTGGGAGCCACATTTGATCCACGTGTTGAATTTAAACATCATTTTCCCCTACATCTGCACAAGAAGCAAACAAGTTAGAAAAACATGATCCTGATGCAAGTGTTCCTTCATTTGGTCTTCGAGAACCTCTGTAAACATGGGTTACCCTGCCTGATTGAGCCCATAGGTGAAAAATGGGTAACATTTCTAGCGACCTTTGCTGGATGTTTGCCTGCTAAACATGGAAACCAGTAGCCTAGGCCTATCCATTGGGGATGGAGTCATTGGGAAAACTCAGAAACAGACTTGTAGCAGCCTTGTGCATGGCTGTAACTCATCTCAAGACTCACTAGAACACTTGGAAACTTATTGAAAAAAAGAAAAGCTAAAATAAACTATTTACATGTGTTGAAACAACACTTAGGGAAAGAAATAGCAACTAAACCTACCCTACACTAACCAATAAGAAATTGATAAAACAAACCCATTGACAAGTTGGGTAAAATAACTACCCTTTCTAACAAATTTACAATATTTGCCATGCTGGAGAACAACTAAAGAGAAATGAAGCATGCATGACAATTCAACTGATGGCTGCAAGATCTCTTGCAGAACATATTTAGGCTTACTAACCTTTCCATACGGAATGCAAACATTCCCATTCTGAGGTGGAAAGGTAACTTGAGTGCGCTCCTCCTGAGCAGTACCCTCATGCTTGGGTGTAGGATTCATCCTTGGTGTTGTATTGGACTCCATCTGAGCTAAGTACTTGATTGGACAGCCCCTGGTAAGGGTAAAGCTTGAACTCTCCTTGCTGGCCTCTCGTTGATCTCTAAAGACTTCATCTTTTCCTTGAAAAGATGCTAATTGAAGGTAATGTGTAGGTTGTTCATTGGCTACTATAGTCTGATCCTCTTGACTAAGGAGCTGATATCCCTGTTGGATAACTGAAAAAAAATCTTCAAACTGTGGCTCCTTATGATCTTTTTCCATGATAGAATACACCTGCTCCTCAACAAGGTGGGGAAGCTCTTCTAATAAGTTCACAGGCTACAAGGCATTATCTTCAACAACTTCTTTAATAGTCTCACCAACTTGAATGGGCTGATCACATGCTTCCCCTTCATATGATACTAGTTCATCATCAGGCATAGATGCTATCCTGCATGTGAGATCTTCATCTCCATCAAAAAATTGAGGAAGTTCATCGAACAAGTTAGCAATACTCTCTGGGTGTTCCAAACCAACTGGTAAAATAGGAACCTGCATGTTCTCTTCAGCTTGCTCAACATAACCAGGTAGTTGATCAAATAAAGAAGTCAATTGTTCCTCTTCATGTGGCTCCCTTTGCAGTGAACCTTGGGTATCCTCTGCCTGCAAGTGAAGATCTTCAACTGTTTGATGTCCTAATTCCCGCCTCTCTTCCTATTTGAGATTTTCTTGCTGTAGTCAGTAACATGCTACAGCTAAATGCATTGGATTTACTTTGCTAATTCTCTCCTTGAGGAGTAAGTCATTTGGATCAATGGACTAGTCTTGAGGGATGATGGATTGATCTAGTTCAGGTACTACCTTCTCTTGCATCGAATTGAATCCCTTAAAGCTTGGAATTTCAAACTGAGAAGACTTACTAGGGAAGTCAAGAAGCTAGCTTTGCCTGAAGCTAGCAAACTTGTATTTGGGAACCTCCTGTTCAGAAAATTTTAGCCTCTTTTCTGCCTCTTTTGTAGCCAGCTACTGGGAAAGTTTCTCTTCAAATTGCTTCTTTTACAGCTCCTCCATTAGTTGATGCTGATAATCAGAGTAAGCTTGAGTGTTCTGCACCTTATTAAAGAGTAGCTTCATTTGTTCTTCCTTAGCAGGTATTTCCTGTTCAAGGCCTTCCTCGAACTAGACTCTTTTTGCCACTCTTTCTTGATCATAAAAACTGACTTGCTCAGCCCCCTCTAGCTATCACATAATGGTACCCTGCTACATCTTGATATCAACCAATACCCTAGATAGGCACACGAGCAGCTTACTAATATCATTAATCTTCATATTGTGAAGACCTTGACTGAGATCCCACAATGTACGGTCAATCTATTGGAGCAGGTCTAATACACTTTGATATGGATGTGTAGGAGCAACATACTCATGATATGGAGGGTAGTAGTAAGCATCTTCATAATTACTTGACATCTTTTCAGTCAAAGAGCTAGAAACTCAAAATTAATAGATTATTTTGAGACATACCAAGACTTGTGTCTGTGAAACCAGAAGATTTGAGCTTGGAGTCGCCAAGTATGTAAAGAAAATTCCTCCAAAAGGCTGAAACTACTGCTGCACATACCAAACAGTAGTAATAAAATGTATAAACATGAACTGAGAAACAGTTCACTGTCCCACCGGGCGTGCCAAAAACTATTGTCAAATAAAGTTTGCACCCTTGCTAACCTATCAACTATAGCAATCTATTGACACATGGGAACACTTCGAGGTTGTGGGTGACGTAGGAATGAAGTGGACCTCCAAATTATGGGTTGGTTCCCCTTAAGATACTTTAAGAAAAACTGAAGAATGATAACAGAAAGAGTAAGAAGGATGTACTTGAAATTAAACCTTATCACTAACAGGTGATACACAAAATATCAAAATACGAGAATACTTTAGAAAACTCACAGAGAATCTCAATAGAGCTAAAAAATCTCACAATACAGAGATTTATGGTTACAAAAATGAGTCTATGTAAGGCTCCGACTGTTCTAATGCTTAACACAAGGAAAAAAAGATGTTCTCACGGATATATGCGCAATAGAAAGAGAACACTAACATAAATCAACTTTGTGACATAATATCCTTTGCATCCAGTACTGAAGGAATTTGATAAAATAGAGAATTACCTGGGATTTTATCATGCAACTCACAAGCAGTTACTAAAACAACAAAGAAAATCTGTGAAGGAAAAAAAAAACTTTCTATTGAGAAAATAATGAGTGTCTGTGTTACAGATCTATAGTATTTATCAAAGAAAATGAGTTACAAAGTTTGAATGATGCTTTTTCAGCAGTCTCCTCACCAAGAACTGCTTTACAAAAAGGCAAAAAATGCCATATATACAACCAAAGAGTGTCAGCCCCTACCTTAGGGTTTTCAAAACTAAGTCGGCGCCTAGACACGTCGGCCCTAGAAGTGCTTGGAATGAAGTCAATGAGGCATTCAATGCATATTCCCTGCTCATGTTGGTGAAAGCTCGCTCCTAGGAAAGTCCTTAGATCTTTTACAGTGACCACATTAACTTGCAGCCTCCGTGTCCACCCTCAGGATTTCACCAGAGTTGCCTTGAATTCTCTGCAACGTGGTCATTAATGTCGCTCGACTTTCTCCAGCCAACCTCACCAGCTGTCGTCGTGACTCACAATTTCCCCTTCTTCAGCCTTCCTCTCACTCCAGATCCTTCTTCAAGTCAGTCATCTTTGAGAAGTGCCATCAGATTTACCTACTAGATTTAGCGACATTACTTCACTGATCACCTTCGATCTCAGAGTAGAGCAATGTCGACATGCTTCGTTGATTTTGTTCACAGGGGGGAAGTCAAACAGTCAAACTGCCCGTGATTTTCCCTAGCCCCTTCTGATTGGTCGAGTTTGTGACAGGTAGATCCCAAGGTGATCAAAGGTTGCTTCAGAAGGATCGCATGTCGGCGAGACTTTAGATGTTGGGGAGAAGTCATAATGGGCGGCTAGAGTCATACCAATGTCATTTTCATTCAGCAAGACATTCGACGGTCGGCAAGAAGTTACAGTGAGCCCCCTGATTCTTACAAAAATCTCTTTCATTGGCGTGACCTTCACCCTTCAGCAAGACCCTTTGCGAACACACCTTGCTTTCCCCAAGCTACTTCGTTGGCATGACATTTGGGTGTCGGCGGGACCTCCTGCTGAGCTCACTTCCTTTTGGTGATGTTCACTAGTCGGCAAGACATCACCAGGTTGGGGAGACCTTTTTCCAACTTGGAACGTTATACCAAAGGCTCCCTCAATCAACAAGACCCTTTGCATTGCTAAGACATTACAATGATTCCTATATCCTTTGCCAAAACCAACACCTCCTACCGAGGCTTCTTCATCTGTCGGCAAGACTCCTATGTGTCGTTGAGAGATCTTACCGAAAGCAAAACACTAACCTGAGACCCATCATTCCATTGGCGAGACATTATGCCTTTGCCAAGCCATCATGGCGAAACTACTTTCTTTGGCCGAGACTAGCTCCGTTCGCTGAGACATTAACATGTTGGCAAGACATTCTGGTGAAGGCACCAACCTTTTCACTGAGGATTTTCAAAACTAGCCAAACAAGTTTCGGTTTCGGGACGAAATCCATCCCTGAAACTTTCTTCAAGTTTCGGGTTCGGATTCCGACCCGATCCCGCCCCCAACAAAACATGAGGGAGAAAGGAAAAAGAAGAAAAACATAAGGGGAAACCAAGGAGGAAGAGACCACCTTCGATCCCAGGCCATGAAGAAAAGAGAAGAAGAAAGAGCGGGACCGGGATCGGGGCTGGAATGGAGACAGGAACAGGAACCTTTTAGAAAATTTCCAAGTTTGGGTTTCGGCCCAGGCCCGGGCTTGCTCAAAAGAAAGAAAATGCACAAGCAGGAGACAAGGCGGGATCAGAACTAAGACTGATCTTGGGAAAAACAGAGCGGGGGCGGGGGCAGAAAGAAACCCAAAACTGAAACTTTCATCAAGTTTCAAGTTCGGATTCCATCCCGAACCTGCCTCTGATAAAGGCAAGGAAGAGAGGAAAAAGGATGAGGAAGAAAAGAAAGGGAAAAACCACCCCATGGTCAAAATGCAAGGTTAAAGAAGAGAACGAGATGCACACGAGCATGGAACCAGAATCGGAACCGGAACTGGAATGAAAACGGAAACCAAAACTTTAGAAAAGTTCCAAGTTTGGGTTCCGACCCAGTTCCGCCCCCGGCAGAACAAGGAAAATGCAAGAAGAAAGAAAAAGGGAAAGAGGGAAAAGACGAGGAAAAACATAAAATGAAACCCACCCCCAAACTGAAGACTTGCACGTTGGGCTCAACCCTCTTAGGAGCCACATTTAATCCACGTGCTGAATTTAAACATCATTTTCCCCTACATATGCAGAAGAAGCAAACAAGTTAGAAAAACATGATCCTGATGCAAGTGTTCCTTCATTTGGTCTTCAAGAACCTCTATAAACATGGATTACCCTACCTGATTGAGCCCATAGATGAAAAATGGGTAACAGTACCTATGGCCTAGTCCTCCTTGTTTGAATTTCAAATCTCTTGCTTCCCAAGCTAAACTTTCTTAGAATGTGATTATTATGCCACCACCTTGTCGCCAAAGATCTCAAGTTGTGTATTTACTATTTAGGACTCATATTGAAAAAATCCTAGGTCATTTAGGATAATCAATTGTTAGACAAATCAACAAACCATTTACAAAAGTATGCAATCACATCAGTCTTAGTGTCAATTACAACAATTGCATCAACATTTGCATTTTTTATTAGCATGTTTTCAATCTTTGTACATCAGCCACGGTGCTTGATTGATATCAAGTCAAAGGTCTTTCCTATGTCAATTGGAGTAGGGGGGTCAATTTTTCAATCAAATTAGGTTGTGTGATTAAATGAATAAAGAGATGGCTTTATTATATAAAAATGTAGTTACCAAAAATTGGGGTATAGGGATAGGTACATGGTCCACATTCCTATAATGGATTTTCTTGGCAATGATGAAGAATCCTAAACCCCAGTCTTAATTAGGTGCCTTAAATTTAATCTTGAAATAGACAAACAAAGGTTGAAATTGGAAAAAAGTGAATGACAGTCTATTTATTTATTTAAATGAAACATGAACAAGATCCCTAATCTCTAATCTAAACTAGGTGCCTTGAATTTTAGGCGGTGATAGCAGAAAGGTTGGATATAATAAGGCACTATAATCAAACATACAGTCCAAACATCTCTTGCTATGGGTTACTATATCTTAATTTATATTAAAATTTATCAAACCTATCTATGAAATTGTTGGGTAGAGATAACGACAGAGCTCATTAGAGTGTGGCTCTATTTAAAAGGTTTCATTAGAACAAAGCAACACATATAGACAACATAGTTGAATGATTAAGGGGCACAATTGAGCATAGGCCATATTAAGAAATGTCATCCAAGTTTATCCCATGTTGCTTTACAAGCAATCCATAGAGCCATTTTTATCTGTGACCCAAGTTTAAAACCTAAGAGTGGGTAGAGATGGAACGAGGTCTAACTCATAGGTGAACTTAATGGTATGAAGAGACCCCTAGAGAGGAGGTGATGACCCAAAGGACAACCATAAGAAGCATCTCCAAAAGAGAAAAAAGAGCTACCCATAACATCATTCAAGATTTCATGAGAAAAAACCTAGCCATAACATTGGGTTTTTAATTTTAGAGTAATTTAAATTGAGAATCTTTTATTCCAACCTAACCAGAATTAGATAGGTATTAAACTTTATCCTGTTCTGATATGACTGTCTTAAATTTAAGCCTTTTTTGAATTGGGTATCTTAAAATTGTTGGCATGAAACATATAGATAAATTAAGAAACAAATTAAAAATGAAAATGGATACCTGCAAACACAATTACTAAAAACCTCCTAGTTTTTCTCGCATTTCCTGACAAATTGGCCAAGCTCCACTTCCTCTGTGTTGCATTTGTTCTTGGTAACTTTCCTTATGGAACAACAATATTTGGAGTCGTAACTGTTGTTGTCCCTTCTTTCATCCACAAGTTGAGAATCACCATTTGAATAAGAATGGCTAAATCCAAATACTACTCCTAGTTTCTCTTGCAGAGTGTTGCTATCAACTGAATCCCCCCACATTGCTAGCAAAATTTTTTTCTGTGGAAATATGTTCAACCGAAGAGGATATTGGGAATTTTTCAATATTTTGAGTTGAAGACTAAAAAATAAAGGAACAAAATGAGGAAAAAGAAATCCAACAATCATCTCTTTGCATGTAACTCTACCCTAATCATCGCCAATTGTTCAAGCCATCTGACACTCTACAGAGCCTCCTTCAAAATTCGTGTGCTCTCTAGTCTTGGTAGCTGCAACTACACCTGACATCCATCTATAGCTCCAATTAAAAGCTGCCAAAACATTCTCCTACAAAATTTCCATTAAAAAACATGCAACTTTCTCATTCCCTAGTCGAAAATAAATCTTCCCAAAGAAATTGGAATGATTTCAATTGGCTAGATGAAAAGAGATTAATCACCAACTATGAGATCTATAAGCATGTCTCCCATGACATTAAGTCATGTATGAAAAAAGCATGGTTTACACACATAATACTAATATGCCACTGTACATGCAAGAACTCGTGTGGAATTTACTCACAACCCTCAGAGCCTCATATCACACAACACATGCATGGGAGTATGGAAACATGTGCATGGAATTGTGAGATCTATTATTCGTAGGTTTATAATATTTGCATTAATTTAGTAATTCAATATTTCCTTAACATTAAATTGTAGATTAGAAAGCATGGTCTTATTTATAGTGTAGATAATCAATATTCTTAAATTTACATTTGGTGACATTTATCTTGTGGTGTAAGCCATCTTAATATTTATCAAGATATCAAACAAATTTGTTATTGCAATGTAGTTATTGTTGAGGATATAAAAGTAAAATCAAATAAAACCTACATTCTTGTTATCTCCTAGAAATTTCACCCTTTGCAAAGTTATGAAACTAAGCTTTCTGGAGAAACATGGGATCATTTGAAGGCTGTGGGTTACCTAAAGTTGAAATGAACCTTCGGATAAAGCCGGCTCCTATTGGTATCACCTAAACTACTAATTAATGAAGAAAAAGGGAAGAAAGATATGCATGAATTGAAAAACTATTCCTATGGTGATACACCTAAATGATTGTTCAAACTTGTACAGCTGCCTAACCCAGTTTTCAATCAATCAACAAAAGCTGCTATGCACAACTCAATACTTATATGCTATTGCATAAGTATTTCATAAGAAAGCTATGATACATACAGTCTTAGAAGGATGATAAATTCTTCTCACAATTAAATCTATTTGCATCACTAGCATATCCTATAACCCACAACATACATATCTCCTCTGCTTAAAGGTGTTTTTTTTAATGAGACATATCAATAACAAGGAGTAATAAAACTCACGTGTAAATCCATCAATCATTTAACACACTCAATGAAACAAATAACTGAGAAGGAAATTTTTTTTTTCTTTATTGATCTGCAAAGGTGAAACTGTACCATACAATGTCTGTAAATGAGTTACAAAACTTAGTATTCTCCTCCAAGGACTCATAGAAGTCACAAAGCAAAAAATATGCAAGTAAGAACTAACTATAAAAATGAGTTACAAAATGCAATATATGCATCCCCAACTAAGATCCACCCAAGGATCTAGAAACTCTTGAACTCGTAATCCTTCAAAAAGCCTCAAAAATAGCAATTGATTCTTTTTCAAAGAGGCTCCAAAGAGGTGAAAAAGGTCAATTTGACCATATCCAACATGATGACACATAAAATAACCCCTAAAAAGCTCTCAAAAGTAACCAAAAAGCAATTAAATGCTCATGTTTTCCCTCAACATGTTTCCAACTGATTCCTACCTCCCCAGATTTTCTTAAAGACCATAAATCAAACATATCATTTCCCCCCTTATAACTTGGTATTGTGAACATGTGCTCCTATTTGCACTCCAAGTCATAATTTAAGATTATCTTCTCTCTTCAATGGTATACATGAGCAACCCCTTTAATTTTACAATTTAAGAATATCACACTTTGAGTGATTTATATCATATCACTAAAGTGGATCTTCCATTTTATGCAAAATATATTAACATAAATCATTCGGCCCTAAAAGGAATTCAACATAATGAAAAGTATTAAAGACTTATGACATGGCACATAAAAGGAGAAAATAAAAGTTTCAAGGCATACAACAAAAAGTTTTAGCCCACAACCTAATTGCTCCACTTTATATTTTTTAAAACTTTTGGGTAAAAATGCCATGCAAGACTCCATCGATGCCTCTCTTAGGGCTTGTCAAACCCTAAAAGAATGAAAGATATTCATTTCATTTACTTTTTACCTTGTTGGCTGAGAGGAGCGCCACCATGGGGAAAATGAGAAACTCAACTTGTAGGTTTCCAATGGCAAATTCAAAGCCACACAGTGGCATTTCTAATAGATTTTCCTTGTGCAAAAAATGCACAAAAGCTCATGTAAGACTTTGGTGAAGGCATTTTGTCATTCTATCTTGTTTCTTGAAGAAATATATACTCAAAATCGAACCCATGTGTAGAAAAATGAATACGTTTTCTTGTTTTGTTCTTTTCCCACTATCATTTGTTTCTATGGCTGCGCTGGGCTTTGACCTTCAACAAAATTGATTATGTTTCAGAGTTACTTTGTTTCCATTATGTAGATTTTCAATAAAACCCACAAGGGTTTCCTCATCTGGTTTTTATAAAGCTCCTTCTATGTCTTTTATGGCCGCCATTAGAGATTTTCTATCTTGGATACTTGAGAATGCATCTTTTGTATGCTATTTTATTTTGCTTTTGAATTTGCTATTTTGGAGCTTTGAGACTCTGGTTGTGACCTTCGAATGCGTTTTTCCATGGCCGAGGTTATATCTTTTCCATATTTGTGTCTCATTCAGCTACAGGCCGTAGTATCAAGATCAAGAGTATTGTTTCTTTCCAGATTTTAGAGTTGTTTCTATAGTTACAGCCGCATCCATATACACCTTAATTTCAAGGATTATTCCTACTTGAATAAGCTTGAAACTTCTCCATGACCGAAGGTGTTTGTGATTCTCTACAAATGATAAAGGGTTTTGACTCAAAACCTTTAGCCACAGTCTCAAAACCCATTTTAGGGCCTTCGTTATTTGAAAATAAATGCTTTCTCGAGTACCATTGTGATGTAGAAATAATGAAAATATCTTAGATTTACATTCATTTTTCTAACAGTTTCAACCATGGGTATCTGGAAGATTCTACATTACCAGTTGTTCATTATGCATTGTTGTTCTTTTTTTCCTTATGACACTCTTTTGTGATACCCCATGAAGTTCTATCCTTAAACCCTTTATAGCCCAGCCACACTTCTCATTGGCACTACTGAAAACTTTATATACTCTTGATATTTTATGCATTATTTAAAACCAAGGTCCTTTTGGATAACTGTATTGGTATATGTATATGTTCTTAGCAACCCAGGTTTTCAACAATATCCAAATCATAATTTCTTCTCACTATTATTTGGAATTACATTCATAAAAGATGAATGTCTTTATTTTCACATTGTCAACTGTCAAACTAACAGCTACAATACCCTGTCACTTTATATACCTTTTAAGCAATGAATCTGTTGTCATGCATATCATGTGGTTCAAATGCACAAAATACAAGAAATGCCTTTTATCTTTGTACCTAATTTACAAGCTTTGTGGTTCAAGCTAGCTTATGATAACTCTTTTAAACATGATCTTGTTGTCCAGTCACTTAAAATGACTATCATGAATTCTTTGTCACAAAAAATCCTATTCATCATAAAATTAAGTAATGATAATTGTACTTGATATGAATATGGATTGTCTAAAAAGACTAAAGTCTCTGTAATGAGATTTCATCATGATTTGCCTATGAAAAAGAAAAGCAAACTGTCTTTTAAAACTATGATTGCATATACTAGTCAAGTATCTCTTGAATACCCAGTTTGATCATCAACTGATCATGTATTCAACTTTTGTATGATACTAAACCCAATGTATACATCCCACTACTTTTAATATACATTACTTTTTGTGACATAGTGGTTTGAATTATGCATCATACTCAGAAATATAGTTGCTCTCTTGATGAATCTTTGAAAACTTCTTATATTGTCAATGAGCAAAGTAATCTATACTGAAAATTTCTTTATATGAGTTGAGCTCAATCCTTGTGGGAGCCACATTTATTCCCACTCATATTTAATCCGAACATGATTGCACCTGTAGTTGCACAGGAAACAAAAAGATTAGAAAAATATGCATACTTTGATGTTATATCTTGATGGCTTCAGTGTTTTCTCTAATATATTCAGCATATGGATGTTTATTTGATGCAGATTAAGGTTGATTTATACTTGAATGAGTAAATGATCATGTATGGTGTGCAATATTTCATTGCTTAGAGTGCTACTCTAACACATTTTCTGATTAATTGCAGGAAACAAGAACCTTAAGGAGTTAGGAACAAACTAGGACAACTGGATGACAGTCAGCCAAGAAGACTCGACAAATAACCAGTCATTCACAAGAAATGACTGGTTACCCTCCCTACATGCACTTTGTTTCCATTCGTTTACTTATTCATGTATATGTTGATTTTTTTTTTGCATTGAATAAGCAAGCAACAGTTAAACTCATAGCTTGTGTGAGTTAAATGAATATTTCGTTCAATAAAATAACTTTTTTAGAAGAACATTTTCATAAAAATCTTCTTATGTTTCATGCATCTATGTAAATACGATGATCTGTAGTTGTGGTCTGTCAAGTTATTGCATTTTTATATATGAATGCAACATAGGGAGGTTAAAAATGTATGATTTTGTTTCTTCTTTCTCAATGGGGTCTACCTGATTGAGCCATGGGTGAAAATTTGGGTAACAATTCTTCTTCCAATTGATATCTATCATAATATATTTTGTAAAACTGTAGCCTTTTTCTTCATTATTATTAGTCAAAATAAGGGATTGTTGGGTTTACAAGATGTTTGATTTGTTATGTACCAACGTTATACTCTAAAAATTGGAAATGTTAATTTCAATTCAATTTGACCTTTCTCCTATTTTTTGAGAAGCAAAGGGTTTTTTAAGGACATGACACAAATTCCAAATTTTGACTACATACACTTTACTAACTCAAAATTTTATTTTCAATGCATGAATTTCAAGTGAACATAACATCCTTTGAACATTCATTGATCAACACCTTACATAAATATATCCCCTACTATATGAAGCTTGTTTCGACCCTCCTAATTCCTTCTAATATAAACTTAGTTGTAATGTACTAACCCTTTTGTGAAGTAAGAATTTCTTAATTTTACACCAAACAAATAAAGATAATAAGTAAATAGCCATTGTAATAAAAAATTTATTTCCTATCTATAGAAAACATCACAACATGATACAATATATTTCAACCAATAATCTTTTCCTTTTCAAATAAACATCAGAGTAAGAAGACATACAAGTACAAACATAGCTTATGGAGCTTTTAAAAAAATAGTAGTAAGAAGGTCCAGGAATCTGTCCTTTCAAATCTTGGTACTTCAGTAGCCTGTTGTGGAGGAGAAGCATCACTCAGGCACTTTTTTGCCAACCATGGACTTATAATGCAGTCCCCCACACATCTATAATTGATAGATGGCCCTCCCTTTCATGAAGAGATTGGTAGAGTAACTAATACTATTAACCAATTGAGCATAGTGTTGTGTCCTACATAACTAGATCCTATGCAAGACAACAACTCTCGAACTAGTATGTAATATAGGGTCACGGTGAATTGACAATGTAATCATCACACAGTCTAAGTGGATGTTTGTACATTACACTACTTTGGCCAAAGTGTTTCATACAATATTTCTACTGAGGGTCATCTATCACATACACTATTCAGGGTTGATTTGACCTAGGGCTATCTTACACTACGCATAGGGTTTGTCCTTCAATGTATATTTCATACCCGAGACATCCTACAACATACTAAACTACTAGAAATGAATCAACATAACAAGTATTTCACAAGTTCCCTCCCATACTGGAATCTTTATCCTAGGAGTATAACAAGCTCTTTGAGTTAACCTATTAACTTAGTTGTTGAACTTTACTTGAATCTTGCCTTCATTTCAATCCTAGAACATAGTAACTAATGCAACCGGTATTCTCCTTATATGGATATCATACAAAAAATGTAGAATACAACTAGAATGCATCTTTTATCTTTAATCATATCACTTCCTATGCATAGACAATAAATACAAATCAAGAAGCATTATATGGGTGAATCACAGAAATAGATAGTAGAAGAATATCTCATGCCTATAATTTGCTTTTCCTTAGAATGTTGATAACATAGCCTTCAGTTTGACCAATCCAACAACTTCCAACACCTCAGATAATTGACAGCTCCCTCTTAGATTTCACTCTTCCTCACTCAAAAAATAGATATACAAAACTGGTAAACACAAAGGTATTTAACTAGCAGTTGTATGTTTTGGTATAATATGTCCTCTCTAATGGATACTCAGAAATGGTTGAAGTTGTTTATTTACTTACAGTTGGTAAATATATGATGCTCAAGATATCTCAAATATGAAAGAGGGAATTACAATTTTCATCTTGAATCACAGTGAAATGAGTATAATCAGAATGAATGAGTGAATGCATCCTAATGAGGTAGGTTGGGTTACTATTTATAGAGCCCAGCCTCCCTTTTATTTTGGCATGTGGTTTTCCACCACAACTGTTAGAAATTTTCAAACTGGAGTGGTGCTAATTCCCTACCACACTCAACACACAAAATGGTGAATCATCCTCCAACAATTGACAACATTTGAAGACTAATCCCAAACACATGAAGAAATTGTGCCAATCAACACCTATAGGTTTATTCTTCAGACGTGGCTCCAATTTCATATTATGGTGTGTAAGGATGATCACAAAGAAAAATTCATTTGTTAAATTATGTACACATCGCCTATTTCCCAGGCTGAGTTGACAATGTTGGATTCCTACATTAGTTTCCTTCTTGATTGCAGCTTTGACCCAGTCATGTGTTTTAAATGCCTTGGTGGTTTCATTCATGCACACACCTACAGGTGGCATGATTTTACTCAGTGTCGCTTTAGATTTAAAAGCAATTTTTTTTCCATATAAGCCATAGTTGATGGAAATATTTCGCTTGCTTCATAATTTAAGAAATATAAACTTTATTGATTCAGAAATATTTGATTTCAAAAATAAATGATGAATATTCGGTCGATTGAGCAATAATTTGATTTTCCAAAGTTGTATGATTTAATATTTAATCAATTAGGAAATAATTCGATTTCCAAAGTTGAGAGATGAATATTAAATCAATATGGGAAATAATTTGATTTCCAAACACGAGTCTATAAGAAATATATATTATATTATGTATATATATATATATATATTTATACTACCTAAATAATATACGTATGTATATATATATATTTAAATACCATGGTATAATATATATATGCATATTATTTTTTACTATAATATATATTTACATATATATATCCCACTATAAATATATCGTGAGCCACTCAACATATCTAATATGTATATATACATATATGTATATGTAAATTCGTAAGGCAATAATAATAATATTATTAATATCCACATAATATAGGATGTGTGCATATATACATGTATATACCTGTATATGCCTCTATGTACATGTATGTGTAGGTATACCATATCAATGCATTTGTATGAACATATCCATCTACCAACATACGCTTGTATCGATATGTATATACATATGGATATGTTTATATACTATATATATATGTATATATGTCCACTTTCGATTCACTTACATCCATTTACGTTACCATCATAATGATCGTAATAGCACAAGACAGATACATAGATAAACATCACTCATAAAAGCATACAGAAGTAGACAAGACTCCTAATGCAAATATACAAGCTACGGATGACTTACCTATAACCAACAGAACTAACTCAGTTCACTCAATCTAAGGTGATGTGTATGTATGCTCAGATGGTTCACTTTACTGATTATCCAACAGAGCTCCTCTCCCCAATGATACTTCCCCTCCACTTGGAGGAATGGTTCATATACCTACATCCACTCACATAATCTCACGACAGTCAAATGTTCATAACATTAGCAGTATACATACGCATATCAAGTTAGAATAACATAATTCAATAACCTTATAATGCCATATTTCATCATGGATAACATCAATTGAAGCAACATTAAATGACACAATCATTAAATGTGAAAACACATATTGATAGCAAGGAACAACATACTTTATTCATCCTCTGAATTCTCTTTACAATCATTTAACCCTATGCAGTACTAATAAGTAGTAGCTATACAATCGAGGTGTAACATTAGTTCACACTCAATTATAGTCATTAGGGTCAATGTACCAATCTGTAACACAAAAAAGGTGCCACTTTTGCAAAAAATCACAAAATTATGCATTTCGCGTATGCCAAATTGATTTTGAATTTGGTGTGCACCAAATGCAAAAACCTATTAAAACCAAAAAAAGACCTTTTTGCTCGCATATTTCTTCAAACCCACTGCTTGCTCTTATATTTCTGCTCTCTCAGGTCACACTTGCCAAAAGGAGATCAAATTTTTCTCTCAATTTGTCATGAGGATGTTGCTAAGATGACAAAGAGGTTGAAGATTGCGAAGAGATATGTATTTCTATTGTTTTTATTTTGAATTTGAATTAGAATGTAGATTGAAATAGGTTTTTTTAAAAACTTTGTTCTAATTTCTAGGGAATGAATCTCCACCTCCAAACATTGAGAATTCACAATCACCCCCTCATGACAAGCCATCTAAACAAGAACTACCTCAAACCCCTCTGTCAATTCGTAAGCATTTGAAAGGAACACAAGACAATATTTTAAATCAAATTGAAAACAATAAAAGAGAGATTGAACAATTGATTGGTAGATTAACTGAGCATGTTAAAACCCGCCCTTAAGGAGAGGGATTTCTGAATCATTGAATTCAATTGTATCACATGTAGGAGAAATGAGCGAGAAAATCAAATTTTGGTCGAATAAGAGGGATGAGTTAAAAAAAAATTATGCTACGGGTCTTTCATATGAAGATGTGAAAAAATAAAAAATTAGCAAAGCTGACTTGTGTGCCCTATTTATAGACCCAAGAACCAACACATCATTATCACATACATGCAAGAGGTTCCCAATCCATTAGTGTCACCATGAAATGATAAAAAATAAGTTTTGGGATCGGTGGTGGATGGTTTTTGACCAACCTGCATGTAATAACCATGAGGTACC
The DNA here is from genome assembly GCA_007258455.2 of Sequoia sempervirens. Taxonomy (NCBI): domain Eukaryota; kingdom Viridiplantae; phylum Streptophyta; class Pinopsida; order Cupressales; family Cupressaceae; genus Sequoia; species Sequoia sempervirens. Next base: position 83,706,050 of record VDFB02270651.1, read on the forward strand.
ATAATATTTTTGGAGGAAACTCTATTATGACTTTTTCCTCAATAAGATACCAAATTATTTTGACATCTTAGACTTGTTTTTTTTTTTAAAAACCAAGTTGATCTTCAAGGAAGCCTATGGAATTTCCAATTCCAATCCTTAGCAATCTTGAAGGGATTGGCCAACAAATGAGTGAAAGAAACCAATGCTTTCCTCTTGCGCTTTGGGCTCTGCAAGACCTAGGAGGGATCCCACAATGCACTTAAAGACCTTTGCACCTAATGACCAAGTACATTGCAAATAACAGATGAATTCTCATATAATAGCTCAATAAATGGAATATATCAAGAAGCTAGATACTCCTTTACAACGCTCAACATTTAGAGCATGAGAATGGAAGAACTTAACACAAAATAGTAACAATTGCACTTCATTTTGAAATTTTGTTTATAAATTTGATTTGCTGGCTGAATGACCAAGAAGATGTACCATGAATAAAAAATACAAATTAGTGCCTTACCTAGGAAACAGAGTCAATCTCAACATAGACATAATTTGACAACAGATTAATACTACATTACAACATCACATTCTTTGTATCCTAGACCATAACTTCTTATAAAGATCCTTGTACTCAAATTACATGGACTTATAGCTTCACCTGAGCAATCTAATTAATTCTTTTAATTAAAACAAAGATGAAATCCATACGTCATTGAAACACAATGAGACCAATAAAAATATCCTTTATCATTTTATTCATTATCCTTGAATTGAGTACATCAGGAGAGAAATGGATTTGAATTTGCACCATCTTCTATTCAATTGCTAGTACTGTTATCAAAAATTACATATGCATATTGACAGGACTCAAAAACCTAAGACAAAACTCTAAAATGTTCTCTATATTCTCTTTACAAAAACTCTCTATGATCAATCAATAACCAACCCGTACTTACGACCTCAAATTCCTTCTTATAGAAATGAAGGAGAAAACAAGCTTCGGGCTTGAAAGTACACATGTCATATTCCTATTGGACCATTACAACACACATTCCCTTTTGTAGTTATATTTTTAATTCAAATGGAGGGAAATGTCACATGGGACAAAAACCATTTATATTTGTCAATGCATATTTTGTCCCACCTTGCAAAAAGCACTTTTTTTTGTTGTAGCAATTTATATCCACATGCTCTCAAAATTGTGTCCACGTACACCAAGCTTAAAATGAAACAAAATCATAAAGTGAAGAAAGAGGAAGAGGAAAAAATTACCTCCACGTTTGTATCCTTGTCAACAATTTCAAATTGGAGAGAAAGCAATATTTTATCCATACTTTATCAAAGGCCTAATCTGTATTGGTTCTAGGCCATGTATTATTTTTTCTCAATTGTTACTCACCACTATTGTAGACCAAAAGATCAAAATTGTAGTAACCATCTGATAGTAGCAACCTAATCCTCCAAGACATCTAGGTACTTATCCTTCCACGCTTGAAACTCTTCCTCTGTGGGCCAATCAAATGTGATAATACTGTTAGCCTTTAACTTGTAAGGAGCATACCTGGTGACAACTTGATTTTCTTCTTTATCAATTTCTTCTAGAGCAACTCTTGCTTGAGCAATCATGTCCATGTTTTTCTTTAACATGCTCATGTCATTCCCATCACAAATCAGGGCTTCTTGCTTTGAAATCACCTCATTTTCTCGTTTTCTCCAATCCTATAGAGAGTTGATTTCACCACTGTCCTTTAATATATCAGGAAGGAGATCATGATTCATTTCAACAAATCCCTTAACCAACTCCCTTATTTTAGCCTCCAAAGGCTCAATCTTTCCCTGGAATTCTTGAATTCCATTCACAATTTGAAGGGTGGGTTGGATTTTTTCATGATTATTTACATCATGCTTGGATCCCATAGCCATTAGCCTCAGACCTTGGAGTTTTGGGATCCATTTCTCCATGAGGGGAATTTCCACCTCCTTGTCTATGCAAAAATTATTTACTACATCAACTGTGGAGGAATAATTAGCATGGATGCTAATTAATCTTTTGTCAACTCCTCTATTCAAATGTTGTAATATTGTAGTCACAATTTTCAAATTGCTGACAAAAATCATCATACCATACTAATTGCACTTTTCTTCATATTCCTCTAGCTTTTCAAAAAAATCTTCTTTATTGATTTCCTCTCCCTATTGTGCTTTTGATGTGCTAGGTTCCTCCACTGAGATGGGCACATTTTCCATATTGTAAGGCACAATTTCTCATGAAGAACTTGTGGGAGGGGTGGGGGAAGATGGTGTTGGCTCTTGTGATGTAGAAGGAGAAGTAGTATCTGTTTGCATTGGCTCACCAGGTTGCAAATTTTGCATCTTCTCTTTCAATAACGCCATTTCAGTCTGAAATTGCATTATTTGTTATTGGCCCTTGCCATATTGAATCAATAAATCATTACATAATTGTTTGAACTTCTCTTTTTCAGTTGTCACTGATTCAACTATTGCTTTTGTGAACTATGCAACATTCTGAAATGGTAGCAGCCTCAATAGCTAAGGTATCAGATACCCTCTTTATGATCAAACCCCCTCTATAATTTGTAGGAGGTTCTGCAACTTCTGGCCTCTTGGTGTTGGGGGCTAGGGCCTAGATAGCTAATGTATCTTGCTGCTCACTAAATGCAGATCCTTGCAGTGCTATGGTTGCTTCCTCCTCAAAATTGTATAGAGGCCTATCATACCTTTTCACCGTGTCAAAAGAAATTGTAGAAGCTAGGTCCCACTCTGGTAATAAGAGGATACCACTTTTTCTCACTAGCTCTTTGCCCTCTTGTGCAGTTATTTCTTAAAAAATATCTTCCATATCTTTTATTACCTGAGCTTGTATGACTGCATCAAGCAATTCTGGGTGGAGGCTCCTCTTCTTTGCAATTTTTCTAGCATACTCATCCTTTTTGGCTCTCCAAGAAAACTCCATGAAATTTGGGGACTTGACAAATGAGCCATTGTCCATGAACTTTGTACAGGCCTCTTCTCTAAGATCATCTTTGTTATTCATGCCTATGATGCATGCTTTGCTCAATCTTAGGCCTAATTGTTGAGGTAGCACCATCTCCCTGGGTGGAGAAGCCATACCTTATTGCATCTCCTCTTCTATGACCAGTATTTCATCATCAAAATATTCCTCATAATCCACTAGGCTAGCTGATTCAACCCTTTGATTCTTTCGAGGTGGTTTTCTAGGTGGCGATGCTTTCCTAGGTGGTGAATTAATGTCCACAATCATAGGACCAGTTGACCTAGGAGGAGATGGTGGTGGTGTTTGTTGCACTGGTGAAGGGACTCTTCGTTCCTCTTGTTGGGAAGAGTTTGGCAATGTTTCCTTTTTCTCCTTTGCCCTATCTTTCCTCCTTTTGAAGACAATTACATTCTTTTGGGGTTGGGGGGCTGGTCTTTCTTCCATCACAATTTTTCCCCCTCACCTTGTTCTTCCAATACAACAACCTTCTCCTTCTCTTGAATCAATCTTTCTCCCTTCAAGTTCCCAACCATTGTCTCAAAATTTTGAAAAATATATTCAATTTTGTGCATTTTATTTGGAATCTCTGCAAGAGCCAATAATTGAGGGTCTTTAGATTGTAAATCCCTCCCCAATTTATTGAATGTAATCCATTTCATGTTTCTGTCATTCTGAATTTGAAAGTAAAAAATGTTTCTTATTATATCTTCTAGGAAGTAGAAGTTATGAATGAATTTTGAACTTCTAATCCTTACTTTTATCCATGTCATAAATCCCTCAAGATCATGATTTTTTTCTCCTACCCTCTTCATCTCAAGAGGCTTGAGTACATCATTAATCTTATCCCATCCTCCTTTTATCATTACAATGTCAGAGAAATATGTGTATGCAGGGAAAAAGGTTCCCTTGCCTTGATCCTTCAAATGATTGTTCTCCACATTTCCTAGTTGCCACATTACCTCTAGGAAACCAACTCTTTTTGGCACGTCCGTTGGAAATATATGAGGTGAGACATATGTGCCATACACCATCAAGATTATGTAACTAGGGTAAGGGATCACATCCCCCCAATTGTGATCAATATTTAAATCTGGCCTCCTATCCTTGGGCCTCAAGAAATCATGCAGAGCAACATGAATTAGATTGGCAAGTGCATAATCAAAACTCTCCTCAGCTTAGAGGCAAAAAAATTCTCAAACACCACATAACTAGAAGTGCTATCATCCTTAACAAGGACTCTAGTCTAGCATTGGACAGGCAGATCCAAATTACCTTCCTTTTTCTCCAATGTCATATCCTTTCCAAAATATGTGGCCTCTTTGAACAAAAACATGTGCATAAATAGAGAGTACCAATAAAACCTAACCCCATAGTGACCATTTTTCAGTTTAACCAGGCCCTCATGAATCTTTTCTGCTAAGTACCCTCCATATTCATAGAGTGTGTAGCATGTGGGGTGTTGGATGTGTGCAACCATATACATCTTGGTCATGGGCATGCCTGTAGCTAGGTCATAACCTATAATTTGACACAAAGAATAGAATGTTCTTTGGAAATAAGAGACAAAGTAGTTGATGGGGAATGGTTCCTTATCAAATGGGCCCAAAATAATCTTTCCTTTCCCTTTGAAGTGGCAAAATAGTGCTGCAATATTGAGATTTTGAAGCAATGTCTCATTTTCTCATATTCTTCCCTGAGTGCTTTCTCATCAATTTTCACCATATCCTCACTCCACTCAGTTAATTTGAAGACTTCAGCAATTTCTTCCCTAGTAACTTTCACCATTTCTATTCCATCATAGGTTCTTATAGTTTTCATGACTGGGTCATAATTTGCAGCCACTGCATTTAATAGGTCAATATCCATGTAGACATTTGGTACTATCAACTTCCCCATATCCAAATTCTAGGGGTTTCCCACATGAATTCCATAGTTTTGATTTCCAAACCAACAGCTAAACTGCACCCATCTAGTGTAGGCTAATGTAGCATCCTTAATAGTGTATTTTTTTTATCAATAAGCCCTTCTACAATTTGCTTTCCTTGGAATAATGCCTGACCCTTAGGTTTCTTAGAGGTAGAGGGCTTTAACTGGTCAATTAGATCTTGAACCAAAGGTTTGACAAGAGGTTTAGACCTAGAAGCTTGTTCCTTATATGTAGATGCTTTAGCTTTTGATGTCATGATTTTAGGGTTTGGAAAACTAGGGTTTCCTTTTAGCAAAATATAAATTTATGAGAAGGGTATGGGTTTGATGCACAGAAAAAATAATACTTAATAGAGATAAAATGATTGTATCTACATGTTAATAAGAGGCAGGGACATAAAATTCATGCCAAGACATTAGACCAAGGATAAAATATTAAACCCCAGACTTAGGTCCTTGGCAAATATTTAAAAGACTTGTGACCCATACAATATAAAGCAACATTTCAAAAGGATCATAGATGTGATCTTTCAAGGCATCTATTTGTCAAGGATCATGTCTATTGATTAAATGTTAATCGGTGCCTTTAATATAAATTGCACCTCCTCATAAATAATGATTGATCCTCTTTATGTAATTCCTTTTATCCAATAAGACATACATTATCATATTATATGTTTCTTATAAAAAATATATTATTATTATTATTTTTATACTAGACTTGTATTATTATTTATATATGTATATTAATCATAGGATGATTGTAATAAAAATAATATTTTGATAATAATAATATTATCTCGGGGAAATTATAATATTAGATTGAAATTACTTATATTTTTATTTTGATATTTATTTTACATTATTTTCTTGTGCCAATATTTTGTAATTATAGTACTATCTTGCTAATTGTAATTATAAATTTAATATATATATTTGTACTTTGTTATTTATTTATTCTCATTTATATTCTAACATGCATTGTTTTTAGGTATTTGTATTTCATTGCTTAGTAATTTTAGTGTTCTAATTCAGGGACATGACAGTCACATTAGACACAGAGAAGATATGTAGTAATCAACAACATGCAATAGGTATACATAATCACTCATGTTGAATACATACCATACATGGAATAGTCACAAGATACGCACATGAGATATTCTAAGCCACAATCATAAAAAAAATGAAGCCAGTAACATACGAAGCATGAGAGAACATTGAAAGACACATAAGTCACATTACGAAGCCAATTCAAGGTCTTAAGAAGGCACTCATGTATGAAGAATCTTGACAAACATGATTTAGTCACTCATAAATCTTCCATGAAATAATCATGTTGAAGGCACATCAAGTATATAGAAAACACATAATCACTTCACAAGATATGATACATACATTTAGGAAATACAAGTAAGGCACGTTAATACACTCAAGGTATGTAGATACACTCGAAGAAAGTATACATGTCCAATCAGAAGTGTACACTCAAGAAATAGAACATACATAATAGAAATATATACATGCAGTAAACATGCTAAAGCACATTAGGCATAAAACAAGCATATAAGACATGAGGCACACTCATAAGATGTGAATCATACATTTGAATATACATAAGCAGTAAAGCATGAAGTATAGGCATGAATAAATACATGGAGCATACACCAACATGGAATATAGACTCGAATACATAAGGCATGAAGTATTCATGAAGTATACACTTGAAAGCATGAGGTATGCTTATTAATCACAAGTATGCATGAGAACGGAGTAGACACGCTGAAAACACACCAATCATGAAAGACACATTAGGAAGTTATCCACAGAGCAGTCATGTTGAATATATTATCCATAAATGTATACAAGATACAAAACATGGAACAAACATGAATACATGTATAGAGCATAATCACAAATTACACATGAAGCATACAAGTACACGAAATACACTTAAAAATACATGGAGTAAGACACTCAATGTGAGACAAATACACACAGAAGCAATGAGCAATAAATTACACACAAGGCGTATAAATCATGTAATTATACATAGAGCACATAAACTTAGTCAAGGTATGCAATGCGTAAATACTTATAAGGTAGGAAGCAATATAAATACACTCAAACATGAAGCATTCAAATAAGGTACACAACAATATACAAAGTAATTGCAAATCATAGGAAACAATTAAAAGACATTAATCCTAGAAACACAAATATACTTCATGAATTAAGAATACCAAATTGATAGGCATTAATTTAAACACAATTATAATCAAGGCATCCTTTCTTATTAATCTATTGCTTCTTCCACATTACATGTAACAGTGCATTCAATTTGTAAATTTTAAGCAAATCAAATAGATACTAAAACACTCTCAAGTTATTATCCTTTGATCATCGAATTCATGGGAGAGATAAGAGAGGTCCACACACAAGGATTCCCTTAGAGCACCCCCTTCTCATCTCGAGAGCATCTAACAAACACCCATTGTAATGACCCCCTTGGCCCTCAGTGGCAGACTTGCAGTCATCCACGGAGGGTGGCCTACCTCGAATGGTCCCTAGTATCTAATCTCCTTCATGTGCTTCCAACTCCCCTCCCTAATGATTTGATTGAGAAAGGATAATAATTTGATAGTGATTGACATATTCTAATCATAGAGTATACACTCAAATACAAAGTCAATCGAATGAAGTATACTGTGATACAATTGGGAAGGGGAATTCGGTGTATCTCATACTACACTATGGACCCATCCACCATCCCAAGGTCGTGAAGAATACACCTAAGTATGAAGTAGACACACGAATACACATAATACACAAGTATGCACATGACATATGTTACAAAGCATACATATAATTCATAAAGTAAACTTTGAATACACTTGAATACACATAAATTATCTCAAAGCTAGTATTGACTCAAAAAACACCTTACATGAAGTTATTAGTCTCCTCAATCATAGGTATGGTCAAATAGGGTGGTTACAATGGGACACCCATAGAGGTGTTCCTTCCAAGCCCAAGAGTAGCTACACAAGCCCCCTTGGCTCCGATACCACTTGCAATGTCCCCTTTCTAGTGGAAGCACTTAAACCTGAATCTTACTGTCAAAGTGTTTCTCAAAGAGACATTAGGAACATTAGAGATCAATAAATTTCAGTAATAACATCTAATAAGTTCAAAGATGATATAAATATTTCATTCTTGTTAAAGGATTATTCATTTCCTCCTTATCACTCACTATGAATGATTCTTCTTTAATACATTTCATAAGTACATTAGATATTAAACATCTTTCAAGATCCTAGAGATGATATACTATTATACTATTTATCATAATAGCTTCATTATTACTTATAAGGCTCAATAATTGCTACAAGCATCATTATTGGAGAGTCATAAATGATATTATATATATATATACACTTATCAATTACCAAAATATATCTATCAACATATGAATCATAGATATACAGAAAGCATATTGCATTTGATATAATTATATTTATCATATACATTATATATATATATATATATATATATATTAAACATCAAAATCTAACTTCGTAATGTATTTATTAAACACCATTCTCTAAATACATAAGTATTTATCAAACCTATTATTTGAATTTTATAAATACTTATCTATTATTTAAATTTATAAAATATTTACTTACCTTATTGATGTCCGGTTTGTAAGTGCTTCTCCTCTTCATCTGCCATGATCTATACCTTTATTTCCTCTTGTTTGGAGTTATTGATCCAAATGATCACTTATTATACTAGCTGAAATTATTCATAATTCTGAAACAATAGATTACGATTCTGAAATCATGAATTAATTATACTGCTTAAAAGAGCTTGTTGATCACCACTCATTCTTTTTCCCATCCATTGATTCCTTTTGATTTGAAGATATATCTCCTTTAATACCCACATATGGCTAATAGATGTGATCTTTCAAGGCATCTATTTGTCAAGGATAATGTCTATTGATTAAGTGTTAATCGCTGCCTTTAATATAAATTGCACCTCCTCTCAAATAATGATCGATCCTCTTTATGTAATTCCTTTTATCCAATAAGACATACATTATCATATTATATGTTTCTTATAAAAAATATATTATTATTATTATTTTTATATCAGACTTATATTATTATTTATATATGTATATTAATCATAGGAGGATTGTAATAACAATAATATTTTGATAATAATAATATTATCTCAAGGAAATTATAATATTAGATTGAAACTACTTATATTTTTATTTTGATATTTATTTTACATTATTTTCTTGTGCCAATATTTTGTAATTATAGAACTATCTTGCTAATTGTAATTATAAATTTAATATATATATTTTTATTTTGTTATTTATTTATTCGCATTTATATTCTAACATGCATTTCTTTTTTAGGTATTTGTATTTCATTTCTTAGTAATCTTAGTGTTCTGATTTGGGGACATGCCAGATTTTGTATAATTTACCTATGGAACATAAAAAATTCAAGGGGTTCCACCAAGACTTTCAGGGTAGAGGTGGGGACTCCACACATGATATACCGGGTGCACGACGTAATCTAGACCCTTGGCCAAACCCATGGTGGAGCATGTCGTCGTTCCTTCCATTGTGAAGGATAGTGTTGAGGTGGACACATTGGAGTCGATTAGCTCACTCACTCAGACCATTGTACATTGTGCAAGGCCTCTAGTAGAGCCTAATGTGGATGAGACTTTTAGGCCCCGAGTTCCACCCCACCATTGTCACGCTTGTGGTGTTGTTTGCATGTACGATTATTAGAGTGCTCGAGATGGAGCTACACAACCTACATTAGTTGTATAGGCGATGTATATGACATATGCATTGCTGAATAAAACATTCAACATTTATACTTAGGTAAAATTCAGCAATTTCATTTAATTTTGTTTATTAAATTATATTTTGAAATCTAAGAATAACTAAAGTAATAGAATCAATATGATGAAATTTCAGGGTTAGAGTGTTCATGATATGTGCACCATTCTTGTAGACCCTTATTCGTTCTCAACGTTGAGTCCACAGGTATGCAACTAGTATTATAGAAATAATTATTGCATGTGAGCAGTTGAATGTTATTTGAATGATTTTCTCATAACATACTTTGGATGCTAAATAGCATCCTAGTTTTCCTTCGAGCTCCACACCTCACTATTCACACCCTCAAACAACTTTCACTTAGGTAGCCTTTATTCATTAATGGTGTTGTAAAACAATGTTAGCTAGTTTTTATAATTTTGCGTATACAAATCTAAAAAATTGATGAGAAACACAAACACTAGTCGGTCTTGTGAGATCCTAATTATATTTACCATTCAACATTCATCTCATTCTTCCATTCCTATCATCACGCATATTTTAACCATTTTATATCACATATCCCAATCTTTAACACCTTATATATTATACCACCTTCCTCCATATTTCATCTTATACACATATACTTATAAGAAACCTTTCCTTCTACTCATTATTGACCAAATCTCTTATACATTATTACTGCACACCTCAAGTTCCCACTTCATGTCCTATATTCAAACCTTAGACACCGCCTAATTCACTTTATGGTCTAATATTCCCTCCTAATTACTTTGCATTAACCTCTAATAGTTCACCTTAAATGCTTTATTATCCCATCCTAACTCATCCAATTAATCTCTACTATTCCATTCTATGTTCCATCATCCCCTCTTGATCATGTCCCATTATATTCTCCTAATTCACTTTATGTTCCTTTATTCCTTCCTAATCACATCCCATTAACATTTAATATCTCACCCTATTTTCCATGATCCCCTCCTAGCCCATCCTATGTTTCATTATCCCCTTCTACTCCCATCTTATTGTACCCTTTATTATTTCGCCCTATGTTCCATCATCCCCTATGTTCCACTCTATGTTCCTTTATCTATTCTATGTTATACCATCTTTGTCCATGTTTCATCCCATAACTCTTCTCCATTACTACTATGCATAGGTCAAGTTCCCACTTCATGTACTATAATCAAACCCTAGACACCTCCTAATTCACCCTATGTTCCATTATTCCCTACTAATTCCATCCCATTAACCTCTAATAGTTCACCCTATATTTTGTTATCTCATCCTAGCCCATCCCATTAATCTATACTAGTCCATCCTATGTTCCATTAACCCCTTCTATTCTCATCCCATTATCCTCTCTTATTTCATTGTACATGTTCTATTTCCCCTCTTGGTCTTGTCCCATTATCCTCCCCTAATTCACCTTATGTTCCTTTATTCCCTCCCAATCCCATCCCATTAACCTCTAATAGTTCACACTATATTTTGTTATCCCATCCTAGCCCATCCCATTAATATATTCTATTCCATCCTATGTTCCATTAACCCCTTCTATTCCCATCCCATTACCCTCTCTTATTTCACTGTATGTTCCATTATCCCCTCTTGGTCTTGTCCCATTATCTTCCCCTAATTCATCCTATGTTCCTTTATTCCCTCCTAATCCCATCCCATTAACCTCTAATAATTCACCCTATGTTCTACGATCCCCTCTTGGACTGTCCCACTAATCTCTACTAGTCCATTCTATGTTCCATTATCCCATTCAACTCTCATCCCATTGTACCCTCTATTATTTCACCATATGTTCCATTATACCCTCTTGGTCTTGTCTCTTTATCCCTTCTATGCTATACCACCTCCATCCAAATTTTAGCCTATACACATACCATTGCAAGAAATCTTTCCTTCCACTCATTATTGACCAACTCTCTTCTCCATTACTGTTGTACACCTCAACAAGCAACTTCATGTGCTATAGTAAAACCCTAGACACATCCTAATTCATCCTATGTTCCATTATCCCTTTGAAAGCTACTAGTAACAGTAATCCTCACTTCATTCATGTGAACTTCATTACAACATTATCACTATGTTGATAGCATGCCCTCCTTAACATTACTTCATCAGCATATGCAATTTGAATCTCAGTGAGCACTAAACTTTGGAATTTGCAAGAGTCTGGACTATCCCATTGGACTTAGTACTTTCACCATTTTGTGATCTATAAGCACTATAATGTAGTCTCAACTGAGGCCAACCATTTACTCTTTCATGCAAGGTCACTACCACCAATAGGGATTGTACTTTAGCATAGACTGTCATCACTTCCCAAATTTTTCTTAACATTGTGTTTCAAGTTCTTTCAATTGTCATTGACCTTTACCTTGTATTGATTTTTGTTATCACTATCACCATTCTTGACTAGCTTCCTTCAAAAGTTTGGGTAGTGTTCCTTCTATATAATCAAGCATCTTGGACTTTCAATGCCTTTTTCGACTGTCATATTTTTAAAAAAGTTGACTTCCTTTAGTGTTTTTTCTTTTGTCTTAAGAGACTTCATCTCTTGGTGACTTGACTGAAAATATTTTTCCCTTTCTCTGAGGTGAAGAATGTTGTCTCAAATCATAGTCTAAAACCTTCAATGTGCCTTTTATGGTGCACTATGAATGTCCATTGTATGGTGACTCATGAAGATTGTATTCTTCTTGTTTGCATCCCTTGTATCTCCTATTAGCACTTGACATTTCTCACTATTTCTTCAAAAATTACTCCTTTTGACACATGAACTTTGTCTCTTCATGGTGGATTAAAGGTTTTCCTCTTGATTTTTGGGTATAGTAACTATTTATCCTCTTCATAATGAACTTGCTGCTCTTTAGTGATATGGTGGACTGTCCATTAGTGCATAACTGCTTCCCTCATGATTTGTGATTTTTCTACCCTTTTGTCTATGAAGTTGCTGCACTCATGATGCATGAATTTTCTGTATTTTTATATATGAAGTTGCTGCACTTTTACATTTTTATTTTCTACTTATTTATGACAGTCATATTGCTGCTCTTATGATAGTTATATTGCTGCTCTTTTCATCTTGGTATGAAGACTGTGATTGCCTCCCTCTATGCACATGTTATTGTCATCCTTTGTGGCATAAAGGACTATTATTTAAGGTCTGAAATTCCCCTTTGTCCTTCATGAAATGATTGTGCTAGGGCTTTTCAAAATTCTGCCCCTTGGCTACTAGTAAAATTTGAATCAGAAATTCCAAATTCAAAGCATATCATTAAAGAAAGATAGTCAATGGATCCATGTTGTGTTTTTGATACTTCATTTGAGTCCCCAAGCATGTACACTATCATAATACATTCCAGCTTCCCTTTCTCCATAGTGATTTTTGCATTGATTCCCATGATCCTCCATCTTGTTAGAGCACTTGCAAATCAATCTTCCTTAGTAGTTTTATGTATAGGAATCCAAGAACTTGCCATTAGACTTCTCAATGATTGAAGATAGTAATCAATTGCTTTGTATTGTACAGATGGAGCCATTGCAAAATGGTGACTAGTAGATCCATAGACACTTAGTACTATCCTCATCTAGATAACTTGATATCTTTATCTAGTGCATTTAATTTAACTATCCTTATTGAGTGACTGTGATGCTTCATATTGTTCATATCTTCAGTCCATTAATGACTCATTGCTCATCTTTGAATCCTTAAATGTGTCGTCCTTTCATTTCCCATTGCATACCTTCATTTTCAATACAAACATTTCTACTTCATCATCCAATATTGATTCCAAAAGCTCTAGCATATGGGCTACACTTTTCATGCTTCTTAGAGTATCCTCTTTTATTTGCTAATGGTCTTGATGATAAACCTTGAGATGATTTAGTCATCTTCAATAATTATTTTCCATCCTTGTTGTTTCACCTGTAATCCTCAAGGTACTACAATATTCTTCATGGCATTTCATGCATACTTTAAAGATTTGCCACTATATTTTACTATTTCCAATTATTGACACTATATGCTCCATTGCTATGTAATTTCTTGCCTTTATCACCCTTTAGGACTGTCATATCTTATGCTAATGAACACTGCCATTTTTAACAAAACCTACCACTACAAATGACTTAAGTGCAATTCTTCATTTGAACTAACCCTTTAATTCCATGAGATGGTTGTCCTATTGATGTCCTTTCTTCTTGATCACTGCCCATTAGCGGATCTGCCCTTGTATTTTATGACTATTTTTTAGCTTCTTCTTGATCTGCAACTAATGTCCTCTATCACTTGGCATAATCAATTCCCTCCTTAAACCCTACCCTACTCTTGATTGTGGTGTCATAATGAATAAGATTTTATGCCTTGCATGAGACTTTAAGGTGAAGACCTACTGCCTTTTAACACTGTCCTCTTTTGTTTTCATTGTCATTTATCATGCAATGCCTTTTTGACCTTGTGTGATGTTCTTAGGACTGTCATACTTTATGGGATCTGTCAAGACTTGACTATTGTCCTTTCCCATTTATGTCTGGTGGTTACTAATATGCCCCTTTGCAAAGTGAATGGCCTTTATGAGAGATTGGCATGCTTGTATCAATGATTATTGTGCTTAAGAGAGAAATCTACCTCTTGGTTTCTCATAAAACCAATTGACAAGAATCATTTGAATTCAAACTAAATTTATCTCCATTTATTGCATTTGCAACATGGCCACTATGTGTTCTTATACTACCTTCATATGCATAAAGGGACTACCTTCTTGTTTATATGACTATCATATTTGTTGTTTCATTTTCAGATGTTGACATCAGATAGCCTTGGTGATTTTGGTGGCATAATAGACCATGGAGTTGCTATAGCAATAGCCAATTTTGATCCTTTGAGAGAGGGATGCAACAAATTAGTCAATTTGACATTATATTTTCTCTTTTATGGTCTATTATTGAATTTTTTTATGATACTTGTATGTAGTTTAATTTCTATCTTGATGGTTGCTACAGGTGGTTGTCACTCCAGATTGTCGACATGGTAATTGCTGCAAATAAGCATGATGACTATTTTTATGCGGTAAGTGATTATTTTGTTATATGCCATTCCACAATTCAATTTCTATGTATTAACATCTATACTTTTTATTGTATTAGTTGCAGCTCTAGAGGAGTGAAGAGAGGAGGACTAGTGAGCACATTCGAAAGACAAAAGAACCAATAGGCACTCCATCCAATTGACCATCGAAGGTAACACATGATCTTTTCCGTTCCCCTAGAGGGAAATGGCTATGTATTAGGTTCGTTTGATGTATTCCTATGTGGAATTTTGGAACATATGTTTTGTACTATCGAAATATGTGACATTTTATGTCTATATGGCTCTTTTGTAGTAAGCCTGTATGAAATTTCATACCAAGATTTCAAAGATTATACTCAGGTTTACAACTTTGTGCAAATCAATGGATGATATGTGTCAATTCCCATCCTAGCAAGAGAAAAGTGAACAATAGAAACTTGAGGATATTTGCAATTTTTAACTCAAATGAAAATATAATTCTAAGACAATATCTCTCAACCAAAAGTATTAATTATAATCCTCTTAAATGTTGACAAACTTTTCCAAATCTAGTACATGCACCTATACATAAATGTGAGGGGCACATGGGTTGAAAGACTTTTCCAACAATTACATTAATGATTTCTTATCTTTTAAATGCAAATATGTCAGCCTAGATGATCTTACATAGGTTTGTACTAATCCATGAGTCAAATTTTATATAAATATGAAGAAAATACCATTTATGCTGTCATAAAAATGCTCTAGGAACTCAAATCTGACCATTCATATTTTAATTCAATTTCAAATATTCAAATGTATGCACATATATGAATAAAAATCATCCATAACACTTGGAGAACACATTTAGACATCCCCTTCACCCAAAGGTGTTAATGTTTTTTGTATTTTTAATGACAATTCACACTAAAAAAATTGTATTTTTAAAGTTTTAATTTGTATTTTTAATTTGTTTTAATATAGGACTGGCACTAAAAAACTGTTTCATTGCAATTGAAATTTTGTCATGTAGATAGATCAGCATCTAGTTATTAGTTATGCAACATGAAGTAATGCTTTGAGTCTGAAAGATATTCAATGCAATATAATTAGTGATATGTTCATATGTTTCATAAATGCAATGTAATCAACAATATGAATATGTTTTATAAAATGCATGTTACTTTTGTTCTTTGTGTGTTTGTGAACATGTAGCATTCAATGTCATGCCGAGGAAATAGGAAAAGCCTCTAACACCAGATGAACATGAAACTAAAAATGCAAGGAGAAGAGAATCAAATAGGAAAGTTCACAAAGAAATGAAATTGCAGACCATAGAGGAAGAAATTCCTATGCAATCTAAGAGAGATGTCAAATTGGCAGCACAAAGGGAACAAATGAACAAACTTCGTGGAAGGACAAAATGGATCCCAAAGTTGGGGGCACATCATCAACCATAGGTGAAGTTCAATGCACACCATCTACAATATATCATGCTCAAAGTACAACAACAATCACATCTCCAGTTGAAGACACACCATCTACAATACATCATGCTCAAGACTACACTATGTTTTTTACAAGTTTTTGTGATAGTTTTAAAGGAAAAACAACAAGAGAATAGTCTTGTGCGGCACTGTATGACTTTGGAATAGGAGTGCAAGAGTATGATTGAATAGAGTTTTGTTTTCTTAATTGAATGCAATTGGTTTCATTTGATTTCATGGTGTTTTGCTCCAAATATGAATATTTTACTCCTAACTATGCTAACATAGACTTGGGGTTTTCCACGAGCTTCCAATGCCCATAACTTTCATTTCCAATGGTGAAAAATCCCTTTTGGTGTGTTTGTTAAAGTGAAGCTGAAACAACAAACTTAAGTGATGGAAAAATGGTAGTCATTAAAAGTGTGTTATTTTGCAATTAGAGTCAAAAGGTCAATGGAAAGGACTTCCAAATGAATGTTTCCAAGACACTTCATTTGAAGCAAGGAGATTTCTAGATTTTCCAAGGATTTACACATTTGGTAATAAATAATTTTTCAATAATTTTTAGCTTATTTAGGTGAGACACTGGGTTGGTAATAGAATTTCAGCATGTACTTAAACTTCATTGGCTAATCTGCATTCATAATGGTTTACTCAAAATTATTCATATGGTATTCCTTTTTGGTAGTTTTCAACTACTATTAATAAACATTAAAAACTAAATGTTATAGTTTGTATGTCAAGGGTTTTCAGATTGAAGTTATGACATTCATTAGTCATGTTACCATGAAGGTTAGAAACTTGTCATCTGAGGATATGGGATTGCATTGGGCCCCTCTACAATAACCTCTCAGTTTTAGCTATCTTGGACTCATTTTCTCATGGTGACAACTTTTCAGTTGAGGAAAAAGTTGTCAAATGCAAGTAGTGTAAAGTTGCAAAGTGGTGCAACTTTCATTTTGCAACTTATGTGACCAAATAGACTATTCCAACATGTTCAGATGGGTACATTTACACTAGGAATGGCCTTCTTTCACACCTAAACATGCCAAATCACTCTGAGCTATGTTCAACCAACTCAATCCCTTAAAAGTCCAAACTGCAAAATGGCTACAATCTTTGAATGGTTGTTACTAGGATACTGTGATGCTTAAAAAATTCTTGTCTGAGCCTATGGGATCATGTTGGGTCCCTCTACAATAATCTCTCTCTTTTTTCACTAGCTTGGAGGCTTTTTCTCATGGTGATGACTTTTCAGTTAAGGAAAAAGTTGTCAAATGCAAGCAGTGTAAAGTTGCAAAATAGTGCAGCATTTGATTTGAAACTCATGTGACCAAATGGACTATTCCAATGTGTCTAAATGGGTATGTTTATGCTAGGAATAGTCCTCTTTCACACCCAAACACACCAAATCACTCTGAGCTACGTTCAACTTGCTCAATCCCTTAAGAGTCCAAAGTGCAAAATGGCTGTAATCTTTGACAGGATATTACTTGGATATCATGATGCTTAGAAACTTCTCATTTGAGGCTATGGGATCATGTTGGGCCCCTATAAAATAACCTCTCTCAATTTTTGCTATCTCAGAGGATTTTTCCCATAGTAATGACTTTTCAGTTGAGGAAAAAGTTGTCAAATGCAAGCAGTGTAAAGTTACAAAGTAATGCAACTTTCATTTTGCAATTCGTGTGACTAAACAGACTGTTCCAACACATTAATATGGGTATGTTTATCCTATACATGGTCCTCTTTTGCACCAAAACACACCGAATCAATTCAAGCGACATTCAACCGACTCAATCCCTTAAGGATCCAAAGTGCAAAATGGTTGCAATCTTTGACGGTATGTTACTCAAATACCATAACACTTAGAAAATTCTCATCTAAGGCTATGAGAATGCATTGCGCCCCTCTACAACAACATATCTTGGTTTTTCTATCTTGGAGGTGTTTTTCCATGGTGACAAATTTTTAGTTGAGGAAAAAGTTGTTAAATGCATACAGTGTAAAGTTGCAAAGTGGTGCAACTTTTGTTTTGCAACTTGTGTGACCAAACAAACTGTTCCAATGCATCTATATGGGTATGTTTACACAAGTCATGGTCCTCTTTCGTACCCAAGCATGTCAAATCACTCCAAGCTATGTTCAACCAACTCAATCCCTTAAGAGTCCAAAGTGCAAAATGGCTGCAATCGTTGACGGGTTATTACTCGAATATCATGACACTTAAAAACTTCTCAGCTGAGGCTATGGGATTTCATTGGGCCCCTCTATAATAATATCTCTCATTTTTTTCTATCTTAGAGGCATTTTCCTGTGGTGATGACTTTTCAGTTGAGGAATTTTTTTTTCAAATGTAAGTAGTGTAAAGTTGCAAAGTGGTGTAACTTTCATTCTGCAACTCATGTGACCAAACGGATTGTTCCAATGCATCTGGATGGGTATGTTTATGCTACGCATGGTCCTCTTTCGCACCCAAACACGCCGAATCACTCCAAGCTACATTCAACTAGCTCAATCCCTTAAGAGTCCAAAGTAGAAAATGACTGCAATCTTTGATAAGTTATTACTTGGATACCTTGACACTTAGAAAATTTTCATCTGAGGCTATGGGATTACATTGGACCCCTATACAATAACCTCAGTTTTTGCTTGTGTAAAATTGTAAGGTGGTGCAACTTTCATTCTGCAACTCGTGCAACCAAATAGGCTGCTCCAACGCATCTATATGGGTATGTTTATGCTAGGAATGGTCCTCTTTCACACCCAAGCACACTGAATCACTCTAAGTTACATTCAACTAGCTCAATCCCTTAAGTGTCCAAAGTGAAAAATGGCTACAATATTTGACGGGTTGTCACTCAGATACTATGACACTTAGAAACTTCTCGTCTAAGGTTATGGGATCCTATTGGGCCCCTCTACAATAACCTCTCTTAGTTTTTCTATCTCAGAGGAATTTTCCCATGGTGACGACTTTTCAATTGAGGAAAAAATTGTCAAATGCAAGCAATCTAAAGTTGCAAAGTGGTGCAACTTTCATTTTGCAACTCGTGTGACCAAACGAACTATTCCAATGCATTTGGATGGGTACTTTTATGCTAGGAATGGTCCTATTTCACACCCAAACACGCTAAATCACTCTGAGCTACGTTCAATCGGCTCAATTCCTTAAGAGTCTAATGTGCAAAATGACTGAAATCTTTGATGAGATGTTACTCAGATATCGTGACACTTAGAAAATTATCATTTGAGGCTATGGGATTGCGTTGGGCCCCTCTACAATAACCTCTCTCAATTTTTTCTATCTCGTAGGTGTTTTCCCATGGTGATGATTTTTTATTGGAGGAAAAATTTGTCAAATGCAAGTAGTGTAAAGTTACAAAGTGTTGCAACTTTCGTTTTGCAACTCGTGTAAGCAAAAATATTGATTTAACACATCTGTATGGGTATGTTTATGCTACACATGGTCCTATTTCACACCCAAACACGTTGAATCACTCTGAGCTACGTTCAACTAGCTCAATCCCTTAAGAGTCCAAAGTGTTGTTGTTGTCACCAAATAGTGCACCCTAGCTGAGTTGCAAAACTCAACCTTCTAGTGAAACATTGGATCCAGATATTCAATATCCATGACATATGGTTCTTCATGCTCTAGAGCTATAAAACATGATGTGGCAAAAGTTATAGGACCATGTTTCCCAATGATTTGTTATGTTATTTCACACATAGAAAATGGAAGGATATTTTTTAACTTATTTAAATGATGAATATAGGAGAAATGTGATAACTGCATTGGGTGATGCATCTGGAAATCAAGATTATATTGTTGTTCATACACATCTAATATCTTCAAAATATCATTAATACTAACTTGTGCATTGATTTCATTTAATGAGAAGTCCAGTGTTCTGATATCAGTACATGCAAATAAATTATCTGTTGGATCAACAACTATCATGGGTTTTGATGTGTTCATACAAGTTCATAGAGGTAGATATATATTCCCATGAGGTTTCAAACATTCACTTGTTCTATAGATATAAATGAAATGATTGCTAAGCTTTAGAATCAGAACCATTAGTTGTTGGATGTCAGCCTCAACCATGAATTAAAAGCAATACATTTTGCTTTGATATTTTTTTAATGCAAACACAAAAGTTATTTACAATGCTTGAGGGTATTGGATTAAAGGAAGATCCAAATTATGCAATCACAAATGATGGTTATCCTAACTTATTCAAAGATCTACATAGTGCAAAGGATTTGACTGGAAATTTATTGTATGGGAAGGATCTCTTACAGTTCATTTGAAACCTTTTGGTGTTAAAATCCTTGCCACTAGACAACAATATAACTCAAGAAGCATGAAGCATACACACAAATACATGAAGTATACACATGAACACATGAATATACATTGGAAGCATGAAGCATACATGTGAATACATGTAATATACATGAAGTATACATGTATTATACATGAAGTATACACATGAATAAGTGATGCATACATGTGAATAAGTTAAGCACAAGTAATGGAAGCATTGCAAAGCATACAAACCACCAGGAATCGATAGTACAAAACATATGTTCCAAAATGCCACATAGGCATACATCAAACTACCCTAATACATAGTCATTTCCCTCTAGAGGAAGGAAAAAGATCATGTGCTACCTTCAACGATTAGTTGGATGGAGTGCCTATTAGTTCTTTTGTCTTTCAAACCACTCACTAGTCCTTCTCTCTTCACTCCTCTAGAGCTGTAACTAATACAATAAAAAGTATAGATGTTAATACATATAAGAAATTGAATTGTAGAATGACATATAACAAAATAATCACTTACCACATACAAATAGTCATCATGCTCATTTACAACATTACCACGTCCACGATCCAGAGTGACAACCACCTGTAGCAACCACATCCTTTTCATGCATATGACAATCCTTTTTAATTATTTATGACCACGATCTCTATGTATGAAACTATCTTTGATGAGTTCTTGGATATCATGCATTTTTTGTGCTTGAAAATTCTTTCATCCATCAAATAATGACTATCTTATTGGTATTTTTTTCTCACAATAAAACTCTGCCCCTTTGACCATTTGATCTTCAAGCTGCTATTTTTTTCATCTCATTGCATATGGCTTCATTTTATTCATCATTACATAGTGATCTTAGTACCTTGTCTTCACACTTGATGCAGGAGCATCAATTTCAAGGTGTTTTTATGGTTTATTTGGATATAATGGCCTTCAAGTCCTTAATCACTATCACTTCTACCTTTGCATGAATATTGATGGTAGCTACATTTTTTTCTTCATCATTTATTGTCTTGACCTCACATTATAGTCTCTTTTATTGTCATTAGAACTTTCACATCTATTGTCCTTTCTGAAGGTTTGCCATTGAAACTTCAAATGTGTGTATTCACCTACATTTGATTGCACTCTTTGAAAGTCCATGCATAGTGAAATTTAAACCCTATTGTCACTGCAACTTTGCTAATGGAATGACTATTCATTCTTTGCAGAGTGTCCCCTCTTTCTTATTAGCACTATCTTACAACTAACACAACCTTTTATTGCTCTCTATGGAAATGTGACTCAAAGAATGCATTATTTTCTTGGCATAATGAGTCTCGAACAAAAAAATTGGTTAAGTATCAAGAAGTGGAATATCCATGCTTGAAAATTATCAAGTGCCAAAAGTCCTACATAGCTGAAAAGCATTCCCCTTTTGGTGTGTTTGTTAAAGTGAAGTTGAAACAACAAACTTAAGTGATGGAAAAGTGGTAGAGTCATTAAAAGTGTGTGCTTTTGCAATTAGATTCAAAAGGTCAATGGAAAGGACTTCCAAATGAATGTTTCCAAGACATTTCATTTGAAGCAAGGAAATTTCCAAATTTTCCAAGGATTTACATGTGTGGTAATAAATAGTTTTTCAATAACTTTTAGCTTATTAAGGTGAGGCATTGGGTTAGTCACACAATTTTCGCATGTACTTAAACTTCATTGGCCAATATACATTCACAATGGTTTACTCAAAATTAGTCATATGGTATTCCTTTGTGGTAGTTTTCAACTACGGTTAATAAACATTAAAAACTAAATGTTACAATTTTGATGTCAAGGGTTTTTTAGATTGAAGTTATGATAGTCATTAGTCATGTTACTATGACACTTAGAAACTTTTCGTCTATGGCTATGGAATCTCGTTGGGCCCGTCTACAATAAACTCTCTCGATTTTCACTATCTCGAAGGCGTATTGTCGTGGTGACAATTTTTTAGTTGAGGAAAAAGTTGTCCAATGCAAGCAGTGTAAAGTTGCAAAGTGGTGCAACTTTCATTATGTAACTCATGTGACCAAACTGACTATTTCAACACATCCATATGGGTAAATTTATGCTAGACATAGTCATCTTTTGCACCCAAACACACCAAATCACTCCAACCTATGTTCAACCAGCTCAATCCCTTAAGAGTCCAAAGTGCAAAATGGTTACAATCTTTGACAGACTGTTAATTGGATAGCTTGATGCTTAGAAACTTCTCATCTGAGGATATGGGATCATTTTGGGATCCTATACAATAACATCTCTAGGGTTTTTCTATCTTGGAGGCATTTTCTCATGGTGATGGCTTTTTTAGTTGAGGAAAAATTTGTCGCATGCAAACAATGTAAAGTTGCAAACTAGTGCATCTTTCGTTCTGCAACTTGTGTGACAAAAAATATAGTTCCAATCTATCCATATGGGTATGCTTATGGTAGGAATGGTCCTCTTTCACACCCAAACATGTCGAATCACTTCGAGCTATGTTCAATTGGCTCAATCCCTTAAGAGTGCAAAGTGCAAAATGGCTGCAATATTTGACGGACTATTATCGAATAACGTGATGCTTACAAACTTCTCATCTAAAGCTATGGGATCACATTGGGCCCCTCTATAATAACCTCTCTCATTTTTTTCTCTCTAGAAGGAATTTTCCCGTGGTGATGAAATTTCAGTTGAGGAAAAAGTTGTCAAATGCAAGCAGTGTAAAGTTGTAAAGTGGTGCAACTTTTGTTTTGCAACTCGTGTGACCAAACAGACTATTTCATCGTATTTGGATGGGTACGTTTACACTAGGAATGGTCCTATTTCACACCCAAATAGGCCAAATCACTCCAAGCTATGTTCAACTGACTTAATCCCTTAAAAGTCCAAACTACAAAATGGTTGCAATCTTTGACAGGTTGATACTCAAATATTGTGATGCTTAAAAACTTCTTGTCTAAGGCTATGGGATTGCATTGGGCACCTCTACAATAACCTCTCTTATTTTTTTCTATCTCAGAGGCGATTTCCCATGGTGATGACTTTTTAATTGAGGAAAAAGTTATCAAATGCAATCAATGTAAAGTGGTGCAAATTTGTTCTACAATTCGTATGACCAAACAAACTGTTGCAACGCATCTAGATGGGTATTTTTACACTAGGAATGGTCCTCTTTTGCACCCAAATACATCAAATCACTACAAGCTACGTTCAACTGACTCAATCCCTTAAGAGTCCAAAGTGCAAAATGGTTGTAGTCTTTGACGAACTTTTACTCATATACCATGATGCTTAGAAACTTCTCATATGAGGCTATGGGATCATGTTGGACCCCTCTACAATAACCTCTCTCAGTTTTTTCTATTTCAGAGGAATTTTTCTGTGGTAAAGAATTTTCAGTTGAGAAAAAAGTTGTCAAATGCAAGCAATGTAAAATTGCAAAATAGTGCAACTTTTGTTGTGCAACTTGTGTGACCAAATAGACTATTCCAACATGTCTCGATGGGTATATTTATGCTAGGCATGGTCCTCTTTTGCATCCAAACACACCAAATCACTTTGAGCTATGTTCAACCAACTCAATCCCTCAAGATTCTTGTTGTGACCTTTTCACACATCACCCGATTCAAAATGGGGACCCCCTAATTTTTGCTTAGTTCTCATCTTTTGGCTTTGGTCTTGTGTCTATCTCTCTCTATTTTCTCACTTTTTCTGAGGATGTACCTTTCTTTTGACCTAGATTGGAATGGGTTAAGTCTAAAGAACATTCTAATGAATTAGGGTTTTCACCTTCAGGCTACTTTGAGGTCAATTTGAGTTGGTTGACTGCTACACCATGTTTAGAATACTTCAAGAAACTTGCTTGCAAATTTTGAGCTAGATCTGACAGCTTGCTATTTTTAGCAATTCAGGATTCAAGGGCTAATTTTATGGTTTGCATGTATGATTTTCCAATGCATGTCTAGATACTCTTTCTGGGTTTTTTGAGACCTTCACAATGATATGACATGCAAGATGAGGTGATGACTTTCAACAATTCAGACTACGAAGGCTATTTTTAGGGTTTGCATGCAGGATTTCTCAATGCATGTTAGGTTATTCTTCATGGGTTTTTCAAGAGCTACGCAATGAGGTAACATGCAAGCAGAGTTGATCATTTTTTAGGAACTTGCTATTTTTAGCTAGTGCTCTCATGTGGACCAGTTTACTGGGTTTTTCTAGGTTTTTTGAGATCTCTTGGGCTGTGCGACATGCAAACTCATCTGACAACCAGTTGGTCACTTTTTCAGGTACTTACTATTTTTAGTAGGATCACTCTAGTGGTTACCCAACACTTTAGATTCATGAACAGAGCAACATGCAATAGAAACGGGATCAAACAGAGGTCATTTGAACCACATGCAAGTTAGATTAGGGTTTCCAGCTTCAGGACTCAAAATAAGGGGTAAAACACCAAAATCTTTGAAAAATGATGTATCCCATTGCGATCAGTATCTTTCAAGGAGTCCACTGGTAAAATTTGGAGGCAATCTAAACACTTACTATTTATAGTAAGTCACTTTTGAAACAGACTATAAATAGCAGGTCAACACAAGGTGCCAATGTGAATAGGTTAGTTAACCCATGAGGATCCTATGGTGTGAATTTCAAGTCAATCCAAGTTGTGAAAGTATGAAAATCAAGGATTTACTAAAAATATTAAGTAGGGCAAGCAGGCTGAGAAATTGGCTAAGTAGTCATATGGAAATTCTAAAGCATGCAAGTGAAAACTAGAAGCCACCACCTTGAAATGCGCCCATGCTCAATGAGGAAGGTTGGAAAACGCCTAAGTCATATGAAATAAGTCATATGAAATTCTTGTAGAACCCCTCATATGCACCCAACTTGGAGTGAGGGTGAAGAAAACATTCTAAGTCATATGAAATTCCTATATACCCCCTCATATGCGCCCTACCTTGAGATGGAGGTGAGAAAATTTACTAAGTGTTTGAAACTTCCTCCTCACCTGGCCAAATGCGCCCAACTTGGAGAAGCATGGAGAAAAATTTCTAAGTCATTAAAGTTCCTCCACCACCCTGCAAATGTGCCCTTAAGAAGATGGAGTTGGAAAAAATTTCTATGGCAAGAAAAATTCCTCCTCAGCCCCCTAGATGCACCCACCTTATGATGAAGACATTCAAAAGTTCTAAGGAATGAACTAGAAGCAGCTACCCTCATATGCACCCTCAAGAGGAAGAGGCGTGGAAATTCTTCTAAGGCATGAAAAATTTCTCCTCACCTACTCATGTGCACCCAAGTTGGAGATGCAGCTAGAAAATATGCTAAGGCATGAAAAATTCCTTCTCACCCCCCTAAATGCGCCCAAGGTGAAGTTGAGTAAGATGAAAATTTCTAAGTGTGAAAAGTTCCTATAGATCCCCCCTAAATGAGCCCAAGTTGTGTTGGAATCATATTTTTTTCCTAAGTGATGAAAATTCCTCCTCAACTGTTCAAATGTGCCCATGTTGAAGTGATGAATTAGAAAATTCCCTAAGTGGAAAATCAAGGGAAGAAGTACGCCAAAGGGGAATAAGTAAAATAAACCTTAGGAAAATGTTTTTTCAAATTTATAAAAATTAAATGAACCCCTTCGCATGTATACACATGAATTTTGCATTTTCTGAAGGGAAATTTTTTTCTGATATTTTCAACGAGGAGATGATTTTAAAATTTTTGACACCTTGCTCAAGATTCTAAAGCAAAGATTTTTAATGGGCACTTGATTAATGAAATTTCCTAAGTAAAATTAAAAATTTTCTAAGGAAAAGAAGGAAATATGTTTGAAAATAAAACGCCTTGTCTTATAAATGGAAGCTGGATGCCTAGATGATTTTTGATGAAATTTCTGATGGGGATAACTTGTCCAAGCCAGAGTAAAGATGAAATCAATGCCTTGGATAGTTGAGATAAATTTCAAAGGGGGGAATTTGAGTTAATATTTTCAGAGGGTGATTTAAAAATGCTAATGAAGTGAAATACGCCTATTCCATGAAGATGAAATTTTCAAAATTCTAGAAGGTCAAATATTTCATGTTTCAGATGCCAAGTGTTGCAACTTCCAAAGGAGGGAAATTTGAATTCATGTAGTGGAGGAGTGGAAATTTAATGACTTGGCCAAAATTAGCATTCTTCTAGAATTTGACTTGGCTATATGAATTGTGAGTTTTGTTTGTTTTCTTCATTAATTGCTAAATACGAAGTTGAGCTTTGAGGAAGGAGAAATTTGAAGTTGAGAAATTGTTGAAGCAAGCTAGCTAGGCCAAAATTATTCTAAGTGTTGAAGGTTATATTGCTGCAAGAGAAATTTTCTAAGTGTCGGAAAATATTGCTGGAAGTATTGAATATTGAAGTCAAGCTACTACAAGAAGTGAGGATGGTTGAAGTAGATAGAAGGGTGGTTGGAAAAGAGACTAATGTTGAGTTCAGTAAAGAAAATGCATCCAGGTAGGCTGTGATCAAGAAGTTGAGCAAGTCTTTCCTGTCGCAGTCAAAGTTTTCTTCAAAGCTAGGAAAATTGAGCGATACAAACCTGGGCTCTTTCAATTTGGAGGCTTTCAAAAAATGAATGATAGGGATAGGAGGCCATCATCCATCAGTCACTTCGCACAATATTGTCAGGAGTGGACTTTATGCAGCTGTTGGTTTTCCACCAGCAATTTAGTGTCCAGAGTTGATTATGGAATGTGCTAACTGCTACAACTTAGAGTGAAGGACTATCACTTCATCGAACAACAAGTTATTTGCCAACCTCACGCCAGAAGCCATTGGGGAGGCATTTGGAATTCCCACCTATGAGAAGATGATTTACAAAATGAGGGAAAGAGCTGAGCAAATGTATGCTTCTACATTTGAAAGGTGTATTGATATGATAAATTCCCATTGGAGGAACAAGCCTAAGCCAACTCGTACAAAGTTGCCAAAGGAGATAATCTCAGATGACTTGAAGTAGGAGTATTGTGACTTAATTATGATGCTTAGTAGAGTTGGAGGGTTCCCCCAATCATTCATATTTGAACCTTGTATGTTTTACTACATCAACCTTGTGTTGGAAGGCAAGGAGCATATTGACTAAGTAGTGATGATCAGTGATAATTTGCATGAACAACTTAGAAGTTTGAGGAGAACGAAGACATTTTATATGAGCTCATATATCATCTACATGCTGGCCTAGATGACAAAGTACAAAGGGATATCATACAAGGAGTTGATTGGGTGTGGCTTTCAGCAATTCAAGATTCATGAGGCTTGTTCGCAGTTGCACTTGACAAGCACTTCTCACTACAAAAGAGTCAATGATGCCTTCACAATGCACATAACGAGGTTGCTTCAGTAGACAAAACATCATAGAATATCAAAGGAAGCTCATGAGTTGATTGAGAGGTACAGATGTTGGTTTATCCAATTTTCAAAATTTACTTACATCAGGTTGCAGGGGTTCTCTTCATATCCTTACAGATTGCCCAAATACCCTACGAACATAATTTTGATGTTGGAAATATCTAGGCAACTCATTGCCTATGACAAGAAGAAGAAGAAGAAGAAGAAAGGAGGACTTGACTTCCCTATCATCATGGGAAATTCAGATGAATTTTTTCCAACACTGCAAGTAGCCAAGTAAGCAGAAAACAAGCTTCAATTTTTCCACCTCTCTTATCATACCAGTAGATAGCATTATGATCCTCACAAGAATATCAGATGGATATTGTTAGAAGAATTCAGACATAAGGCACATATTGAAGACTTCTGGGCCATTGCATTGGACAAAGCTGAAGTGAGAAGGATTTTTTCAAGGATACCATTGAACATGATTAGAGAATGTGAGATTGTTCCTGTGCTAGACTAGGTTGATGAGGATATCAACATTATTCACCCAAATTATGAGACAGTGAGGAATTCACCAATCCCACTTCTGGATTGATCGGAGCCCGAGATTACATATTTGGATATGCTTTGCATACCAGTCCTAACATTCACAAGAGGATGGGTAGAGAGGCATGTGAACAAGCTTAAGAGAAGGTCAATTCCTCTTATAATTTAATGGAAGATCATAGGATGCCCGCTACTAAATAGAAAAGTAGGTTGCTCAAGCTGCGGAGCCATGAAGAAAAGAACTAGTCCAGCCGAAGCCTCAAAGAATTGAAGAGGTATCACATACACCATTGAGGACTCATTCTCCAAGTATACAGGAGGTCTCATTGTTTGCGGATCAGAGAGTGAGGTTGAATGAAGAATGGGAATTACAAGAGACAAATCAACCACCTCGTAGGGATTCAGTTGGCCAGAGCAGCAATGTACCTAGAAGAGAAAACCAACATGAGATAGAGGAAGAAACAACCATGGATACTCACTTCTAACGTGAGATTGAGGAAGCTCTGGAGGATGACACTACTATAGGGTAGGAGGCCCAAGGTTTAGGAGATACTCAGCCTATATAGATTGTTGAGCCTCGTCAGAATGAAAATAGAGAAGAATTACATGAAGAGGAGGCAAGGGATGAGCAACCATTTATTATTTCTGACTTGCAATCGGTGGTGCCAGAGTGGCTAAGGGACAGGATGAGAAGGGACCCTATTGAAGAGACCAACCCATCAATTGAGATGGAAGAATTTATGAGTAGGATTAGTGCACTTCCAACAAAGATTTCAATGGATGAAGATGGCTCTCGCACACTTCACATGGCTATACCTAGGGTTGAGTGTGATCGAGATGAGGCTATTCTGGAGAATTATGTGATCACCACCATGGAGTTGGGTTGCCCTACTGGAGCACAAATAATTGAAAAGTGTGACAACTCCTATCAGGCACTCAAGGATAGGCTACTCTGAACTGAAGGCAAGTATAAAAGATTGAAGAAAGAGCACAAAACATTGATTGGTTACATAGAACACTTGTCTCGTCCTTATGGGCAGGAGAATCTAGCAATTGAGCTCCCGGCTGAATTTCCCAAAGAATCAGTCAGTGACTTGGAGGATTTGAGGAGGATGGCACAAGAGGTAGATAAATGGGTTACTAGTTTTTGTGTTGAGATAGAGAAGTTTATGGAGGGTCTTGCTCATTCCTATCAATAGGTCTCTGACATTATGGCATGAATGGACGCAATTGATCAGGCTTGGGGGTGATGCTTGTATCTATCAGACCAAGGTTGTTCTTTTTCTATAGGCTTTAATACATATGCCATTGCAAACTGGACTATTAGCCAATGCTGGTGGAAATATTCAAAATTGATCAGGTGCTTGATACTGTTCAAATTGCGGCAGAAATGTGAAGTCCTCCAAAACTAGAGCTTGATCATACTTCACTACAGGGGCTATAGCAAAAGATGGATCATCTAGTGTTTCCTTTTGTATCTCTCTTTGGGAAATATCTGATACAATTTGAAACTCTCTACAATGTGTCTCAGAGTGTTGATTAGTATTGTGCAATTGACACCATCCTGACAAGGTTGATTCAACGAGTATATTTTCTATTAGTCGACTCTCTCTAGTTGTAGGATTGTCTAGTGGTGACAACACATTTCTATTGTTTGGTCTTGTATTTATGTCAATTAGGGGAGGTCTACACACCAAACAACACAATTTCAATCAATACAACAACTTATCAAGTCACCAATCCTTCAAATTCTCTCTATCACAACAATCCTTCATTATTCCTTGTAGTAGTCCTTGAATCAATCAGGTATATCTTTTAGAAAAGGTACTCTCAAAATAGGACCAACACCAATTAAGGGATCCATTAGGGTGTACAAACACATATCACCAAACCTCAATAGCTTTCCTTTGAACTTCACTAAAACCTTGTTTCTACGCTAACTAGACCCCAAAATAGGTCTATTTTACAAAGAGACTTGTCTCAAAACTTCTTACCAACTTCTAAAACCACTTGGGAAGAATTTTACAGGTTACCCAACCAAAGATTTCACAACTTTTATCAGGAGAAACAATCTCCAACACACCAAACCCTGAAACCCTCCTTTTAAGCAATTTATTTAGGGTTTAAATGAAAATATGACTTCCTGGATGGATCTAGCCCTACAACCACTACAAACACCTTCAAAAACCTTTGAAAAAACTCAATCAATCAACCAAGAGTGTTTTCCCAATCAATTTCATGCATCACCATACTAAAACCACTCAAATTCACAAGGAAAACTCGCTTTCCACTTCAAAGGCATCATGCCCAATGCCTCTTATGACCTCCCCTGCACAAAAAAACCTTCCTAACATTCATCCCTATTAAATATTACCCATTCCACCAAGATATAGTGCCTACAGAAGGTGGAATGGGTCCATTTTCAAATTTCAAACACCAAAACCCTTTAGACTAGATTACACAAGCAGATTTTAGTAAAAACCTCCTAACTTTCACAAAATTCAATGAAACTTCACCAAAATTGAAATGATTGAAAGTAGATTCACCCCATTACAACTTCCAAATCAAATCATAGAAAAGTAGGACCTGTACGGGCCATACAAATCTCTGCAAAAGCATTGTACAGAAAGAAACTATAGAATTTAAGGAAAAATAGTGTTATTATTGATCAAAATCTTCAACAAAATTCACCACCAACCCCTACAACAAGTCTTCCATCTATTTTTATACATTTTCCCTCCTAAACCAACTTCTAAAATTGACTCAAATGGCCATTCAAATCCATGTGACCGTTGAACTTCAAATTCTTCCCTTTTACAACTTTTTGCAATTTTACATCTTTTGCACAAATGACAACTTTCATTATTTTTGCACTTTTAGCTATTTTTGACCTCCTAATCACCTAACAAGACTTAAACATGACTCAATACAATAATAAATGGTCTAAGTGACCTTATTTAATTTTTAATGACTCCACACCTAGAGCCTACTTAACATCTTTGATTGACAATTTTTTCCCAATGGTACTCGTGCACCATGTATTCCATGTCCTCTTCTAAAATCCTTGATTATTATCATGGTACCCTTGAGCATTTCTTTGATAAGATTGATTACTTGGATGAACTTGGTAATTTTGATAATTCTAATGACCTTGATTTCCTTGAGGAGTATGTTGGTAACCCTGTTGGTTCCCTTGGTAACCTTGATAATTGCCTTGGTATCCTTGTGGATTCCTTTGCATGTTTTGAAGTTGATTGTTTTGATTTCTCAAATGAGCTACCTCAGTAGACAAATTCTTTACCTATTCGATGAATTATTTCATCTCTTCTTTTTCTTATTGTGTCCTTGTAGATGTTGACATACTTTGCAAATACACTAGCTGCAAAGGTTGCACTTAAGAAAGGGGACCTCCTAGATGAATTACCAACTGATTATTGGGAGGTGGAATAGGATTCATTATTGGTGTGTGATGTGTGAATGCTTGATTGATCCCTGATATCTGGTTTGGCATAGTAGCATACCCTAGGTGATTGAGTGGTCTGAAAACATTCATACCTAAATAAGCATTAATCTTTATTGCTTTTGGATAAGCTTCCTTAAGATCGGTTGGAGCTGGATTGGCTCTTCTTACAAACATAGATGTAAGACTATCTAGGGCAGTATAATAAATTATTAATGTTGTGGCATCATTCAAGTTGTATGGATCACATAACCTTGTATATGTCTTATGAAACCTGTTGTTAAAGGCATTGATTGGTTCATGCTCTTGTCTCTTTACTTCAACAAATTGTTTATAAATTTTGGTCGGCCTGGTTGGCAATGAAAACTTTGCCAAGAAGACATCCTTTAACTATTGCCAAGTTCAGAATGAATCCATCAATAAGTTTACATACCAATAATATGCTTCATCCCCTAGAGAATATGGGAATAATTGACAAGCCACGTCTTCATGTTGGATATCCCTGTTTTGGAGAGTATCTTCAAAAATATTGATGTGTTCATCAGCTGTCTGATTAACATCACCAACCTAGAACTTGGAGCAAAAATTCTCTGGATTCTTTGGCATCTCATGACAATTAGTAAATGTAGTGAGAGGGGATGCATTTTGAGGACGCCAATACATTGGAATGTTTGGTTGATTTATTTGAATTGGTTGAATTGGTTGTGCAACTACTAGAACTTGTTGATTATTTAGTTGATAAGTACTTTGAATTGGAATACACGGTGGTGGGGTTTGGAAGAAACCAAAAATGTCTTCGCCACTTGGTACTTCTTCACTAGGTAAAACTAGTTCTTCACTAGGGTCAACTGCACTTGATGTTCCTTCTTGTGATGCTTTTGTTTTCTTTCTCTATCTATTTTTGTAAGGTGACAACTCTACAAATTCTTTGAAAGAACCTGGAGTGCATCTAGTAACTCTTCAAAATTTATCTAATGAGAAAGAACTGAATTGATCCAGTGTGTCTTCCTTCAATCCTATTGGGGACGTGCGGGAACTACTTTAGGAGCCAGTTGATTTGCTTATTGAGGAACTTGTTGATTAGCAAGCTGATTTTGCTGTCGATGAAGGGCTTCAAACCTTTCGATAAGCAAATCTCTTTGGATAGTGAACTCAATATGTTGGGATTTCTCTTCGTCTTCCTCTAACACAAATTGAGTTTGTGTATACTCTATGACACTTCTCTTGGTTTTTCAAGAAAGAGTGTTCAATTGAGAGATAATGTCTTCTTGCTCATATTCAAACCCAAGATTTGGTAGCAATACTGGAAATATATCTCTATGCGGTAGAACCATCTTGATTCATGTCAAGTTTTTGGTTGTTGCAAGCTTTTGAATGACCCAACCTTTGGATGTTGGCCCTCCTTCTAGTGCCAATTTATCTTGATGCGGGTTGTTTGACCTCAACCAATATTAGAATAAAATACCCAATAAAATATCCTACTCTCTCTTGAACAAAGTTTCCAATTTACTAAGCTAAGTGATCACAAAGTAGACTTCAAGGTTCCTTATGCATAAAGGATAGTCTCAGTTGGTTTTGCTATGTTTTGTTGGTATTGCAAAGGGGACTTACACTCTATTTATTGGTTCAATATTGTTTCCTTTAAGACTTTAGCAACAAATTTTCAACACTTCGGAATATAGATACTATTGTCTATGAGTGCTGAAATCTTACTACTATCAACTTTGAAAACAAAATAGAAAAGGATAAGGGCTTTAGAGGCTAGGCTAATTCTAAACTATTCCTAGGAACTCAAGAGACAAGTTTTCGACAGTGAAATTAAAACCTAGCTTTGTTTTTCCAAGTACCACAACTAGACAAAGATGGTACAATCTTCAAAGGGGATTCACAAATGATATCCTATTACTCAAGGCCACCTTCAATTTGAACAATGAACATAAGTAATAGAGTTCAAGTTTAGCAATTTGAAAGTTCATACTAACCTTACACATCAAATTGAGAATCATTAAATTTAAAAAAGGTATGAAAAAAATTCACCATTACCAACACTATCAATCCTTCATTCATTTAAAATTGTGGAAAACAAATCTATTATATTAAGGAAATATGAAACCATGCTGACTTTCAAACTAACAAATGCTCATCAATGAGTCTAATTATTATTTTGATAACGATCTAGCAACAATTTCAGAAGTATCTCTGAACAAATGAAATGAGAAGGGTTTATATAGGCACCCCAATTACAAAGCAATGGCCCGGATTGATCTAAGATCAATGACTAAGGTTATTCCCAGAAACCCTAACTACAAGTTCACTTAGAAAAGCATAACTAACTTCTATGACACATGGTGCAATGAAGAAGAGCCACTTGGAGAATGGAAGACACTGACACATATCATCTAGTTGATTTTCATTGATAGCCTCCATCTCTTTGAAATACACACTTTTCACATTTTCCTTTAAATCTTCCAAGTTCAAACCATTTGTATCCTTGGCCTCTTGTCTTGTAAATCCTTCAAGTGATGTGAGGATCCTGAGCTATATCTTTCCAAGATAGTTTTTCATACCAACACATTCCTCTTTCATCTTATCATATATTTTCTTTTTCTCTAGCAAGGAACAGTACCATCTATTGAAGTCATAAGAAGCTCCATCATCAATAAAATCTTCTTGACCCAACACTTACATAGATATTTCCTTTAATGCCTTTAGGTAAGGTATCACCTTGTCTTCTACATTTTGGAAATCCTCCCAATTCTCTCCCACCTGGTGAATTTTAGTTACAAGCATAATTGATTTATCATAGGTTCGAACACACCTCTCCAGGAATTGCTCCACTTGCTTTGAGGTATTTTTGACCCATCTTTTGGTTGCTTGACTTGTAACTCTCATTGCTTCAAGGCTATCAACAGATTCTTGTGGAAGGGAGGATAGTGGAATGAAAGCCTCATTCTCTTGCCTTAGTGGGGTTGTCATTTGCTAGATAAATTCTTTTAGTATCAAATTCTCCACTTCTAATCTTTCTTTATTCTCCTCTATTTTGTCAATTTTTTCTTTAATAGCCCTCGAGGTATCAACTAGCTCATGAAAGTCTTGTCCTATTGTGGTTGGTCCAATGTCAAGTGTTGTAACTTCATAATCCATAGGGGTACTTCTGTCCCTAGGCTTATCAAATTTTGGAACTGCTACCTATAAGATTTAGATCATGTACCATCTCTAGTGATTTGAGAATACTTATTAGGTTTCTTTGGTATTTTAACTTTACCAATCCTTTCCAAGAAGTCCTTCATACTTTCAATTGGTTGAATCTCATTCACTAGCTTGGGCTTCTTCATTAGGCTTTCGGTCAACCAATCTAGTACAGTGGATAATTCCATCCCATCCTCTAGTTGAATATCATCATTTATCCCCTTTAAGGCAGAAATCATCTCTTCACCTAATTCTTCATTGGCTTATAAGATCTTAGTACCTCCTATGTCTTCAATCATAAGTGTGTCCTCTCCCTCCATATAATCTGTGAAGGTTTGTTCCTGAAGAGGCTCCAACTGCTCCACAGTTTGAAGTTTAGCTCCTTGTTCATGATCTTATTCACATTCAACAATAGATGCTTCTTCCATTACCTTGATGGATGGCATGCTTGAAGATGATGGAATTAAATTAACCTTTTGCTTCTTGAGCCCTAACTCTTCACTTTATATTTCTTTCACTTATTTTTGGGGATCTTCAGTCACTACTTTCCTTTTGCTTGAACTTGGAAGTTCACTTAGAGCTTCCTCTCCTTTGCTAAATTTAGTTGCTTCACCCTAACTAGAGAGAACTCCTACACTGCTTAGTTTGGCGTGCGTAAGAGAGATACCTTCCTTTCTCAATCTGCTAATTTGGTGATCTACCCACTCCCTGGAACTAGCTATGACATCTTTCATTAACACATTCAAGTCCACTAACTCAGGTTGTGTACAATTTGGTAATAAGATGGGCTTATTCTTCAAATGTTCAAATTGGGGATGCACATACTCTCCATTGTCTTTCACCTAGTCTGGAATGGGGAACAAGTCACACCTCTTCACAAGATCTATTGGAATTCTAGACCACATCTTCTTTCTTATTCCATACTCATCTACTAAGTTGGACCAATAGTCTTCTATTTTCATTAAATGAAGTGACTTCTTTCCATGAACTCTTAAGTAAAGATCAAAATATGACCTAGTTTGTACATGCCAAATTTATAAAACTACAATTCTGATTTTCCTGTCTTGACTGCTTGTAACAAAGGACAAACTTCCAACATCTTCCCTATTACAATAGGAAAATGTACTCCTTTCTTATGTTCTTTATTCTAGATGGAATTCAAGTGAACCAACTGTCTTGTAACCTAAAGCATGACCCTCTTATCTGAGGGATACCGTGGGAGTTTGTATGGAGCTTCTGCAAATCCATGGATCCTCAAGTATGTGAAGGTTGGAAATTGAATGTACCATGATCCAAAATTTTCCACTAATATCATGGCCTCTTTGGATAACCTCTTATGGATTCCCCCTTGAAGTAGCCAAGTGATGTACATGAGAAATGAATCATTAGTTATCTTGTAATTGTCTTAATGATGTAGCTACAACTGAGGGTAACAATCATATATCTTGAATTGGTTACTCTAAGACCCTGCTTCTCCTTTACAAATTAATCCTCTATACTTTGTGAACTGGGCTAGGATGTACACTGCATAAGATCTCATGTAGAGGGTTTTTATTTTCTTTAGATTTCTCAACAGGATGTCAATATTATCACTTATTTATTTAGCCTAGTTTATCATTTCCATTCTGAATAAAACTTCTTCCACATATGGGAGCATCCAAACCTCAAAGAATTCGCCTTGAGGAGTACCCATAACTCTATTCAGCATATGGATCATATCGCTATATTCTTCTTTGAGATCAGTGCAGATCAACCTCTTGGTAACTTGGAGCGATGTTTCTTTGGTTCCTTGACCCAATTAGTGTTGACTATATCCATACGGGCCTTCTTCGCTTGATCAAAAATTTCTTGTGATTCCTCTTGAGTTTTTCTCAGCATCTTGTGGCAATGAGGAATTCCAAACACTTCCCTAACTGAGTCTTTAGTGAAATAAGCCAAAGTTATCCCATTAGGTGCCTTGATGGATCGTGCTTGTGGATCATACCTTCTAGAACCTTCAACCATCAATTCACTATATTGAACCACAGGTGGAAAACCTACTACTTGATGAAATCCACATTTGATCTTGTTTTTTGTTATGGGAGTAGGCATTTCATTTTTCATGCCAAACATTCTTCTCTTGTGTTGGATTACATTGAATTGCTCAAAGTTGGTGTCTCCACCTTTCCTCCACTTAGATGATAGCTGGGATTCTGGATAAAACCCTTTGATAACCTCCTTGACTTGATTCTTCCTAACTCCTCCCACATTCTTTGATGTAGAAATGGCACTTGTATGAAGCTTGAAGTTAGAAAGCATGCATAAATTATAAAGAAGGTGTTATGCTTAAAACCCTAAGGCTAGGTGAGTGCATTAATGGTGAAATAAACTGATTTATAATTCTAGAACTTCAACTTGACTGCAAGGATTGATCAGAAATTGAAAAATTAGGATTTATCATGCAATAAATGCAAACAAAAAAAAATTCTCATTACCAACTCTTGTCCCTTCAAGAATATTCAAAGAAATTTATTTTTTTGACTAGAATTTGTAGGTCTGAAGCTGGAATTTATCTTCAGGTCTACAAACTTAAGATTTAAATCCTTATTTCTCCCCAAATTCACAGCTTGTGAACCTATAGAAGCCCGAATTTCTTGACTAAAACCTGCAATTTAAGAATGTATTTCACTTCTTATGCTAATATTGAATAACTTTTCAACTCATGAATATTATGTGACTTGATAAACTTGCAAAATTAAGAGAGGTTCCTATGGTTGTGCTGCAACTTCTTGAGAAGAATTTTAAACTTGTATTGAATGAAAAGGAGACTTCAAGTTCTTCTCTAGCAAAATATTTCCTTATTTAAGGAATTTGGCCAATCTCATGCTTGGATGTTGTATTTAGTAAAAGAGGAGAAAAGCTTATCCTTAAGGTCCCTCTTTCTAATTTTTCCTTGGGAACACTCCTTGTTTTTCTCTTCTTTTTGGCTTGCGTGTGAAGTTTCCAAAAAAAGGACTTGAGTTAACTTGGTTTTAACTTGCTTAGGATATGAACTTAGGAAAGTCAACCCCTATGTGGAATTTTTCAATTTTGAACTGGATTCTTTATCCCTCTTCCAAGTAAACTTTGTGCCTTAGGAAATTTTATGGACCTCCTCTTGGGAAATATGCGCCCAACTAGATTTCCTTTCATTTCAAGTGAATTTCTTACCTTAGGGGTATCTTTTTATTTCTTGAGGTTTCAAATGGATTTTACTCATTTTCCTTAGAGAATTTCATCCACTTCAAATTGGATTTCTCTTGACTTAGACATATTCGCCCAACTAGAATTTTTTATTCATTAAATTGGATTTTTACTCTTGGAGGTGGGTGAACTTCAACTGAATTTCATGTGACCCTTAGTGGATTTCCCCTTTGTTGGATTTTATTTCAAGTGGATTTTCCTCTCAACTGGATTGGATTTCAGCTTGATTTGCTTCTAACTAGATTTATTTTTTTAACTAGATTTCTCAAGAATTCAATTGAATTTTCATCATGGGCGAACTTCATGGCTTGAGGAAGATTTCTTCTTGTTTGGGGTAGACTTTATAGGTTTTATGCCTTAACACCTTCAAAACCCTAACCCTAGTACTTTCTAAAAATAGAAATTACTAAAAATAGAAAAAAGAAAAAACGAGAAATTTCTAAAAATAGTAAATCCCCGATTCGTCCCAAAATGCCAAAAATGAAGCTTTCGAAAAAGCCAAAAAGCATGAAAAAGAAAGTTTTCAAAATTTTCCCAGAGAATAGTCATTTTTACTCCAACGGGCCTTTTGAACACTCCTGTGGCATCAAAAACTTCATTTGACCCTTCGAGCACTAACTTAATCTACTCAACCATCCCAAATCTTAACAAATTTCCACTCAATCCCAGACCTTGGACTTGTTGACCCACCTCTACCTCGAAAGAGACTCGGAGAAACTGAAGCTAACACTAGAACCAACTCTAACACTAAGACACCAGACAAGACTAAAGGGGGGTTCCCCATTTGCAATGTGGTTGTTAGCTCTCAAAAATGTAGGTGAAATGCCTCAAGAGGTTGCCAATCTCTTGGTACATTTCAAGGTAACAGACAAGGTCGAAAGATTTAGACCTACTCTTCAACTGCTGCTAGACCTAGGCAGGTGTACCTATATAAGTGAAGCAGACTTAATGTGCTTATCTCTCTTGAAATATTTTTCACACAATGGTAGGTGGGAGTAGACAAATAAAACTAAATTTGGTATAAATTATATAGCAATATTCAAAACTAAATCCTAATATGTTTAGTTAACAGTTGTAAGAAATGAATGAAATTGAATGATGAAAAGTGCAGAGACTAGTGCCTTATTGGGTATGCGGAGTCAAATGAAATCTAAATGGGTAACTTATTTATGGAAAACACTCAAATTGTTTGGCATATGTTTTTGTTTATAACTTGTATAAACATGCAAGAATGTGACTACCAAGTTCTTCTTAATGATCCAGATGAATTTCCCTGATTACTGTGATCAATTAAAAGGATTTAATCTTTCCTTGAAAGAACAAATCAATCAACCACACAGATACAACAAATGTGCACTGACAAACTGAATATAAACTTGTTACATCAATTTAAATAACCAGAAAGCATCAATCTTGGAGACAACTTTAGTAATACTTTCAATAAGCACAACAGACAATTGACACCAGAAATATGTTGCCACATACTCTGATTCTCATTAATGTCTCCATTTTGAAATCATGCATCATAGTCTCTGTTCTGTCAAAATTCTTTTCCTAACCTATCTACTTATTCTATCTAAAATATAATATGCCCTTTTTACAATCAAAAATGGATATTTATACATTTGCATCTGAAAAGACACATCCCTTCACAATTCCAACATTGGCGATCAGTTGTATTTGACCTTTTGTTAACATTCATTGAACACTCGCTGAGACATCATGTAGTCATACTGATCATCAAAGTCTCACCAACAGATATCCTTTCATCCTTTGTGTTTCGTTGTGACCTTTGTTGTCGAGGAGACGTCCCACATATCATATTATGTCCTACCAAAACATTTCCTTAAGTTCACTTTTGATTGCCATGACATTCTTGAGTTGGGAAGAGGTCTCATAGATTATATTATGTGTTACCGATATACCCTGTGATATTTTTAGGTTCTTTGAGACATAATCTTTCTCTCATTGATGAAACAACATATTGGCATGACATAAGAGTTGGCAGGACTGTATAACCTTACTCCGAAAACCATTGATAGAACTCTCCTACGCATTGTCGGCGAGACCGGAGGCATTCGCTAAGACTTCATTCTGATACTGTTTAGTCTTACCGATATGTATATCTTCATCGATGTGACATATGGGTCGCTATGAATTATTCCAATGAAAAAATTTCTCACCAATATGTTCTTTTTGTCGCTGGTAGGTAAGACATGAAGTGTTCGATAAGACATCATTCCGAGACCTTTTAGTCTAGCCGATACATCGATATGTGTGCTAGTCAGTGAGACATAATGCATTCGGAAAGACCACATATCGAATACATATGGTTTGGCCGAAGAGTGTCATTGAGTGCCAGTCGGTAAGACATGATGAGTTCGCTATGACATCATTCTGACGATGACTCTCTTGCCGATGGGATCCCTCTGTCACCGAAACAATGTGTGTGTCTTGCCAATAGGTGCCTATAGATGAATTCCAATCGGTGTGACATTAAAGAAGTCTTGTCGATAGTCTACAATAGATGTATATTGGAAAAAGAAAGCACTATGGATAGGGGAGACCCTCCTCAACTCATGTCGATAGGAATTATATAGTGAAATATTCAGGATTAGATGGATTCTATGGGAGCACATGGCCAAATATGGGAAAAATGTTATGAGGAGAGGACTATGTGCATATGGTAAAGATTCATTTGGAAATGCATGGGTATGAACAACTTGTAAATATTTTCATATTTTTACAGTTCTAACAGTGGCTCTGTCTGGGGATGAATGGTTGTGAAATCATTGCAAGGATCCAGATTTCTAGGTGAGCAGACCAGACTCAAGATGATGAACCAGTGAGCAAGATGGAAATGGAAATGAACAAAACCATAAACTACTGTGCATGGAAAAGAAAATTTTGAGAGGACTATCAAGAGTTGTCCATGCACTGGCAACCCTTAATCCTTTGTGTTTCAACTTCATCAGTTTTGGACTATTACGGTCTAAAATTCTAACCATAAATGATGGTTCAAGGCTATCCAAAAGAAAGGTCCATATTTTCCCCTGTCAAACACCTAGTTTTTCCTTGATTTCATCAAATTCTTCTTGAAGTTATTCATGCAATATTCCCTGTCACTGTTACTAAAAGTTTTTAGAGAATCATAATGCTTAGCTTGGCCCAAAATCCCTTCACCATTCTGCAGTTCAAATTCTCCATCATCATGGGACAAATCTCTGTTATCTTCAACATACAAAGTACATGCATATTCAATGTAACATTTCTCATTATATTTTTCACTGTTATGTATTATAAAACACTCTCCCAGCTGTACTAATAATTCACCATCAAAGTGCTTCTCTTGAGAATGAAAAAATTCTGTCATATCAACACTGCTTGAGACAAACAAATCTGAAACCTTTTGCACCTCTTCGATATCACCATTTGGAGATGACACTAGATTTTGACTCATATCTCCAATATCATGCATATATGAACCAATCAATGTTGAACCTCTATCATCCTTGGCATGCAAATAAACGTCTTCTCCACATGAGTTAGAAATTTCAAAATCACACAGGTTTTTGATCAACTTCAAAGGTTTCTCTATCATTTCGGGAAATGCACTGGGAGTCATATGAATCATTGCACAAAGAACTCTCACTGTAAAAACAAATGTAAGATGGACACAGGACTTCAGAATCACCTTCACGTTCACATCTCTAGTATTCAGGAGTTAGCATATCTAAAATTTTCTCATTGCTAAGTGGACATATTTCATCATCCACCATACTGTTGTTGTGTTCTTTATTCTTCTCATCATCAAAAAATGGTGGCTCAGATATGTTGATCTCATATTCATTTTTTTCACAACTTGGTGCATCACTTTGATTATCAAGAAACACTTCATCTTCAACATAAAGTGGATTTGAAAATATATAAAATTGGTTTTCGGGAAAACCTTGGCAAAATCTTATCTGATCTTCTTCTAACTCTTCATCATACAATGGGTTTGAAAAAGTTTGGAAACCATTTTCAGATGTACAAACTTCTTTTTCATCAAATGTGTCTTCATGGCTTTCAACTGTAGTTGGAGGTATTATTTGTTCATTGTCAAATGGACTCGTATTGTCCATTGCTTCTTCTTCTTGACTATCACAAGAACTGCAAGAATCATCTTGTTGCAGATCAAAATCCTCAGGCTCATCATCAAAATCTGAATATTCACTGGATTCTACATAACATGCACTGCTTTCCCTGTTACAATTTGTTAGTTAAGACAAATCTCTTGTATCTTCATCTTCCTCATGTAGGCAATCATATGAACCATATTGTCTTGCACATGTCTCATCTTCTATTGGCTACAGTGTATGATCGATCTCCTGATGCTCATCCATGATATCACCATTATCTTCATACCTTTTCCCCTACATGGTATCAATAAATTTATTCACTAGATCAAAGGTACATTGTTTTGATGACTCTGGCCAATAAAATGATTCAGGCTCCCATGCTCCACCAAAGTACATCTTTCCTACACCATTGTAGTCTTGTGCAACATTCTTTTTAGTTGGATCAATATTGATTAACTCTAGCTGGGTTGGTTCTATTTTGAAACATCCAATATCCACATCACAGAAACAATTGATTTGATCCTGAGGTACATAGTCAACAACTTGGTTCATCCTTGGCTCCCTATACAACTTAACTTCCTAACCATTCACTAGAATAGTTGCAAAAGAAAAATCAAACTGGACATTTCCCCCAACTACTGTTGTCCACTGTCTTGATAGAAGCATCCCAAACTGAGGAGGAGTATCAATTACTGTTATATCTATATTATAAGCCACCTGTGGATAAGCAGCCAATTTGACTTCAACATCTCTCATAATACCTACCACAGGAACAAGTCTATTATCCATTACATAGCACTTTCCCCCATTAGTATCAACCCACATGCCAAGCTGCTTCATAACTCCTACTAGCATAATATTTATGGCAGCACCAGAGTCTATCATGCAATTCCTCAACAATTTGTTATTTATGAGTAATGTAGTGAAAAAATGATCAACTTGCAGGGGAGTCATTAATACATCACTCAAGAAGATTTATGGGATATTTACTTTCTCTTGCCTACTAATTGCTTTAGTAGCCACTTTATTTTTAGAATTCATATGTTTTTCATTTCCATTTGTTATCAATTGAACAACACTACCTCTATATTCCTTAATTTTCATCATCTCAAGTAATGGAACATACATTTTTACCTGGGATAACGCCTGAGTGAAGTCAAAAGAGGAGCCTTCTGCCTTAATCATTTTCTTCTGCTCCAATTTTTCTCCTTTGTTCTCTTCCTTTTGATCATTCTTTTGCATTTCTTTATGTA
Organism: Sequoia sempervirens; assembly: GCA_007258455.2. NCBI lineage: Eukaryota > Viridiplantae > Streptophyta > Pinopsida > Cupressales > Cupressaceae > Sequoia > Sequoia sempervirens. The sequence goes on from VDFB02270651.1 coordinate 83,749,880, forward strand.
GCTCCTTAACTTCCTGCTTTTGAACAAGCTTCTGTTCATTTTTATCATGCTGTTTGTTTTTTGCTTTCTTCACAATTCCTTGTGTCACCTTTTGATCCTTCATAAAGATTCCCCTGGGGACACCTTCCTTCTCATTCACCATCCTATTTCTCAACCAGTACTTACTCTTTGCTTCATCAATCGCAACAATGGTTAATCTCTCTATCTCCTCTTCGGTAAGTTTCCTCACGCTGCATTGAGTAGGCACCTCAACAAAATGTAGCTTTGTATAATCTTCTTCAGAGTGGGAAATGACCTAATATTTAGCCATATGGACATTGTATCTCTGATTTGAAACATCGTACTCATAACCTTCATCCTCTGAAGATGAGTACCTCTCCTCAACATGGTGAAAAGTATTTGAAGTCAAATACACTGTGTGATTTTCTCCATTGTTTCCCATCAACATTCCCTCTTCTTGCATTCTTTGGGCTACAACACAATAATCTGGGGAATGTGGCTTATCATAAACTTCACATAAATAATTGTTATTTTCCATATAGGTTCCCTTCTTCCTCAATGGATCAGGAGTTTCTTTGTTTCTAGGCCTATCTATTACAGGTTTTCCATCCTTCCAGTTTGTATTAGAGGGCATGTCATGCAACCTAGGCCTTTCATTTATGTATGTGTTTTCCTGTTTGTACTGATAATTATTGATTTTCTAAAGAACCCTAGCATTGTCTCTCTTTCTTATTATCCCAGTAGCCCTCCTATTGTTTTCAATTGTCAATGCTATCTTCTGTGCCTCAACCAAATCTCTTGGGAACCTATTTCTCAGTTCATACCCTGTTTTTGGATCAAACACATTCAAATAAACACTCAATGATACAAAATATGGAAACTTTTATCCAGGAGGTATTTTAGTTTGCAACTTGTTGAATCTCTGATTAAAATCATAAGTTGTGTCATTTTGATCTTTCTGAATCTGTATTAATTCATGAAGAGCAACATCTGGTGCACTTAGATTCCCATATTGCTCAAGGAATCAATCCTGAAATTCTTGGAGAGAATTAATAGAGACTGTTGGTAGGTTGTTGAACCAATCTCTGGCTTCTTCAGTAAGCGACATCATAAATAGCCTCATATGAAAATCCTCATAAGGCACATCCAAATCTTGGATGAAAGCATTAAAACTCCTTAAATGATCTTCAACAGTAATTGCACTACTCCCTGTAAATTTTGGAACAAGACTTCTCCAACTACCATCCATTGGGTAAGGATATAATTGAAACCCTGCCAAGTCAAATTGTCTGATCATTGTTGTGTATTGCTAAGGGGGAGGATTAGGTGGGTACTGATACTGATACATCATATTATTGTATTGTGTATGATGATGTGGCACATAATGTTGACCATGAGGTGGTTGAATATTTGTATATTGTGAGGGAATATGCGGTGGATGATTTGGCTGTCTGTATTGATTCCCTATCTGATTGTGAGGAGATTTTGATGGATCAGAAGGCCCTGCACCATCATTACCCTGCTTATGAGGCAGGACATACTTTGGGCAACTAGTTGTCTGAGTAGTAATTTGGGCTTTCTGCAATTTGATGTCTCTCATTGCTTGTATCATTTGGGCCTTCTCCTGCTCAGCTTTTAGTTCTTCTAGCTCCTTTTTCTGTAACTCAAACTATGCTCTTATTTCTTCATGGGTTAAATATTCATAATTTTCTTGAGGAATCTCATGATCATTGGACTCATTTTGGTTACCCTCCATTTTTTGATCATATTCATGTTGACATCAGAGTCTTTCAGCTTCAAATTTAGCATCCCACTCTGCCTGTTTCTAAGGATTATAGAAAGGGTTTCTTTGTTCCTCTGGGGTACAAGGTTCTGCACTTGAGTTATCTCTCCATGTGTCATACCGGTCATAAGTTTCACAATGTTGTCTCAGTGTTTTGTCTTTATTCGTTATGCACATGTCCTCATTTATCCTTTTACCCTTATCAACCCTATCATCCTTGTGTGTACACTTACTACTTCTAGCAAGAGCCCAAGTATGACCTCCCCTGTATTGAGATCTTCTACCATTCATGTTGAAATGTTTTTATCAAAGTTGCCACTCACTTTCTTAAAAGTGAGAAAATTTTGTTACCTCTTATTCCTAGTGGAGTCTATATAGGATTTATGACTCTATGATTAAGGTGTGGATTCTGAGTTAAGTCCCCAGTAGAGTCGCTAATTTGTTAGCTCTCAAAAAAGTAGGTAAAATGCCTCAAGAGGTTTCCAATCTCTTGGTACATTTCAGGGTAACAGACAAGGTTGAAAGATTTAGACCTTCTACTCTTTAGGTGCTGCTAGACCTAGGCGGGTGTACCTATATGAGTGAAGCAAAATTAATGTGCTTATCTCTCTTGAAATATTTTTCCCACAATGGCAGGTGGGAGTGGACAAATAAAACTAAATTTGGTATAAATTGTATAGCAATATTCAAAACTAAATCCTAATATGTTCAGTTAACAGATGTAAGAAATGAATGAAACTGAATGATGAAAAGTGCAGAGACTAGTGCCTTATTGGGTATGTGGAGTCAAATGAAATCTAAATGGGTAACTTATTTTTGGAAAACACTCAAATTTTTTGGCATATGTTTTTGTTTATAACTTGTATAAACATGTAAGACTGTGACTACCAAGTTCTTCTTAATGATCCAAATGAATTTCCCTAATTACTGTGATCAATTAAAAGGATTTAATCTTTCCTTGAAAGAACCAATCAATCAACCACACTGATATAACAAATGTACACTGACAAAATGAATATAAACTTGTTACATCAATTTAAATAGCCAGAAAGCATCAATCTTGGAGACAACTTTAGTAATACTTTCAATAAGCACAACAGACAATTGACACCAGAAATACGTTGCCACATCAACTGATTCTCATTAATATCTCCATTTTGAAATCATGCATCATAGTCTCTGTTCTGTCAAAATTATTTTCCTACCCTATCTACTTATTCTATCTAAAATCTAATATCCCCTTTTTACAATCGAAAATGGATATTTATACATTTGCATCTAAAAAGACACATCCCTTCGCAATTCCAACGTCGGCGACCAGTTGTATTCGGGCTTTTGTTAACATTCGCTGAACACTCGCCGAGACATCCTGTAGTCATACCGATCATCAAAGTCTCACCAATAGATATCCTTTCATCCTTTGTGTTTCGATGTGACCTCTGTTGTCGAGGAGATGTCCCATAGATCATATTACGTCCTACCGAAACATTTCCTTAAGTTCATTTTTTATCACCGTGACAATTCCAAGTCGGGAAGAGGTCTCATAGATTATATTATGTGTTACCGATATACCCCATGATATTTTTAGGTCGTTGAGACATAATATTTCTCTCATCGATGAAACAACATATCGACGTGACATAAGAGTCGTCAGGACTGTATAACCTTACTCCAAAAACTGTTGATAGAACTCTCCTGCGCATTGTCGGCGAGACCGAAGGCATTCACTAAGACTTCATTTTGATACCGTTTAGTCTTACCGATATGTATATCTTCATCGGTGTGACATATGGGTCGCTATGACTTATTCTAATGAAAGAATTTCTCACTGATATGTTCTTTCTATTGTCAATAGGTAAGAGATGAAGCGTTTAGTAAGACATCATTCTGAGACCTTTTAGTCTGGTTGATACATTGATCTGTGTGCTAGTCGGTGAGACATAATGCGTTTGGCAAGACCACATACCGAAGACATATGGTTTGGCCGAAGTGTGTCATTGAGCGTTAGTTGGTAAGACATGATGAGTTCGCTATGACATCATTCTGACGATGACTCTCCTGCCGATGGGATCCCTCTATTGCCAAAACAATGTGTGTGTCCTCCCGATAGGTTCCTATAGATGAATTCCAATCGGTGTGACATTAAAGAAGTCTTGTCGATAGTCTACAATAGATGTATATTGGCAAAAGAAAGCACTATGGATAGGGGAGACCCTCCTCAACTCATGCTGATAGGAATTATATAGTCAAATATTAAGGATTAGATGGATTCTTTGGGAATACATGGCCAAATATGGGCAAAATGTTATGAGGAGAGGACTGTGTGCATATGGTAAAGATTCATTTGGAAATGCATGGGTATGAACAACTTGTAAATATTTTCAGATTTTTACAGTTCTAACAAGGGTGATGTGTGATTAGGTCACAACAGGGCCCATGCCCATATGTGACACATTATTTTTGTAATTCTTTGCAAGTAAATAATTAGTTATGAATTTTCTAATAGGAATTTTTTAAATAATTCAAAACTATTTGTCCAACCAGCCTAACTTGGTCAACAACTTATAATTTTTTGTAAACTATGCTTTGTGAAGCATAGAGTGTGATGCATATTTTGAGTTCAAAAAATGTTTACTCATTCAAAATTTATAGATGTTTCTAAATAAGCCTATCAATTAAGACTTTACACATAGTGCATGTAGAAAATCAATAATAATAATTTATTATATTCAAAATCAAATATATTTTATATTGGATGATAAAATTCGTCGGCACGAAGGTTGAATTTTGAAAAATAATTACAACCCCTCAACACATTGGGGTAGTTGAATTTTTAGGTTGGAAACCCCCAAGCCAAATCCCAAAGCAATCTTAAGGCGATAATTGAGGGAAAAAAATGTTAGAAAAAATGGATATTTTTTATCAATAGATATCCATTTCTTTTACTTAAGAATGATTTTTTGGGTTCAGTATAGATTAAAATTTAACATATTATAATATATGTATATGCATATGTATATATATATTATAGGTAAGTTCTACCAAAGGGGGTAGATCCAATAATTTTAATTTTACATAGCTGGGTTCCATTTGCCATATTATAGGATCGTATTCCTTCGTTAGAGTTGTACATGCAACAAAGGTACACTTCTCGAAGCTTATCTTCTTTAACACCTTTTTTAGGCCTTCTCAATGACATATCTCTTTGCCCTCTAATCTTTCTTTAATTTTGTCGTATCCTACTTGAATCTTTATTTTAAAAAGAGGAATACAAGAGTGAAATGAGTTCCTATGGTCTTATTACATTTTTAATTAAATTAGACAATTGACCTTTCCTAAAAAAGCACTTCAACTTTAGACCTAATGGATGACATGAATTGTGACATGTTACACTACTTGGTGAAGACAAGAGTAGAAAATATTGCTACATAACAATGAACCCATATTTTGATACGTTGGAGTGATGAGCTTCTTGAATAAGATTAATTTATTTTAATTACAATGTCAAGCCAATCTTTAATGTGATGTTACTTCAATCCTGAATCATATGTCAAATAGACCTATTACATGTGTGAGACCTTATAATTAACAAGATATGAATGCATATAGTACCCTCACATCCTATTTCCTTTGATCTTGTGGGATAATCATTTAGAGACACGTGAATTTTATTTCATCTTAAATCTACACTTACCTAGAGGTGGTTATATAAATTACCAAGGAAATCTTTGATCCAAATCTACTCAATGGGTTGGATGAGGTGGTACCACGACCCAGAGACATTGAGTGCCACATGGATCTAAACACAAAGTTTCTATACCTTCTTCTGGATGTCTCAAGAGAGGAGATTTGGGGGCACCATGTTTGGGAAAAGGAGTGTTTTGATTTCTTGAATAAACTCTACTACTATGAACCGGTGGAAGATATTGTGTTTCAAATGCTCTTTTACTTTTTCTCCTAAAGCCATTATAGTTTTTGCTAAGAAAACAAGACTCTAGTTCAATTATTGGATTGCAGTAGTACCATTCAAAATCTAGGTCACATAGTATTAAACAAATCCTATTAATATTGTTCCACACCTTTATTCTCTTACTTTGTTTTCTATCCTTGCATATTCCTCACAAGTATGATAAGGTATAACCTCATGGATAGTTGTAAAAAGCACATTTTCTATAATTATTTGGGCTATATGATGATGGCAGATCCAAATGATGGGACATAATATGATTTAAGGCTTTACTTGGGGCAAAAGCTAAAAATTATGCTTTTTGGTATAATAAGTCTATAACCCAAAATGGGGTTTTGACACTTGTCATGCAAGGTTCCCATAGTTGTTAAGGGGTAATGATTACTACTATTAGAGGTGTAATATTACCTACATTGATTAGGTTTACTCTTGTATTCCTCTTTTAAAGTTTTATTACCTTTGATTGTGCAACATTTTTGTTGATCCTTTGGTAACAGGTCTTCCAATCCTTCCCACTTACTTGGATTTGACTCAATAATTATTTCACTTTCTTATTTAACTCCAAAATTGGCCAAGAAATCTACGACCCCATTCGCTTCTTGGTATATATGTGATAACAAAAAAATCCTCTAGTTCTTCCAAATACTTCCATATCATTATCACCTAGCTTTTTTAATTTCCAGTTTGGTGTATTTTTCTTAGTGATTGCTTGTATGCAAAGTAATGAGTCACCTTCAATATCTATTTTTTTGACTTTTTTTCTCTGCATAACCATAAAAATAAATCCAAAGCCTCTATTTCAGCTTTTTTATTTGTAGCATGTCCAAATTTCTTGGAAAATTCCCATATACACTGTCCACCGATATATCTAATACTGCAACCTATACAGGTGTTGGTCCTAGATTTCCTTTTGAAGAACCATCAAAATTGATCTTGAATATTTCCTACATTGGTCTCTTCCAAGCTACTTCCCTTCTAATTTTCAATTTGTCTTTTAGTTGTCCCTTGGGTCTTTTTAAATTAACCCACCTTTTCTTTGATTCCTCATTCCACCTTCTGAACTTGGTGTTTGATTTCACCACACTTTTTGCATTTAATAATTCACAAAGACCTTTGATTCTTTGTATTACTTCATCTTTATCCATACTTTTTTATTGAAAAAACCTTTGATTTCTTTCCTTCCATATGTGTTAATCAATCATTGATGGCACAAAAATCCATAAAATTTCCCACATTGCTTCCTTCTTTCCTTTTGTCTAGCTAATCAACCATTCTTTAAGATCATCCTATCTAGATCCACTCCATCCTAAAACTTCTTGTTTCTAGTCCCAACAACTCTTTGAGTATGAACATCCTAGAAGGAGATGATTGATTATTTCACATTTTTTATAACATAGTACACATTTTTTGGGTCCTTGTATGCCAATCGTATTTAATTTCTCCATCGTAAGTATACTTTTTTGTAGTGTCGTCAATAGGAAAGCACCTACCTTGGGTAAACTCTAGGATGCCAACATAATGTTCTTGGCCAAGTTTTATCCACCTGTATTGCATTTTGAATCTGATACCCCATTTTAATAGTATATTCTCTTGACCTTGTCCATAGCCGTAATATTCTTAATATTATACATATTTAAAAATGTACTATTCCTATTGTATTTGCCTCATTACATATTATAATATAATCCATATTATTCATATTCATTGTAATATATGTCTTATTCATGTTATGGATCTTGTTTCATTCTTCAAACTATATTCATTTGTCCATTCCATCCTCTCCTCCTCCATCTCCTTCCTCCTCCTTCCATTCATCCTTCCATCCACCTCCACCTTCCCCTATCCTTGGGCCCTTCCCATCCTTTCTCTTCCATCCATCCCCTCCATCCTTCCATCCCTCTCCATCTTTCTCTTCCTTCTCCTTCCCTCCTTCTTCCTCCTTCCTCCATTCATCCTTTATCCTCCATCCATTCTCCATTTCTCCCTCCTTCCCTCTCTCCATCCTCCTCCTCTCCTTCCTCCTCCTCCCTCCTTTCCTTCCACTCCATACCTCCTCCCACCCTCCCTCCATCCATCCATCCTCCTTCCTTCCTTCCTCCTTCCTCCACTCCTTCCTTTCCCTCTCTTCCTCCTCCCTCCTCTCCTTCATCTTCCTTCCTCCTCCTCCCTGCTTCTCCATTTTCTTTTCTCCTTCCTATCTTCACCTCCTCTTCCTCCTCTCCCTTTCCTCTCCTTCCTCCTCTCCTCCTCTCTCTATTCCTTCCTCCTCCACCCTCCTCCATCTCCATTTCCTCCTCTCTTCCTATAGTCCTTTATCCCTCCTCCTCTTTCCTCCTTCCTCATTCCATTCCTCACCTCCTTCCTCCTCTTCCTTCTTTTCCTCTTCCTCCTCCTCCTCCTCCTCCAACCTCCTCTCCTCCTTCCATCCTCCTCCTCCTTCCTCCTCCTCTCCTCCTCCATGTTTCCCTCCTCCATTTCCTCCATCCTCCTCCTCTCCTCCCCCTCCATCCTCCTTCCTCCTCCTTCCTCTCCTCTCTCCTCCTTCCTCCTCCTCCTCCTCCTCCCTCCCTCCTCCTCCCTCTCTTCCTCCTCTCCCCCTCCATTCCACTCTGTCCTCCCTCCATCCTCTCCTCCCTCTCCTCCTCCTTCCATCCCCACCCTCCTTCCTCCACTCCCATTCCTCCTTCCCGTTCCTTCCACCTTGTCCCTCCTTCATCTCCTCCCCCTCCCCTCCATCCCCCTCCTCCTCCTCCTTCCTCTCCCCTCTCTCCTCTCTCTCTCTCTCTCCATCCATCTCCTCCTCCTCCCTCTCCGTTCCCTCCTCCCGTCTGTCCCTCCACTTCCTCTCCTTTCCTCCTTCCATCCCTCCACCTCCCCTCCACCTCCTTCCTCCACTCCCTCCTCCCTCCTCCCCACTCCTCCTCCTTCCTCCTCCATCCACCCTCTCCCTCCTTCCTCCCTCCCTCCAGTCCATCCTCCTCCTCCTCTCTCCTCCCGGATCCATCCTCCATCCCTCTTCCCCCCTCTCCGTCCCTCCTCCCTTCCTCCTCCCCTCCTCCCCATCCTCCTCCACTCCTCCTCCTCCTCCTCCTCCTTCTCCACTCCCTCCTCCCTCCTCGGCCTCCCTCCATGGGCTCCTCCACCTCCTCCTCCACCCTCCCTCCGGTCCCTCCTCACGTCCTCCTCCACCTCCTCCACCCCTCCCCTCCATCCCGTCCTCCATCCTCCGTCCATCCCTCCCCTCCTCCTCCTGTCCACTCCCCTCCTCCATCCTCTTCCTCCACCTCCCTCCACTCCTCCCTCTCCTCTCCTCCTCCTCCTCCTCCTCCTCCTCCTCCCCTCCTTCCTCCACTCCTCCTCCTCCCCGTCCGTCCTCCCCCTCCCCTCTCCTCTCTCCTCTTCCCCTCACCTCCCTCTCACCCTCTCTTCACTCCCCATCTCCCCTTCCCCCCCCTCTCTCTCTCTCCCTCCTCTCCCTCCATCCACCTCCCCTCCTTCCTCCCCCTCCTCCTCTCCCTCCCTCTCTCCCCCCTCCCTCCCCTTCGTCCCACTCCCTCCTTTCCTTCCTCCTTGGTCGTCCCTCCCTCTCCACGCCTCCTCCTCCTCCTCCTCCTCCTCTTTTCCTTCCCCCTCCGTCACCTCTCCTCCTCACCTCCTCTTCCTCCTCCGGCCCCTCTTCCTCCTCCTCTTCCTCCTCCTTCCTTCCTCCTCCATCCTCCTTAATAGCCTCCTCTTCCTCCTCCGTCTCCTCCTCTTCCTCCTCTTCCTCTTTTCCTCCTCCTCCTCCTCGTCCTCCTCTTCCTCCTCTTCCTCCCGTCTCCTTCCTCGTCTCTACCTGGAAACCTCCCCTTAGGTCCCTCCCTCATCCTCTCCTCTCCTCTCTCTCCCCCACCCTCTCTCCTCCTCCCTCATCCTCATATGCGTGAATGAATGTCTTGAGACAGGTTGGGCAAAAAAATATAGACCCCTCTCCCTCCTCATCCCTCCCTCTCTCCCCCTCCACCTCCCCCTTCGTCCCACTCCCTCGCTCCCTCTCCCTCTCCCTCTCTCTCCCCCACCCTCTCTCCCCCTCATCCTCATAATAACGTGAATAGACCTACAAAACAAATGTAAGTTAAACAAAAAAATATCCTCAAAACTAAATTTTACTTCAAACAACTCAAGAGAAATCCCACATATTGTACCAATTTTCATAAACCAAATAAAACTCTAAAATTTCTTTTTATTTGATAGATATAAAGTGTCATATATTCTTGTGCCAAAATGGGAGACATGGGTGCATAATGATACAGGAAAGGCTTGTTCAACACAAAATGGAGACATTAACAACATGCACGAATGACCACATCAAGCCTATTTTATCATCACCCACATTCAACTCAGACAAAATGAAATAAATATCAAAATGGATTCATATAGTTTTCTCCCAATCTGAAAAGAGGAAAAAAAAATATCCAAAATTTCTTGTTTGGAAGGATCCCACTCTTATCCTCTAAATGATTAGGTCTGAGCTGAATTTAGCAGAGGCAAGTTGATAGGCAAATAAAACTGTATTTGTCTGTTGATGTTGGAAATTAGTTTACCTTGATGCGATTAAAGTTGAGGCCATAATTACAATTTATAAATAGAAAATGGGGCTCCAGGAATTAGAAAAGATGGATTAATATAGTTTTATCCTTTGTTGTGGGAGTGGCTTCCCATATGCTATTCTCCACCATCGAAGTTAAGCTCATTGAGCTATTGCTTAATCTTGTCAGTTCTGAGCTGCATAGATGATGTATGTGCAACTATCTAGGTCATAAATTGGTACCCGCTGTTATCTACCATTGAAGTGATTTTAGGTATCTTGTTTGACCTTATATGGAACCTGTGCTTTAGAGATTGCTCTTTGTGTGTTTAGATGTTGTTTTCTAGATGCTATCCTATGTCTTCTCCTGCTATGAGTTATGTGCTTGATGACCATTTTTGTATGTACAATCTTATTCTTTGCTGCCATTTTTTTAATAGACGATCTTTAAGGTTTCACTATTCAATGTATTCATTGATACAAGTTCTTCTACTCAGGGTAAGAGTGTGAGTTGTATTCTGTATTTCTGACAAGTGCATTTCAGGACAAATGGCAAATTTGTTTGTCACGGAAAAGTCAAAGGTAAGCATTCCTATTGTTAAACAAACTAGAACCCCTCCAAACTATCAATAACTGCTTTGTTTTTAAGTCTTACCTCTCTGAAAGGATAGAAATTACTAAAACTGTAGATCATGTGCATATCCCACTGTAAAGTCCACCATATCATTGAATAAAAAGCATGATTATGATAGAAGGGTTGTTGCCAACCATGTAGTTAAATATTTAAACTTGACCCCTAACCATTTAATATTAAAGAAAGTGTCAATTTTTTCTTGTGTAAAGTCACTGGCAATTGTTAGCAGGTGTTGCTAGCCAATGGTTAAATTCCATATTGCTTGCTTTTACACGTGTATAGAGATTCATTTATGGCGTTGGTTGAAGAGATCACATAATAGATAAATGCTTGGGCTAAAACAAGTTTACTCTAATGATGACAAGTGGTAATTCTCAGCCAACAACCACAATTTGAAATAGAAAGACATATTATAGTTACATAACCAATGTACACTACAGACCCAGAGCTTGACATGTTTATGAAGAGTTATGTTAGCTATACATTGTGTACAATTATGACTTTACTAAGTCCAGTCTTTCTTAGGATCCCAAAGTTAGATGTTCCAAAAAGTATAGTATCCAATTCGCATCAAACCAAACCAATTTGGGAGCCTTCATCCATCCACCACGTTAGATTGCAGTCAATCCACTCTTATAGGTCCAAAGTGGTGCAGTTTGATTGGGAATTGAATAATATTCTAATAAAATGCTACTTTGAGACCCGGAAGACCCTATTGTGTGCAAGTCAATCTAGTGAACAAAGAGGCATTTAATAATAATTAGAGCATTTAAGCTCTTTAAGCTCTTTAAGGTCCATTTCTTTCTGCCCATGCAACTGACCTTTTCCTTGATACTATTGATATGTCTATCTTTTTAGCATTTCCTATTCCATTAGTGACCTTGTAGTCACATAAGGCACAGAGGAATTGCAATTTTATTTCTAGTTACACGTTATTATCTGCAGGTCTATTCACATTCAATTGGAGAGGATGACTCCTGCACTTTCTTGGAATTCTGTCTGGCCTGATCAATGAGGTCACTCCACCATGGGTAGTTCTGGGGATGGCAAATGTATTTATGTGATAATGCGATTAAAGTTGCTTTGAGTTTGGCTTGTAATTGAAAGAGGTTTCTGCCAATGGATTATGTACTAAGACAATAGAGGTTGAATCAAAGATTGATGAAGGAAACATTGGGGAAGCTGAATTTTCACTTCGTAAGGCATTATCTCTTAATTGTGAGGAGGTTAGAGCTTTGTTGGGAAGATTAGAGTATCAAAAAGGAAACATTGCAGGTGTGGGAATTGAATTATATGGAAGGAAAATTATGTAATGAATTAATCAATTCAGTCTCACTACATGGGAGGAAAGCGAAAGACGCGTCAGAGAAACCCAGATCCCCCAGATCATAATCAGATCAACATCATCTAGAAAATGCAGAATGTCATAACGGAGAGACAAAACTATGGCAAGTTTGAGTATAAATAAATAAAATAAAATGTAGTAGCTCTTTATTCAAAAAAATTGAAGCACTGCTATAGATGGATAACTGAAACACAACACACATTATAGAAATTCCTAATCCGTGTCTGGAAAGCATTGTCCATTGTCCAGTCGATTCACAATAAATATTTATACCTCGTCCCATGCTTGAGGATTCTATTAAATGTATAGTATTAAGTTGAAATTAATTATAGTGAATTGAATCAAATACAGAAGAATGGTTAAAGAATTGCAGACAAGAGACCTCTGAAAAGCAGATGAAGACTAACAGAAACAGTTGTATGGAATAGAGTGATCCTACTTTGACAGTAAAAACAGAGGAAAGAACTATTTAAACTTACAGAGCACATAATAACAATAGCTAAATCTTCAAAACAAAGAAGCCTGGATTGATGAGGCATACCTTAATGATCGCAACCAGCTCACTCTCAAGCCCTTTAACTACAAATTTTCAGGAACGATGCCCCTTCAAATCAAGAAGTATATTGCATATTTGAATCTTTGGTCGGGACTGTAATCAAAACAATAAACATTTTATTCAAACAAGAAAAATAGGGCATGCAAAAAAAATACACAGAGCCATATTTCTCTTAATTTCTTGATATTCAGGATCTTTAAAGAAAGATAAACATAATTATTTCGCAATTACAATAGAGTTAAAACTCTTCAAAAATAAATTAATACTAAACTAAACATAGAAAGAGAATCAAATTAAATAAATATAATCTTTCGATCTGAAATTCAAGGAGAAAAAAGACAAACCAACAAAATTGTCTATAACTTTTCAAACAGATGAAGCCCTTATAAAACATGGGTCAATGGAAATTGATATACACTTATGTATTCGATCCTGATAAACCATCACAGTGCTAAATAATTTAGTTTAGCATTAAATTACTAGAAAAGAAATGCAGAGTGTTTTGGAGGCAACAGCTTGAAAAGAGTAAACCCACCTGGAAACAGATATGGTTACCTTAGATTGATCTCATATTTCTTAGGAAGATCATCAATAGAAGTGCACTCTGAAAGGTGTATTCTGATGCCATAGTAGAACCACCTTCAACACAAAAATGAACATTAGGAAGATAAATTGAAAATTCATTCATGATTCAAAGAATTTGTGTCTTCAAAAAATACGTTGCCAAGCCCCTGGGAAATACAAGAACATTTTTGTAGAATTGGTACGAAGATTGGACAGACTTGCATACAAATGAGACATGATTGAGAGCAAGCAAAGGTAGCGGACATGGATTCTCTCCCTTCCCCATGAACTATACAATTCTAACAGTCCGGGAACTCCTCTACCGCAAGTAGACTAAACAGGGCAGAATATTAAATGAGAGCTGAACATAGTCTTTACCTCCAACGGTCCTATTCTTAAAAAGCACCTCCAACGCTCCTATTTTTAAAATCTACTTAAGGGATTCATGAAATGCTAATTACCTATAGCATGTGTTTCTATTATCTAATTCGTATTATGGTTGAATGTTATATATCATTAAGATTTTGTCGATGATAATCTTCATGGAACATACACAGCTATTGTTTTTATTAAAGTTGTATGATGTGCTTGGTGTACAAATGTGAATTGGGTATTGGCATTGCATGCATCATTGGTAAACACATCCTTATTTATATAGAATCATGGTTGTGCACATTAGAATTGGTGATATTTCTGTCATTAAGTCATATACATGTGATTGATTCATATGGAATGTAAATTGGTCTAGTTCATATTATGGTTCAATATTATGTATGTCATTGAGTTTTGTGCATAATGCTCTCCATTCCATGTACATTGGGCTAACTTTTATTAAAGTTGTATGGTGTGCTAATGTGAATTAAGTTTTGGCATATATATAGTTTGACTTGAATACACGTCCTTATTTATATGGAATTTATATTATGGTTACATCACATGCCTGAATTGAATTTGTATAGTGTACCTCATGGTACTAAGATTGAATGATATTTAATCACTAAGTCATATTTGATTGATTGATATTCCATGTACATGAGGATTTTATGTTAGTGTTGTATCAAACGTGAATCAAAGTTATATGTTGAGTATTTCATTATTTTTTGTGCATAATACTCTCCATGACACATACATAGGGGTAATTTTTATTAATCTTGTATGGTGTGTTTGGTGTGCTAATATGAACTAGGCTTTGGCATGTACATAATTGACTTGTATATGTGCATAAGGATTTTATGTTGGTGTTGTATTGAGTGTGAATCAAACTTGTATGTTGTGTTTAGAATGCCCATGTGCATTAGTATTGGTGACATTTATATCATTAATTCATATACATGAATGATTGATTCATATAGAATGTAAATTTCTCTAATTCGTATTATGGTTGATGTTATATATCATTAAGATTTTGTGCATGATAATCTTCATAGAACATACACATTTTTTTATTAAAGTTGTATGATGCGCTTGGTGTGCAAATATGAATTGGCTATTGGCATTGCATGCATCATTGGTATAGACATCCTTATTTATATGGAATCATGCTTGTGCACATTAGAATTGGTGATATTTATGTCATTAAGTAATATGCATGTGATTGATTCATATGGAATGTGAATTGGTTTAGTTCATATTATGGTTGAATATTATATATGTCATTGAGTATTGTGCATAATAATCTCCATAATGTGTACATAGGATTAATTTTTATTAAATTTGTATGATGTGCTAATATGAATTAGGATTTTGTATATATTCAATTGACTTATACGCATCCTTGTTTCTATGGTATTTGTGTTATGATTACATCACACATACAAATTAAATTGTTATGGTGTACCTTGTGTGTTTGTGTACATTAGGATTGAATAGAATTATATTATTGAGTTACATGTGAATGATTTATTTATCATATATATGAGGATAATCCATTTTAAGGTTTTATTGTGTGTCCAATGTCTATGTATGCACAAACTTTTATGTTGGTGTGCTAAGAATGCCTATGTCAATTATTAGTATTGGTGGCATATATTTAATTAATCTATATACTTGTGATTGATTTATATGAAGTATAAATTGACCTATAGTTTATATTATAATTGAATGTTATGTATGTCCGAGTTTTACGCATAATAGTCTCCATGGCTCATACATTGGGATATTTTATTAAATTTGTATAGTACTTTTGGTGTGCTAAGGTAATTAGGCTTTGGAATGTATTCACTTGGATTGTATAAACATCATTTATAAGGAATCTATGTTACGATTACATCACATGTGTAAATTAGATTTGTATGGTGTATCTTACGTGAATATTAGGATTGTTTAGTATTTATATCATTGAGTTATATGTGATTGATTTGTAGTTCATGTACATGAGAATAATTTATATAAAGGTTGTATTGTGTACCCAATGTGTATATGGGCATAAAGTTTTTATGTTGGTGTTGCATCAAGTGTGAATCAAACTTGTATGGTGTTCTTGTTTGTATTAATATTGGCGGCATTTATGTCATTAATTTGTATACATGTGATTGATTCATATAGAATGTAAATTGAGTCTAGTTCATTTTATGGTTGAATATTATGTGTTATTGAGTTTTATGAGTAATACTTTCCATGGCACATAAATAGGGAAATTTTTATTAAATTTGTATGGTTTTCTATTGTGAATAAGGCTTTGACATGTATGTAATTGAATTGTATACACATCCTTGTTTATATGTAATTTATGTTATGTTGATATAACATTTGTGGATTGAATTTTTATGGTGTATTTGTATTGGAATTCTTGTGTGCCTTAGTATTTGTAACATTTATTTAATTGACTTGTATATGTGCATAAGGATTTTATGTTGGTGTTGTATTGAGTGTGAATCAAACTTGTATGTTGTGTTTAGAATGCCCATGTGCATTAGTATTGGTGACATTTATATCATTAATTCATATACATGAATGATTGATTCATATAGAATGTAAATTTCTCTAATTCGTATTATGGTTGATGTTATATATCATTAATATTTTGTGCATGATAATCTTCATGGAACATACACATTTTTTTATTAAAGTTGTATGATGCGCTTGGTGTGCAAATATGAATTGGGTATTGGCATTGCATGCATCATTGGTATAGACATCCTTATTTATATGGAATCATGCTTGTGCACATTAGAATTGGTGATATTTATGTCATTAAGTCATATGCATGTGATTGATTCATATGGAATGTGAATTGGTTTAGTTCATATTATGGTTGAATATTATGTATGTCATTGAGTATTGTGCATAATAATCTCCATAATGTGTACATAGGATTAATTTTTATTAAAGTTGTATGATGTGCTAATGTGAATTAGGATTTTGTATATATTCAATTGACTTATACGCATCCTTGTTTCTATGGAATTTGTGTTATGATTACATCACATATACAAATTAAATTGTTATGGTGTACCTTGTGTGTTTGTGTACATTAGGATTGAATAGAATTATATTATTGAGTTACATGTGAATGATTTATTTGTCATATATATGAGGATAATCCATTTTAAGGTTTTATTGTGTGCTCAATGTCTATGTATGCACAAACTTTTATGTTGGTGTGCTAAGAATGCCTATGTGCATTATTAGTATTGGTGGCATATATTTAATTAATCTATATACTTGTGATTGATTTATATGAAGTATAAATTGGTCTAGTTTATATTATAATTGAATGTTATGTATGTCTTTGAGTTTTATGCATAATAGTCTCCATGGCTCATACATAGGGATATTTTTATTAAATTTGTATAGTGCTTTTGGTGTGCTAAGGTAAATTAGGCTTTGGAATGTATTCACTTGGATTGTATAAACATCATTTATAAGGAATCTATGTTACGATTACATCACATGTGTAAATTAGATTTGTATGGTGTATCTTATGTGAATATTAGGATTGTTTAGTATTTATATCATTGAGTTATATGTGATTGATTTGTAGTTCATGTACATGAGAATAATTTATATAAAGGTTGTATTGTGTACCCAATGTGTATATGGGCATAAGGTTTTTATGTTGGTGTTGCATCAAGTGTGAATCAAACTTGTATGGTGTTCTTGTGTGTATTAATATTGGCGGCATTTATGTCATTAATTTGTATACATGTGATTGATTCATATAGAATGTAAATTGAGTCTAGTTCATTTTATGGTTGAATATTATGTGTTATTGAGTTTTATGAGTAATACTTTCCATGGCACATAAATAGGGAAATTTTTATTAAATTTGTATGGTTTTCTATTGTGAATAAGGCTTTGACATGTATGTAATTGAATTGTATACACATCCTTGTTTATATGTAATTTATGTTATGTTGATATAACATTTGTGGATTGAATTTTTATGGTGTATTTGTATTGGAATTCTTGTGTGCCTTAGTATTTGTAACATTTATTTAATTGACTTGTATATGTGCATAAGGATTTTATGTTGGTGTTGTATTGAGTGTGAATCAAACTTGTATGTTGTGTTTAGAATGCCCATGTGCATTAGTATTGGTGACATTTATATCATTAATTCATATACATGAATGATTGATTCATATAGAATGTAAATTTCTCTAATTCGTATTATGGTTGATGTTATATATCATTAATATTTTGTGCATGATAATCTTCATAGAACATACACATTTTTTTATTAAAGTTGTATGATGCGCTTGGTGTGCAAATATGAATTGGGTATTGGCATTGCATGCATCATTGGTATAGACATCCTTATTTATATGGAATCATGCTTGTGCACATTAGAATTGGTGATATTTATGTCATTAAGTCATATGCATGTGATTGATTCATATGGAATGTGAATTGGTTTAGTTCATATTATGGTTGAATATTATATATGTCATTGAGTATTGTGCATAATAATCTCCATAATGTGTACATAGGATTAATTTTTATTAAATTTGTATGATGTGCTAATATGAATTAGGATTTTGTATATATTCAATTGACTTATACGCATCCTTGTTTCTATGGTATTTGTGTTATGATTACATCACACATACAAATTAAATTGTTATGGTGTACCTTGTGTGTTTGTGTACATTAGGATTGAATAGAATTATATTATTGAGTTACATGTGAATGATTTATTTATCATATATATGAGGATAATCCATTTTAAGGTTTTATTGTGTGTCCAATGTCTATGTATGCACAAACTTTTATGTTGGTGTGCTAAGAATGCCTATGTGCATTATTAGTATTGGTGGCATATATTTAATTAATCTATATACTTGTGATTGATTTATATGAAGTATAAATTGGTATAGTTTATATTATAATTGAATGTTATGTATGTCCGAGTTTTACGCATAATAGTCTCCATGGCTCATACATTGGGATATTTTATTAAATTTGTATAGTACTTTTGGTGTGCTAAGGTAATTAGGCTTTGGAATGTATTCACTTGGATTGTATAAACATCATTTATAAGGAATCTATGTTACGATTACATCACATGTGTAAATTAGATTTGTATGGTGTATCTTACGTGAATATTAGGATTGTTTAGTATTTATATCATTGAGTTATATGTGATTGATTTGTAGTTCATGTACATGAGAATAATTTATATAAAGGTTGTATTGTGTACCCAATGTGTATATGGGCATAAAGTTTTTATGTTGGTGTTGCATCAAGTGTGAATCAAACTTGTATGGTGTTCTTGTTTGTATTAATATTGGCGGCATTTATGTCATTAATTTGTATACATGTGATTGATTCATATAGAATGTAAATTGAGTCTAGTTCATTTTATGGTTGAATATTATGTGTTATTGAGTTTTATGAGTAATACTTTCCATGGCACATAAATAGGGAAATTTTTATTAAATTTGTATGGTATTCTATTGTGAATAAGGCTTTGACATGTATGTAATTGAATTGTATACACATCCTTGTTTATATGTAATTTATGTTATGTTGATATAACTTTTGTGGATTGAATTTTTATGGTGTATTTGTATTGGAATTCTTGTGTGCCTTAGTATTTGTAACATTTATTTCATTGTTATATGCATGTGATTATTTCCTATTGAATATATATTGATCTAGTTTGTATCAAGGTTGAATGTTATGTATGCTATTTTGAGTTTTGTGCTTAAATACTCTCCATGGTGTATACATAGGGCTAATTTTTATTGAATTTCCATTGAATTCCTTGTGTGCTAATATGAATTAAGCTTTGGAATGTATGCAATTTACTTGTATACACATCCCTTTTTATATTATGGAATTTATGTTATGATTACATGACATGTGTGAATTGAATTTGTAAGGTGTACCTCATGTTCTTATGTGTTAGGATTGAATGATTTTTAATCATTGAGTTTATGTGATTGATTTGTATGCCATGTACATGAGTAAATCACAATAAGGTTGTAGAGTGTGCCAATGTGTATACATGCATAAGGCTTTTATGTTCTAGTGTTGTACCAAGTGTGAATCAAGTATGTATGTTATGTATTCCATTGAGTTTTGAGCATAATAATCTCCACATTGGCACATACATAAGGTTAATTTTTATGAAAAAACTAGTTTGCTTGGTTTGCTAATGTGAGCCAAGCTTTGACATGTATGTAATTCTCTTGTATACGCATCCTTATTTATATTGATTAGTGCTTATGTACAATTAGTATTGGTGGCATTTAAGTCATTAAGTCAATATATATGTGATTGATTGATGTGGAATATAAATTGGTCTAATTCATATTATGGTTGAATTTTATGAATGTAATTGAGTTTTGTGCATAATGATCCCCATGGCATGTACATAGGGCTAATTTTATTAAAAATTATTGTGTACTTGGTGTGCTAATGTGAATGGGCTTTGACATGTATGTGTAGTTTAGGAAATTATATACCTTTATAAGGAATATATGCATGTGATTATTTCATATTGAATAAGGCTTTGACATGCATGTAATTGAATTGTATACACATCCTTGTTTATATGTAATTTATGTTGATATAACATTCGTGAATTGAATTTTTATGGTGTATTTGTATTGGAATTCTTGTGTGCATTAGTATTTGTAACATTTATTTCATTGTTATATGCATGTGATTATTTCATATTGAATGTATATCAGTCTAGTTTGTATCAAGAATGAATGTTATGTATGCTATTTTGAGTTTTGTGCTTAAATACTCTCCATGGTGCATACATAGGGCTAAATTTTATTAAATTTTCATGGAATTCCTTGTGTGCTAATATGAATTAAGCTTTGGAATGTATGCAATTTACTTGTATACACATCCTTTTTTATATTATGGAATTTATGTTATGATTACATGACATGTGTGAATTGAATTTGTAAGGTGTACCTCATGTTCTTGTGTGTTAGGATTGAATGATTTTTAATCATTGAGTTATATGTGACTGATTTATATGCCATGTACACGAGTAATTCATATTAAGGTTGTAGTGTGTGCCAATTTGTATACATGCATAAGGCTTTTATGTTCTAGTGTTGTACCAAGTGTGAATCAAATATGTATGTTATGTATGCCATTGAATTTTGAGCATAATAATCTCCATGACACATACATAAGGCTAATTTTTATAAAAAAATTAGTTTACTTGGTTTGCTAATGTAAGCCAAGCTTTGACATGTATGTAATTCTCTTGTATATGCATCCTTATTTATATTGACTGGTGCTTATGTGCAATTAGTATTGGTGGCATTTAAGTCATTAAGTCAATATACATGTGATTGATTGATGTGGAATATAAATTGGTCTAATTCATATTATGGTTGAATTTTATGAATGTAATTGAGTTTTGTGCATAATGTTCCCCATGGCATGTACAGGGGCTAATTTTATTAAAAATTATTGTGTACTTAGTGTGCTAATGTGAATCGGCTTTGACATGTATGTGTAGTTTAGGAAATTATATACCTTTACAATCTCACACTATGTTTGGGTCCCTTAATTAATTAGACTTAATTAAGCTTCTAATTTTCCAAATTATTCATTACAAAGTCTTATTCTTACCATTTTCCAAAAGGGGAACCAGCATTAAATAAATGCATTTAATAATTAAAATATCATGGATTATGTTTATCCTAGAAATATAGGCCAAGACCCATTTTCCCATGGGTGAATGGGTCCCCCTTATGGGCCAAGACCTAATTTAAAATATGTTTTTTGGTGGGTATTCTAATGATCAAAATTTAAGTTGTACAAATGTCAGCTTGTGGAATCTATATTTTGAGAAATTAGATAAACACCTATAAATACATAGTCATTTATCATTTGAAATATAACACACACCTCCTAACTTTCAAGAGAAAATATTATTACAAAGGGCAGCATTATAAGTCATTTTTAACAACAATCAAGATCCTAAGATCATGTCCAAGGTTATGTGTGTTCAAGTTATCTTGTGAAGGCTAACATGTGTTGTAGGTCTTCATACATTCAAGCATTCAAGAAAATCAAGAAAACAAGATCCAATTCCTTTGAAGAGATGTGTATGACTTCAGTCCTTCAAAGAAGCCATAGAAGGGTGGTGAGTTGAAACATGTGTTTATTCATCATTTCCTTCCTTTCCATTCAAGGTTTTATCATTGACATTGTCATTGTAAAAGTGTGAACACTATTCACAGGGTTTGACTGAGGAAAACCCCTATATGGCACAAACATTTTTCCCTCTTTGTGTATGTGTAGATTACAAGTTGAAGAAGGATTGAAGAGATCTTGAAGACAAATTTTGCATTGATGCATTTGTTATCATCATTCTTGTGAAGACACAGAAACTAAGTTACAAAATTTATTTCCTTCATTCTTACAAGTTTGCAAGTGGAAATCAACATCTCAGATCTAACACATGGGGATTCTCAAAAGTATTTTCAGAAGTCCTATCAAGGACCCATTTTCCTAGGAGTGAACTAGTCCTCCTACATATTCCAAAACCATCTTTTGGTGAAAAGTACATGCCCTTTGATATTTCCCATATATGCCTACAAATTTTTGTTATAGCCTGTATATCTTCGAGAATTTGTATTTTATATATTAGGTCATATAGGTCATTTAGTTTCATTATTTCAAATCATTCCTAATCATCGTAAAATACCCTTAAAGAATCCCACCAACCTAGGTTTGATTTTTACCCCATTGATGTTAAAGTCAATCTCTTGACTTTGTGGTTGTTGGTTTTGATTGAAATTTGGAAATAGAAATCCTATATCTTAGGTTCTTTGTATTGAGGACCTAGGATCCCCCTTCCCTTTTCTTATTTTTGATTTTGGTGAACCTAACATTTTTCGTTGTAGAATCACTTTACAATAAAAAATAATAATCATAAACAATAACTCAAACACTCAGTTTTTGATTTTTTAGAACCCTGTACAAAGACACATTTGTCCTTGGGTGAACCTGACCTTGTATAGGTGCTTCTATAAATTTTTACACACATTTTTGTATTTGTATGCTCAGATTCCCTACACTTGTAGATCTCTATTTATGTTTGAAAATTTTCCTATTATGAAGCATTTTGCTTTTAGTTCATTTGGTAAAAAGAAATTGTTTTATTTAGAATCAAAATTTGCATGCAAAATTCATCACTCTTAGGTCCCTGCATTTTAAATAAGTCAATTATCATATTTTAGATCTGAAAATTGCATCATTTATTCAAACATCTTTTAAATTATTGCATACTTGCATTTCACATCACATTAGAATACATTAAGAAAATTTTAGAAAATCGTTTATTGTTTCAATTGTCTACAAGTATAATCAAGATATTTAAGAAGTTCAGTTCATATCCAAAATTTGATTTCTTAGAATCCCTAAGCAGTACTTATTCGCCCCTGGGCAACCCTATCTTTCTTGTCTTGGTTAAACAAACTTTTTCCTTGACCTTTGTTACTGTGTTTTTTGTTTGTTCCTAGTTGTTTTTTCCTATTTCTAGGCATTTTATGTCTTTATTTAGTATATCAGTGTTCATCTTTGGTGCACTCTTGGTGTGGTAAAACTTACATGAGTTTTACAACCTAGTGTCCTAGTGCCAATACTCTATTGAGACACAGTTTGAGACTCATGGCATCTCGTGTTGGTACATCTATTGTGGATATTGGGTTTTCCAACTCTTTCACACAAAGTGTTGAAAATACTCAACCCATGTTGGACTTCGTCCCTAATTCCACATTTCTCATGACCTCCTTGCCATCAACTACTATCACTAATGTTGAAACCATGATTGCTCATGTTCTTGTCATATACAATTGGATAAAGCTTTAGAAAAAATTCAAGAATATGTGAGTACAAAATATATTGTTGGAATTGCAATTCCTATCATAGATAACACGAGAAAAATTCTTGATAATGACCAAGGATTATAGGTTTTGTATAGCCTAGCTCATATTATTGATGATCATGTTTCAACAATGGCTAGTTGTGTTCAAGCTTTGGGATATACTAAAAGCCAAGGAGGAAATAAAATTCCTCCCCTAAAACTACAACCTCTATTCCTACATATAAAAATCCAACTTTTACCACAATGATGCAACCAAAAAACAATATAGCTCCAACCTTGGGTATTTCTATTGGGAATCCTTTTAGTTTTGTGAACTCAAACATTGGATATCTCTAAATCTATCACCTCTCACAAACTTGCAATATAATTGTCAACCTAACACATATACACCTCCAACATATTGACCTCCATCCCAAAATACAAACTAATGATTCTATCATAAACCAAATTTTGCAAAATTTTGCATCCCTTTAACAAAAAATAACAATATTGAACCAAAACCAAAATGGACAACCTTCACAATATGTCAAAAGAAACCCATTGTCATTGGAGATATTGAAAACACAAGTGTCATAAGGCATAGAGGTGCCTCGATTTGAGAAATACTATGGTAAAGGAGACCCTAGTAACCATGTATCAACATATACAACCTTATGTAGTGACTTCATTTTTGAAGATCAACTCTTGGCTAAACTCTTTCCTAGGTCCTTGAAAGACACATCCTTGGAATGGTTTTGTTCATTATTGAATAATTCAATCCACTCATTCAATGAGCTTATTTATACCTTTATTTACCATTTATAAGTGCACATTGGTCCTAATATGGCTCTATCTTACTTAATAAGGTGTAAGCAACAACAAGAGAAAATTCAGATTTTATAACACGTTATCAATTTTTTTACTCACAAATCAATATTAACCTCCTCATTGTGGATCTTCAAAAAATGTTCATTGACAACTTACAAAAGAAAATAAGAGATAAGGTTGGGATGATGAAGTTTCCATCCTTTACACATTTGTGTGTGGCTCTCCGTGATCATTAAAATTCAATTAGTCAATATGAAGAGAAAGCTTCCTTGAATTGTGCTGAAAAATTATAATCTATATCTCACAATAACTTTCAATCATTCAAGAATAAAAACAAGGGTTTTATTAACATAAATCCACCTCAATAAATCATCTATTTGTAGCATCAAGTTGTTATAAAGATAATCCCACACCGATTTCAAGCTAAGGGCATCAAATTCACCCCACTCCTCGATTCCCTCCATTTGATTATGATGCAAATCTTGAGAAAGAATTTAATAAATTTACCTCTAGTTAGACCTACTGATACAACCAAGCCTTTACGTCCAAACCATAGCCCAAATGTCATTTTTCATTATCATCAACAAGTTATACATGATACAGAATGATGCATGTGTCTTAAACATCATGTACGCAACATCATTGATTCCTATCACATCCAATTGGGCAGAGTTAATGATCAAGGGAATAAATTTTTTTGCCCCACCTAACCAAAATTTACAAATATCCATGAACCCAATGCCAAATCATTCAATCACCTCTATAAAAGCTAGTGACAATAAGAATGATGTGATGAATTTTCATAAGATAGAAGGCATGACTAATGATGATAAGAGTGATAATAAAGATGATCCTCTACAAGGCATGATTGGTCTCATTGAAGTTCAACATCGTAAGTGCCAAACCACTTGTCACCTAACATTTATTTTACTAAGGATGATGAACTTAGACATTTTCTTGATGGTCCTCTCTACATTACTAGTCGTATCAAAACATACCTACACAAGGAATACTTATAGATCCTGCATGTGCAGACAATGTCATCACTGAGGAATTATTGTTTATGAAAGAGCTTAACGAAGATACTTATGAACAACTAAAAGCATGGATTAAAACACTGTTACATATTTTTCACCTAAGCTCAAATGGAGGAGCGGGCTGACTTTTATTTAACATTAAGTAGAATTGCAGTGTCATGTTTGAATGTTGTTTCACATCATTATCATTATGCACTGAATATCAGTTATGCATTTTTAGTGAAGTTATGAGGTTTCAAAGTGCCATTCAGAAGTTGCAGTTTTAAAAGAGATACAGAATTGAGTATATGAGCAAAATATCATTTTCGATGCTCTTATTCATTTCCTAGAACTCATATTTTTTACAAGGCTTCATTTGATTTCACAATCAGAATGAGTATTACAACATTGCATAAATGCATTTTCTTTTCAACTGAAAAGCAGAAATTGAAATCAAGGATCCACACAAGCCGTGGATATAACTATAACTGTTCCAATACATTTCTAACAACACAATGTACTACTGAAGATGCAAAAGGAAAACACATAAGTGGCAGCATAGTCATCATTGCCTGATTATCGATGCTTGATGTTGAATGGTGCACCTCGTCATCTCGAGCTTCATTGACCTGTAAGAGGAAAAGAAGGGTGTCAGTGGCTCTGACTATGACATAACTCATATGATGCACCTACAATAGTACAATATACTATTAGCAATGCATTGAAACAATCATTCAATCAAATGCAGTATGAAAGAAGTGAGCTGAAGGAGAAGTATCAACATCATAATTGTGTTCCTTTTTATGCTAACACTGTTTGTTTCCTTGTGCAGGTATAGGTAAAGTCCTGAAGCTGAACATTGTTTGAAGACCGAGCATGTGGAGTAAAACGGGCTCCCACAAGGGTAGAGCTCGGCATGCTGCCCTATTTGTTAAATGGGCTGATTTTAAAAAAAGATACTTCATTATATACATTAAATGAAATGAAATACAATTGAAGAGTAAAACAGAGAATCCATCAAGCAACGAGACCAACTATTCATTCATAACAATCAGGTTGCTTCCTGAAGGCTACAGGTGAATGGTGAGTTTAGTTCACTTAAGGAATTTAACTAAGTGCATTTACATCAGAAATTGCTGAATCATTTCATTTTCCGTGCTAATTATAATCATATGTCATGAGAGTTTCAATTCATCATTTATCTTCGGATAGTGAACAGGCATACATTATGCCCTAATGTTTTGTTTTAATTTTCATCATCAAGAGGATAGATCTTAAGAGCAGTTTGTTCAGTGAAATATAAAATGCATGAAGAGTACCATGCTGCCCAGAGAATACAAAAAAAAGACAATGCATTTGAGTGATGAATGAATTTCCAGTTCTAGTTGACTGATAAGCAAATGCAGCTTTTAAAATTGCCAGGTGGTTCGTGGTGCTACAAGGTTTCAAGTTAAATCTCTACAAAGGCACAAAAATTCAGAAGAGAGGTTTGTTGTGTGTCAATATTTAGATGATACAAGTATCTGGATATGGGGTACTGGTTAATGAAAAGCTACATCATGGCACAACTAGTTCACTTTAGCTGAGAAGATGTTCAGCTAGAGTTATGTATCAGTGTTTTGTGAAGGGCGACAATCAAAATGAGCAATGATCATTCAAAATACATCTGCAAGGGAGTATATGTATCGAATTGATAAGTGTGCACAGTTTTGACAAGATTTTGAACACATAAGAGTTGTTTTCATAATGAACAGATTATACAGTGAGCTAGTAATCTACAAAATCAGGTTTAAAAAGGATTTCAGTGTGCAAGAGAGTTCAGTGGAAATGATCTGGAGGACAAACGTAAACGAGAAACCAGAGGAATAATCGGGTTTTCAATGCAATTCAAATGGAATGTGTGCATTTAGAAGCATTATATGTTTCAGTTTAACAGAGTGCCTACAGTATTTCCATGAAGAAAGTTAAAGAAGAATCAGACTTTCAACATTTTTCAATTTACCCAGTTGGGTGTATTTTTTGAACAACAAGATTAAGTGTTTTGTCATATGGGAGTTCTCAGACAATGCTTAGTTCTCTTCTCATTGACAAGCACTCATATGGAGAAAATCAACAGGCACAGAAATACCAACAAAAGCAGAAACCACTGATCATACAGGTTAAGCCATACACTGAATATAGACAAGCACACAGATTATTGTTTTTCCAATCATGTTCTTTTATTTTTCTGAAGGTATTTTCAATGCAGCATCAGTGAATGCAAAGTAAACAGCTTTATTCTAGAACGATGAAAATCTAAAGAGGGCATAGCAAGGGTATCTCAAAAATTGTTAATTTTTGCACTAAGGAGAAATTAGGTGACTTTTAGGCCATGGTGTTGTGCTTCAACTTAAGGTTTCACATGAGTCCAAAAGCGGAAGGCAATGTTGCTGTTTGGTAAGGTTAAAGAATCTAGAATGAGACAGTGTGAAATGCAAGTAAGTATACAGTTTATCATCATTTCAAGCAAATATGAGAGATCGAGTTCTATCAGAAATTAAAGACATGCTTTTGCTTTGAAAAATTTCTAGAAACCCATGATATTGTTTTGCTTCAGAAGTGTGGGGTATTCACTATTTGTTCTAGCTTGAGCCATATAAATAGAACGAATAACAGTTACTTCATAGTCTCGAATGCTTTCAGAACACAAAAAATGCATTTTTCTTCAGAAATTTTGAATACCCACATGAGGGTTTCCTTTCAAAGAGTACAAAAGTATGATAATTTGTGATACCCATATGGGTTTTTCATGAAATCAACAGTGAATTACAAATGTGAAGTTTTTGAGCTAGGCCAAGCTTCAGAAGGACAGAAAAAATGATAATCTACAATACCCATATGGGTTCTATTTTAAATAGCCTCAAATACAAAATATGAAAATCTTTGAATTGATTCGAGCCTCAAAGTAGAAGGAATGCAGTTTTCATCTGATTTTCAATACCGTCAAAAGAGATGACAAACATAGTAATGAAGATATAGCAATGAGCATCATTTTTTTCAAACAATAAATGCCAATATTGGTTTTCTGTTACAACTATCTATTTTTGTAGGTAAGTAAAGACAAACAGCAGTTACCCACGATGGGGTTTCTAATAAAACACACGGATTTCCACTATTTTCTGATACCCATATTTCAATTGGGCTTCAAAATGCAGGAAAATCAATTACAAAGACAACCTACAAAAGAAAGTGCAGGGAATTGCAATAAAGTGTAATTTCTGTAATGAATTGAGCAACAGAAGGAGGAAGGGACAGTGTTATTCAAATTTCTATATTACCCACGAACAGAAATGCTTTCAAATGAATACAATAATAGGTTCCCTATTCTGGGTCGAGCCCAAAACTCAAAGGAAGCACTCTCTACAATACACATCTGGCGCGGCCTGTGTGATGGCTAGAAATTGATAGACAAAATGATAACACACAAAAACATGAAGCTTTCTTTTTTAAGAAAATAAATAAGAGCTTTTAGAAGCATTTGTTTGATAAGGAATGCGAATGAAGGAAGCTTTTACCAGCTTTTATCATAAAGGAATATATGACTCTTACCAGTTCATGTCACTGAAGGAGTGCTTTAGCCGTGGCCGGAGGTTTCGGTTAACTTCCAAATGCCAAGGGTCCGATTTTTTAGTGAAGGTCGAGCTCACAAAATGTGGCCAAATGGATTCATCAAGGAGAAAACACAGAAATACAATGATAAATGCATCAGAAATTGCATTGATACCGTGGCCTCAAAGTCAGAAGCAGCTCAGAAATAAAGTAGGGAAGCTCGAAAAAGCTTGAATATAAGCTTACCATTGTCTCAAGAGGAAGGTCGAATAGATTGAAGGAAACAATCATGGAAATCAAGCATTTCATCTGGAACCCTAAACATGGTGGTGTTGGCGTTGCTTGCAGATTGAGCCTTTCTAGAAGTTTCAAGTGTGAAATGATAGTTTAGGGTTTGACCCTGTTTTGTTCATGCCTTGATGTCAGCCGACATTATAATTTCCCTTTGAGTTTTCGCCTTTTGACAATAGCACATGGGAATTTCGAGTTAGGCATCCTTGTGACTTATTTATCAAAGTCTGAAATCAAATGCATTTGGGGATGGCCGAGACTTTTATGCCTAAGTTAAGCTTAGGGGTGATGCATTATTTGCCTAAGGTGTAGGCTTATTTATTAAAATTGATTGATAAGTGCCTTAGGGAGAACGAAGTATGTCATACCCTAGGTATTTATTTTAATTGATTTGAAGGAGGTCAATAGTGAATGTCTTATGATTTAGGATTAGGTCATGATGATTATCTACTGAAGGTTCTTTGTTTTTAGTTAATTTTAAAGAAATCACTGAAATTTGAAGATGTGAGAAAGGATGATATGTTTAATATTTTATGATTTTTTTGGAAAAAATCAATTATTGTAATGAAGAAACAAGCAGTTTTATTTTTGCAAAAGATTTCCAATATTTGAGTTGCAAAAATAGACTAAATTGAAAAAATCTGCATCCTGTAAAGCAGAAGCATAAAAGCAATGTTTTATAAACTACTTTATGTTTTCTTGCTATTTTTAGCAGATCCTTGGCTGACTTTTCTTCTTGGTCGAATTCCAGACTTATCTTGGAGAGATAAGGTGTTTTTTGAACTTTTAAAGCAGGATTAGCCTATTTTTAGGGGCTTGACAGTGTAATCATAAAATCTTTGTGCTTTTTTTTGCTTTAAAGCAATTTTTGGGTTTGTTTGAGGCCTTTTTTCCTTGAGCTTTTTCTGAGCTCGGATTAGGGTTTCCTTGACAATTTTGATAGATTTAGTCTTTCAACTCTCCATTCTCAGTAGTTCAGATTAGTTTCTTGCCCTTACTCATTTTGGGAAGCTTGTAAACTTTTTGATACTCAGTTTTCTCAGATTGACACTCTTCCAGTTTTAATAGAGTAGTAGATTTCTCCTTCTTATTTTCTATTTTTGAATTTTGTAATAGCAATCTGATATACTTATGTTTTCAAACTGGAATCCTTTTATGTCTTGTTGTTATAGGTTGTGTTTCAGAATTATATGTTTCAGGTTGCATGTTGTATTTGACTTCCAGATCTTCATGCAAATCACTGATGGGATATGTGCCAATGAGATTGTGAGGATTACTGCAATAAAGAAGTGGTTATGAGTGGTTAGGTCTGAATTCTTATAAGTTTGGTGAATCATCTTTTTAGAAATAGGTTTTATGTTTAGTTATTCTTCATCCCTTTCCTCAGAAGCTATTTTAGAATAGAATTCATCATTCGGAGAACCAGCTCACTCTGGAGATTCCTCTTTCACGTAAGATCACCCACATCTGAAAGAGGTTTCCATGTTTCAGTAGTTTGTTGAATATTGCATTCAGCAGGGTGCAAAACTATTGATAACAAACACATAATGGTTTTTCTTTCCCTACGATAGGTTCAATCACTCTTCCATCAAAACGTGGACCTAAACAATTATATGTGTCATTCTCCATCATCCTGATATCAGACCAATTTCATGTAAGCTAGGTTACTCATGGTTGCACTCCATGAATGTCATATTGTTGATCATTCACAAGTGCATAAATTTTCTTGGGGAGAATGATATATTTATAGTGCATCACAATGGATTTAATCCTTTGTCTTCCTATGGGGATTTTGCAATTGATTTATTTTTTCCTAGACCTATGGAACCTATAAAGCCTTGTGAAGATTTATTTTTCAAGTCCTATCAAATGTTCAAGGTAAAGTGCATAGCAGAATTATCCCTTAGCAATATTATTGAGTCCATGGTTGTTCCTTCTCCCCAACTTACCATTGATTAACCTATAATTGAGCTCAAAATCCCTTCCAAGCAACAAAGATACCATAGTTCCTCCACCCAACTCATACAAAATCCCAAGACACACTAAGATGATCCCTTTTGTACCTCCCAAGATAAAAAGAAGTGTATAAACCTAAAGAGACAATGATTTCCCAACCCCCGACAGTTCCTTTAGTTCCTACCATAAGGGAAGAAAAGAACCCAATGGTTGATAAGCTTGCTCCTACATCATCACAACTTAAAAGTTATGCTAAAAGAAACTGAAATGCTAAAGAGCATAGGCATATAATTTGTACTATCGCTCATTGATTGCAAGAAATGAATAAACCAACATCATCCACACCTATGGAAAGATCTCAAGAAGAAATCTAACTCCCATCAAAATAAGAAATTGCATCAAAACAAGAGAATTCAAAATCAATAATCATAAAACCTTCTATTGTGATCAATTTGGATGATGATGATGAGATTGCTAAAATTGATGAAGAATTACAAAATGAGCTGAATTTGATAGTTTCCACTTCTATGAATTCAAATGGGGGCAACTGTGATGATCCTTCTCATGGGAGTGACCCACCACATGTTGAACTGAGTGATAGTGATGTTCCTAGCATGACACTTTTTGTAGTCCCTATAGCTAGTTATCTACCTTTCATTTATGATTAGCAAGATTGGGATGCAGATGACCTGCTCTAGGTCAGCTTGCATGTCACGTACTACTTCATCTTTTTATGTTCTTTATGTTTTTTTGCATGTAATTTGATATCTCGTATCGTGTTGCTTGGTTTGCCTTTATTTTTGTGATTTTTCCTTGGATGACCCTTATTACTATATTGGTGCAAGGATACACAAGAAACAAAACTATTATGACATTTTTCTATTTGTATCTCAATTCTTCTATATGTCATAAAATTTATCTTTTCTTTGTCTTGTGTTTTCCTTTTGGGGACGATGCAAGGCATTGATTCATTTAGTTATCTTTCATGTTGGCCCAAAAGCATATTTTTTTTCTCTCTATCTCTCTATGTATCATTCGCCCTTTGTATTCTTTGTTCCATGAGTATTTGAGGGATGATAATAGTTTTCAGCTCTATTATATCACTGTAGCAAAACATATGCTAACCCCAGATCCGTGGATCCCTCAATGTACATTTCTATGTTGTTCATGGCATTGTATCCTAGGGTAAACCCCTTCTCATGATGTAGTTTATTTGGAAATGTATCATTTGCATAGGGATTTTGAAATAAGCTCTTTTGACCTTTTTTTGCATGGAATTTACCATTTTCTAATTTAAAGTGATTTTTCATGACATGGCATACATTGACATTATCAAATTAATATTTTTGGCTTCATTGTGTTCACAAGAATTTGAACTTAGTGTAGCATTGGCATAGCATTGATCATTTTTGTGACACCTTATCAAATTTATTAGGGAGTATAGCTTTGGTATTGATTAACAAATGGGTACACACTTGTACCTAGTGTGTCCTTCCTATTTATTTTACCTTTTTATAAGTGCACACCTTGTAGACCTACTTTATGTGTCTCATTTTTTCCTTTGGGGCTCTCCTAGTGAACAATCAATTTCACTAGCCTTTGCGAGTATGTTTTATGGGCATACAACATAGGCTTGCTAGTCCATCATTTTTTCCTTTTGTTTGCATTAGCTTTGACATTGAATGTTTGTGTACCTTGTTTTGTTGCAACACATGTGTGTCTTCGTTTATGCCTTTGTTTATTTTCCATGAGATCTTAGATGTTGGGGGCTTGATCACTCTCCTTGATCCTCTGTCATCTTATCTTTCCAATAGTTGTATAATTGGACCTCCCTTGACATAAATTTCTCTACTTTAGTGTGGGTCTAGGTAAAATTTTATACTCTCCCTAAAGTGGGGGCTAAATATAGTGTCCATTCATCATTTCCTTCATCAATATTTTTATCATTGACATTGCCATTGGGAAATTGAGAACACTATTCATGGGGTTTGACTAAAGCAAACCCCCATACGACACAAAAAAAATTCCATCTTTGTGTATATGAAAATTATAGGTTGAAAAGGATTGAAGAGATATTGAAGAGAAATTTTGCATTGTTGCATTTGTTGTCATCATTGTTGTTAAGAAACAAAAACTCAGTTGTAGAATTTACTTTTGTCATTCCAAAAAGTTTGCAAGTGGAAATCAGCATCTCAGATCTAACACCCAAGGACTATCAAAATTATTTTTGAAGCCTTATCAAGGACCCATTCACCCAGGGGTGAACTAGTCCTCTTGCACATTCCAGAACCATCTTTTGGTGATAGGTACATTCCCTCTGATTTTTCCTAGATCTACCTACAAAGTGTTGTTATAGTCCACATGTTTTTGGGAACCTACATTTTATATATTAGGTCATATAGCTCATTTATTTTCATTATTTCAAATCATTCCTAATCATCCTAAACCACCGTTAAAGAATCCCACCAACCAGGTCTTATTGACTCACCATTAAGGTTGAAAGTTAGGCTCTTGGCTTTATGGTTGGTGATTTTGAATGAAAGTTGGAAAGAGTACTCATATATCTTAGGTTCTTTGTATTGAGGACCTAGGATCCCCCCTCTTTTCCTATTTTTTAGTATGCAATTGAATTGTATACAAGCAACATTATTTATATACAATAGTTCTTATGTGAATAGTATTGGTGATATTTATATTAGTAAGTTGTATATAAATGATTGATTCATATGGAATGTAAATTGGTATATTTCATATTATGGTTGAATGTTATGCATGCGTGTCATTGATTTTTGTGCATAATATTCTCCATGACACATACATAGGTATATTTTTATTTAAAGTTCTATGGTGTTCCCAGTGTGCTAATGTGAATTATGGTTTTACATGTATGCAATTGACTTATATACATGTCCTTATTATATTAAATTTATCTTATGATTACATAACATGTGTGAATTGAGTTTGTATGATGTACCTAGTGTTATTGTGTGCATTAGGATTTAATAGTATTTATATTATTGAGTTATATGGAATTGATTTGTAATGCATGTCCATGATTTTACTTTGTAAATTAAAACTAGAGGGTGTGTGCAAAAATCTGACACAAAAAGATGCCAAATTGAAAAAAAATGTGAAAATACACCTTTTTGTGCATGCCAAACTTGGCACACGCTAAATCATCAAGAAATTTGGCACAAACCATTTGGTGCATGCCAAATTTGGTGTGTGCCAAATGAAAAAAATTAATGAAAATAAAAAATAGGCTCATGTCATTATTTTTTGCTCAACCCATGACTTGGTTTGGGGTTTTTCATCTCTGCAACTCATGCTTGCCAAATCTCTTCCATTTTTTGCACTCAGCTTGCAATTCTTCATGAGGATGCCACCAAGACATCAAAGATGTTAAATATTGCGAAGAGGTATGTATTTCTATTATTTTTATTTCAAATTTGAATTAGAATGTAGATTGAAATAGGTTTTTTTTAATAAAAAATTGTTTTAATTCTTAGGGAATGAATCTCCACCTCCAAACATTGAGAATTCACAATCACCCCCTCATGAACAACCTCGTAAACAAGAAAAACCTCAAACCCCTCGGTCAGTTCATATGAATCCTCAAGGAACACAAGAAATATACTAAATCGAATTGAAAACAACAAAAGAGACATTGGACAATTGATTGGAAGATTAACTAAGCATGTTGAAACCCACCCTTATAGGAGAGGGATTTTCAAATCGTTGAAGTCAATTGTATCACATGTAGGATAAATGAGCGAGAAAATTAATTTTTGGTCAAATAAGAGGGATGAGTTAAGAGAATTTTATGCTAGTGGAATTTCATATGTAGATGTGAAAAAACAAAAAATTAGCAAAGCTGACTTGTTTGCCTTATTTACAGACCTAAGAACCAAAACACCTTTATCTCATGCATTTAGGAGGTCCCCCATCCATTGGTGCCACCATGAATTAATTAAAAATAAGTTTTGGGAGTGGTGGTGGATGATATTTAACCAACATCCATGCAATAACCATGAGTTACCACAATACTTTTTGGGGAAACTCTATTGTGAGTTTGTCCTTAAAAAGATGCCAAATTATTTTGGCATCTTAGACTTTCAGGGTAGAGGTGGGGGATCCACACATGATAGATCAGGTACACGATGTAATCCACAGGTTGCACCGAGACCCTTTTCCAAACCCAAGGTAGAGCATGTTGTCATTCCTTTCATTGTTAAGCATTGTATCAAGGTGGACATGTTGGAGTTGATTAGCCCACTCACTCAAACCATTGTATAGTGTGCATGGCCTCTAGTAGAGCCTGATGTGGATGAAACTAGTAGGCCCTGAGTTCCACCCCACGATTGTGGCACTTGTAGTGTTGTTTTCATGTACAATTATTAGAGTGCTTGGGATGTGGCTACACATCCTACATTAGCTACAGAGGCGGTGGCTATGATAGATGAATTGCTAAATGAAACATTTGGTATTGATACTTAGGTAAAATTCAACAAGCTCATTTAATTTTTTTTATTAAATTATATTTTGAAATTTAAGAATAACTAAATTAGTAGAATTAATATGATGAAATTATAGGGTTGGAGTATTCATGATATTTGCACCATTCCTACAAACCCTTATTCATTCTTGACGTTGAGTCCACAGGTATGCAACTAGTATTAAATAAATAATTATTGCATGTGAATAGTTGAATGTTATTTGAATGTTTATCTCATAACATGCTTTGGATGTCTTGTCTCTTTATCCATTCTATGCTATACCACCTCCATCCAAATTTAATCCTATACACATATCGTTACAAGGAATCTTTCCTTCCACTCATTATTGACCAACTCTCTTCTCCATTATTGTTGCACACCTCAATAACTAACTTCATGTGCTATAGTAAAACCCTAAACACATCCTAATTCATCCTATGTTCCATTATCCCTTTGAAAGTTGCTAGTAACATAGTAATCCTCATTTCATTCATGTGAACTTCATTGTGGCATTATCACTATGTTGACAACATGCCCTCATTAACATTACTTCATCAACATATGCAATTTGAATCTTAGTGAGCATTGAACTTTGGAATTTGCATGAGTTTGGACTATCCCAATGAACTTAGTACTTTCACCATTCAGTGATCTATAAGCACTATACCGTAGTCTCAACTGAGGCCAACAATTTAATTTTTCATGCAAGGTCACTACCACCAATAGGGATTGTACTATTGCATATATTGCCATCACTTCCTAAATTTTTCTTAACATTGGGTTTCAAGTTCTTTCAACTGTAATTGACCTTTATTTTGTATTGATTTTTGTTATCACTATCACCATTCTTGACTAGCTTCCTCCAAAATTTTGGGTAGTGTGTCTTACATACAATCAAGCATCTTGGACTTTCAATGCCTTTTTGGACTATCATATTTTGAAAAAAGGCGACTATCTTTAGTGATTTTTCTTTTTTCTTGAAGAAACTTCATCTCTTGGTAACTTGACTAAAAAATATTTTTCCCTTTCTCCTGGGTGAAAAATGTTGTCTCAAATCATAGTGTAAAACCTTAAATGTGCCTTTTATGGTGCACTATGAACTTCCATTGTATGGTGACTTGTGAAGATTGTTTTCTTCTTGTTTGCATCCCTTGCATCTCCTATCAACACTTGACATTTCTCACTATTTCTTCAAAAAATACTCCTTTTGACACATGAACTCTGTCCCTTCATGGTGGATTAAAGGTTGTCCTCTTGATTTTGGGGTATTGTAACCGTTTTTGCTCTTCATAATGAATTTGATTCTCTTTAGTGATATGGTGGACTGTTCACTAGTGCATAACTACTACCTTCGTGATTTATGATTTTTTTGCCCTTTTCTCTAATAAGTTACTGCACTCATGATGCATGGAATTTCTATATTTTTTATCTATGATGTTTCTGCACTTTTACATTTTTAATTTCTACTCATTTATGATAGTCATATTGCTGCTCTTTTCATATTCATTTGCTACTCTTATTATATTGTTGCTCTTTTCATTTTGGTATGAAGACTATGATTGCCTCCCTTTATGCACATGTTGTTATCTTTTGTGGCATAAAGTATTATTATTGAAGGTCTGAAATTGCACTTTGTCCTTCATGAAATGATTGTGTTAGGGCTTTTCAAAATGCTTCCTTTTAACATCGTCCTCTTTTATTATCATTGACATTTATCAAGCAATGCCTTTTTGACCTTGTGTGATGTTCTTAGGACTGCAATAATTTATGAGATCTATCAAAAATTGAATGATTTCCTTTTGTATTTATGTCTGGTGGTTACTAATATGCCCCTTTGTAAAGTGAATGGCCTTTATGAGAGATTTTCCTAATTGTATCAATGAATATTGTGCTTAAGAGAGAAATATACCACTTGGTTTCTTGTAAATCCAATTGACAATAATAATTTGAATTAGAACTAAATTTATGTCCATTTCTTGCATTTGAAACATGTCCATTGTGTGTTCTTATACTACCTCCATATGCATAAAGAGACTACCCGAACTTGTTTATATGATTGTCATATTTTTTTTTCATTTTTAGATGTTGACATCAGATAGCCCTGGTGATTTTGGTGGCACAATGGACCATGGATTTTCTACAACAATAGCCATTTTTGATCCTTTGAGAGAGGTATGCAACAGATTAGTCAATTTGACATTATATTTTCTCTTTTATGGTCTATTATTGAAAATTTTCATGATACTTGTATGTAGTTTAATTTCTATCTTGATCGTTGCTACAGGTGGCTGTCACTCTAAATCGTGGATGTGGTAATGTTGTAAATGTGCATGATGACCATTTTTATGCAGTAAATGAATATTTTGTTATATGTCATTCCATAATTCAATTTCTATGTATTAACATCTATACTTTTTATTGTATCAATTGTAGCTCCAGAGGAGTGAAGAGAGGAGGACTAGTGAGTATGTTCAAAAGACAAGAGAACCAAAAGGGACTCCATCCAGATGACTGTCGAAGGCAACACAAGATATTTTTCCTTCCCCTAGAGGGAAATGACTACATATTAGGGTCGTTTGTTGTATGCCTATATAGTATATTGGAACACATGTTTTGTATCATTTACAATGCTTCCATTACTTGTGCTTCACTTATTAACATGCATACTTCACTTATTCACATGTATACTTCACGTATATTACATGTATTCACATGTATGCTTCATGCTTCCAATGTATAATTCATGTGTTCACGTGTATTCTTCATGATTCATGTGTATAATTCATGTATTTGTGTGTATGCTTCATGCTTCTTGAGCTATATTGTTGTCTAGTGGCAAGTATTTAAACACCAAAAGGTTTCAAATAAACCGTAAGAGCTCCTTCCCATAAAAAAATATCATAGAAAAATGTATTGCTTTTAATTCATGGCTGAGACTGACATCCAACAAATAATGGTTTTGATTCTAAAGCTTAGCAATCATTGCATTTGCATCTATAGAACAAATGGATGTTTCAAACCTCATAAGCATATATATCTACCTCTATGAACTTGTATAAACACATCAAAACCCATGATAGTTGTTGATCCAACCAATAAAATTTATTTGCATCTACTAATGTCACACCACTTCTCATTAAATGAAATCAATGCACATGTCAGTTTTAATGATATTTTGAAGATATTAGATGTGTATGAATAACAATATAAGCTTGATTTTTCGATGCATCACCCATGTGTAGTTATCACATTTCTCTTATATTCATCGTTTAAATAAGTTTAAAAACCTCCTTCCAATTTCTATGCGTGAAATAACATGACAAATCATTGGGAAACATGGTCCTATAACTACTGCCACATCATGTTTTATAACTCTAGAGCACCAAGAACTATACATCATGGATATTGAATATCTGGATCCAATGTTTCACTAGTAGGCTAAGTTTTGCAACTCCACAAGGGTGCACTATTCAATGACAACAACTACATTTTGGACTCTTAAGGGATTGAGCCAATACAGTGTAGTTCAAAGTGATTCAACATGTTTGATGCAAAAGAGGACCATGCCTAGTGTAAACATACCCATCTGGATGCGTTGGAATTTTTTTTTGGTCACATGAGTTGTAGAATAAAAGTTGCACCACTTTGCAACTTTACACTACTTGCATTTGACAATTTTTTCCTCAACCAAAAAGTCATCACCACGAAAAAAAGCCTTCGAGATAGCAAAAAATGAGAAAGGTTATTGTAGAGGCCCAACATGATTCCATAGCTTCAGATGAGAAGTTTCTAAGCATCATGGTATCTGAGTAACAACTCGTCAAAGATTGTAACCATTTTTCACTTTAGACTCTTAAGGGATTGAGCCAGTTGAATGTAGCTCGTAGTGATTCGATGTGTTTGGGTGCAAAAGAGGAACATGCCTGGTGTAAAAGTACCTATTCAGATTTGTTGGAATAGTTTGTTTGGTCACACCAGTTACAAAACAAAAGTTGCAACACTTTGCAACTTTGTGCTACTTGCATTTGACAACTTTTTCCACAACTGAAAAGTTGTCACCATGGAAAAACACCTCTGAGATAGCAAAAAATGTGAGAGGTTATTGTAGAGGGGCCCAATTTGATCCCATAGCCTTAGACGAGAAGTTTCTGTGTCATGGTATCCGAGTAATAGCCCGTCAAATATTGTAGTCATTTTGCACTTTCGACTCTTAAGGGATTGAGTCGGTTGAATGTAACTCAGAGTGATTCAGCATGTTTGGGTGTGAAAGACGACCATGCCTAGTGTAAATGTACCCATCCAGATGCATTGGAACAATTCGTTTGGTCACATAAGTTGCAAAACGAAAGTTGCACTACTTTGCAATTTTACACTGCTTGCATTTGACAACTTTTTTCTCAACCAAAAAGTCATCACCATGGGAAAATGTCTTTAAGATAGCAAAAAATGAGAGAGGTTATTGTAGAGGGGCCCATACCCATATGTGACACATATTTTTTTATAATTTTTTCCCAAGTAAATTATCATTTATGAATTTTCTAATAGGAATTTTTAAAAATATTAAAAACTATTTGTCCAACCACCCTAACTTGGTCAACTTATATATTTTTTTAAACTATTCTTTGTGAAGCATAGAGTGTGATGCATCTTTTGAATTCAAAAAATGTGTAACCAATTAAAATTTATAG
This sequence comes from Sequoia sempervirens, assembly GCA_007258455.2. Classification (NCBI taxonomy): domain Eukaryota; kingdom Viridiplantae; phylum Streptophyta; class Pinopsida; order Cupressales; family Cupressaceae; genus Sequoia; species Sequoia sempervirens. The sequence goes on from VDFB02270651.1 coordinate 83,790,447, forward strand.
ATGTTTCTCAATAAGCCTATCAATTGAGACTTTGCACATAGTGCATGTAGAAATCAATAATAATTATTTATTAAATTCAAAATCAAATATATTTTATATTGGATGAAAAAATTTGTCAACACGAAGGTTGAATTTCAAAAAATGATTGCTACCCCTCAACACATTGGGGTATTTGACTTTTTAGGTTGGAAACCCCTAAGCCAAATCCCAAAGCAATCTTGAGGCGATAATTAAGGCAAAAAAAATGTTACAAAAAATGGATATCTATTATCAATGGAGTTCTACCAAAGGGGGTAGATCCGGTAATTTTAATTTTACATAGCATGCAACATGGAATGAGTTCCATTTTCCATATTATTGGATTGTATTCCTTTGTTAGAGTTATAAATGCAACTGTCTTCTTTAACACCTTTTTTGGGCCTTCTCAGTGACATATGTCTTTACCATCTAATCTTGCTTTAATTTTGTCGTATCCTACTTCAATTTTTATTTTAAAAAGAGGATTACAAGAGTGAAATGAGTTCCTATGGTCTTATTACATTTTTAATTAAATTAGACAATTGACCTTGCCTAAAAAAGCACTTCAACTTTAGACCTAATGGATGACATGAATTGTGCCATGTTACACTACTTGGCGAAGATAGGAGTAGAAAAGATTGCTACATAAAAATGAACCCATATTTTGGCATGTTGGAGTGATGAGCTTTTGGCATAAGATTAATTTATTTTAACCACAATTTCAAGCCAATCTTTAGTTTGATGTTACTTCAGTCCTGAATTATATGTCAAATAGACCTATTACATGTGTGAGACCCTAGAATTAACAAGATATGAATGCATATAGTACCCTCACATCCTATTTCCTTTGATCTTGTGGGATAATAATTTAGAGACACTTGAATTTTATTTAAACTTAAATCTAGACTGAGCTAGAGGTGGCTACAAAAATGACCAAAGAAAAATTTGATCCAAATCTACTCAATGGGTTGGACGAGGTGGTACCACAACCCAGAGACATTGAGTGCCACATGGATCTAAACATAGAGTTTCTATCCTTTCTTTTGGATGTCTCAGGAGAGGAGCTTTGGGGGCACCGTGTTTGGGCAAAGGAGTGTTTTAATTTCTTGAATAAACTCTATTACTATGAACAGGTGGAAGATATTAGGTTTCAAATGCTCTTTTTCTTTTGCTCCTAAAGCCATAATATTTTTTGCCAAGAAAACAAGACTCTAGTTCAATTATTGGATTGCAGTAGTACCATTCAAAATCTAGATCACATAGTATTAAACAAAATCCTATTAATATCATTCCACACCTTTATTCTCTTACTGTATTTTCTAGCCTTGCATATTCCTCACAAGTACGATAAGGTATAACCTCATGGATAGTCATACCAAGAACCTTTTCTATAAGTGTTTGGGCTATTTGATGATGGCAGATCCAAATGATGGGACATAATATGATTTAAGGCTTTACTTGGGGAAAAACATAAAAATTATTCTCTTTTTGGTACAATAAGTCTATAACCCAAAATGGGGTTTCGACAAGTCATGCAAGGTTCCCATAGTTGTTAAGGGGTAATGATTACTACTATTAGAGGTGTAATATTACCTACATTGATTAGGTTTACTCTTGTATTCCTCTTTTAAAGTTTTATTACCTTTGATTGTGCAACATTTTCCTTGTTCCTCTAGTAACAGGTCTTCCAATCCTTCCCACTTACTTGGATTTGACTCAATAATTATTTCACTTTCTTGTTGTTACCTATTTTTAGCCACAACTCAAAACAAGTAGAGCTAATTTGCATTCTTCATTAAAAGGTACAAAATTTCTGCTAAAGTATTCGTTCTAATCCAAAACCTAATTACTTGTGAATTTCCAGTATGATTATGCAAAAGTTTGTAATAGAAGAAATCATTAAAATTGCATAGTAATGTTGTTTTATTCATATTGTAAAAACCAAAATCCCACACAAGCCGTGGGAGTAACTTAATTTGATTTTCTTAATCAAATAATGAATACAAAATAGGATGTATACTACACTACTAAAGATAATATAAACAAGGAGGGGAACAATTCATCATTTCCTGTAATGATGAACCGTTTTTACTTGATGTCTTCAAGATTGTTTTGTCTCCAATGTCTCGAGGTTCCTTCGACTCCAATCTCCATGCATCTGCAAGATTGTAAAAGATGGTGTTAGAGCAATGATAAATCACATCCTACTTCATGTCTACACTACCAACAGGTACTTCATGCCTACACTACCAACAAGAATGTAATAAATATCCAATCAAGCATTCACTAGATGATTAAGTCATAAAAAGGTTGATATTCAAGGAGCACGAAGTTCAATGGAAGCTTTCAGCTTCAATTATTTTTGTTAACTTATTTGTTTAAATGTGCAGGAATAGGTATAATCAGATCATTTCAATCAACAAATATTGTTATGAGTGGTGAGAAATGTGGCTCCCACAAGGGTTGAGCCTAGCTCATAAACAATAATGTGGGACAATAGTATGGAAAAAATATAATCATCATTCTCCATGAATGAAGTTCATAAAAGAAGTCTTTAATTCAACACAATGAAAAGAGATCAAGCAAAGCATCTTATTGCTCATCATTTGAAAGAACAACTCATAAACTATCTATATCAGCCTCAAGCATTGATCATTTATGGAAATCAAATGCAAGTGCAATGGAGAGAGAAACACAAATGAACAATGGCTCTTAATATTGCAAAGCAAAATAAAAATCCATCTTGTACATCATGGTCCTACATCATCAATTTGTTGTCATTCCTTGTTGTTATGCTATTAAGAAATATGATGAAGACATTCATTAAGTTTCAATCAAAACAACACAAGAGTCATTCAAGGTGTATATTTTGAAAGGAAGCAGTCATCAGGCGGTATCATGTTCATAATGGAGCAGCAATTTAACATTGAGAAGCATAAATACAAGGATCAAGTGCCAAATCAAAGCAACAAAGGAACAATGATATCTCAGCATCATAATCAAAAAGAGATAGTCCAGATTTCATATGGTTATAAGCAAGGGCATCAGATGAAGATTCTTGCAAAATTTTAGTGACAGCTCAAAGGACATCATCTCCATATCACAACAAAGGGAGTAGTCTCAGAGATATATTGGAACGTTAATAATGGTCTTAACATAGTCCATTGGAGGGTAGTGGATTAAAGCAAGTGTTGATAACATAGTAAGCTACAGGTCTACAAGACTGTAATAAGAGCATTGCTACATGAAAGAATCAGAAAAAGCATTGTCCAAAGATCAGAGGTATATTCTATCACCATTGTTTATCATTACATTCAACTACCCACATGATAAGGTTTTTGAGCCATCGTTCTGAAGTTATAAGGAGCACAAATAAAGAAAGAATAGTTTTGTTTACTATCACAACAATGGAATAATGAAGCATTATTTTCTGTCAAAAGGAAAACAAGAATCACAGCCATGACCGTAGCCTCAAGAGCAGTTTTTATCTTAAATACAAATACCCATGAGGGTTTGAACTGAAAATGAAATAACAGTGAGTTGGTAATACCTAGCTGAAATAATAGAGGACACAACCCTTCAAATCTTCAGAAAAACACATCAAAAGGCCACAATTGTCAAGGTATAGAGGAGATTAGAAAGAAAGCCATGGGTAGTAAACCCTCGAGTGCCTCTACAGTGGGTTAGTACAGGCCAATGAAAAGGTTCTCTAAGAAAGGACGAGTTGATATAGCGTAGTCAATGTAAGAGTAGAAAATACTTAAGGAAATCACCTAGGAAGCCTTCAAAAATAGCAAGAAAACCTGGATTGAGCATGCAAGGCCCACGGCCTAGAGTCAACAAAGACAATACCCAAATGGGGTTTTAGTGGGAAAAATATAGATGTACAATGGAAATCGTGACCATTCCATCCTCAGAGAAGAAAGAACACAAAATCTAGAAATATACAGAGAAATAAAGAAGTTTTTTTTCTTTTCTTTTTTGTTGCAAACACAAAGTTCAAGATGTGCAAAGATGAGCATACCACATAATCTCTAGTAGAAAATATTTTCAAAGCTCAAGCCCAGTATAACCATGGCGGCCATAAATAGAGAAAGGGCATCAATAGAATAGTTCACAAAAAAAAATACATCAAAAAATATAGCATAGCCGTAGCCTTGAAGGTTATTTTTGTCCTCAAAATGAATACAAGAAACCATAACACAGTTTGGAGTTAACTTACCATTGTTTACAGAGGTGAAATCAAGCTACATAAGCTCAAAACATGGCTCCAAAGCTTCATAATCAAAACTCTTTCTCTCCACCATGGCAGCGCAACAGAGCTCCAAGACAAGCAAAAGTCAAAATGCAAAATGATTAAGACTTTTAGGGTTTGATGGTATTGTCCTGCCCTAAGTCAACAAGACTTTGATTTGTACTAATGATTTTAGAAAAATCATTATGTTTTATTGATGCCCATGGTTTATGACTTTCATGTAAATGACCTAATATAAAGGGGTCGTGAGCTAATATAAAGCATGAAATCACCAAGGCATGTAAATATGAATAGCATGAAACTCAAGACTATGCATGGAGAAGCCCATCGAAGACTCTAAGTCTTCTAAAAAATGAGATTGAATATCAAAGTGAGACTCGAAGTTTTCCAAAGAGATTTATTTAATTATCACTTTAATATTTATTAGGTGCATAATGTCGGGTATTGGTTGAGGTTGTTTTTCTATTACCTCTAATGTTGTGTTTGCCTTATACTATGTAAACTAAATTAATTAAATGATGAACTATAAGTCATTTAATTAATTTAACCATTTTAAGGTGCAAACTTTGTAACTTCAAGTCAATGTTGCATGTAAAGTGCTAAGTTTAGATTGTGCATGGAGGAAGGATATATTGAAAATCCTAAAAAAAAAAATTCTCATGCACAAGTGGAGCTTCAAGTTTAGTTATTCAATTCATGCAGATAGTGAGACACTGCTTTCAGTTTCACATCAGTTCACAAGATATTTTGGTCATGTGCATGGAGAGGTGGAGTTTTCTAGGCACAAAGAGCAATTTGCTTCATTTTTGAGCTATTTTTATTAGGGTTTTCTCTTCTACTCAGATTTCACATTGGAAATGTTGTTTTCACTTCAGTTCTCATTCTATTCTATTATAGGTTGCCTTGTGCATGCCTTTTGTATATATTGGAAGAAATTAGTTTCTTTCACTAGTTCTTGTTTTTCAGCCTTTGCATTCTGCAAAGAGAAATATCATGTAACTCAGTTTTTAGTTTTTAGATTAATACAATAGTAGTTTTATAGGTTCATTTTGTGTCGTTTTGCAAAGATTCCTTTGATTTTGGTGAAATCAAAAGTCTGCCTTGTCATTATGATGTTTTTATGAATGATTTGATGAAGTTTTATTGTGTTTAATATCAAAATCTTTAAAATTATTGTCTCATTTATATTTTCATGCATTCAAAATAGTGAAAATCACAGGTCTAGGGTTGTGTAACAGAATAATCTATTCTCTTTGCTGAGAAAACTCTGTTTTCCTTCAAAAGTGGTTTATTCAAGCCTTCCTTAGAATCATTTTTGTGGTCAAACTGTTAAATTGACTTGTGTGGATAGTTTTTTTAAAGTTCATTGTGAATTGTAGTTGCAAGTCTTTATCAATTAGGTGTATCATCATCAATTTATAGTTTTACGTGCATTTATTACAATCCTTCTATCCCTTTTTCCAACACCAGTTATCAATTTGAGAATCATATAGGAACCAACCTAGAATCTGAAGGTCTATCTTCGCCATAGGAATAACCATAGCATGAAGATAGTTCCCATATTTCAACAGATTGTTGAGTTTAACCATTCAAGCATTCCGGTGCAATCTGTTTGACAACACTTGTTTAACTCCAAAATCAGCTAAGAAATCTACGACCCCATTTGCTTCTTGCCAGATATGTGATAACGAAAAAATCCTCTAGTTCTTCCAAATACTTCCATATCTTTATCACCCAACTTTTTTAATTTCTAGTTTGGTGGATTTTTCTTAGTGATTACTTGTATGCAAAGTAATGAGTCACCTTCAATATCTATTTTTCTGATGTTTTTATTCTACAAAACCATAGACCCAAATCCAAAGCCTCTATTTCAACTTTGTTATTTATAGCATGTCCAATTTTTTTGGATAATTCCCATATACACTATCCACTTGTATATCTAATAATGCAAACTATATAGGTGTTGGTCCAAGATTTCCTTTTGAAGGACCATCAAAATTGATCTTGAATCTTTTCTACATCAGTCTCTTCCCAGCTACTTCCCTTTTGATTTTCAATTTGTCTTTCAATTGTCCCTTGGGTCTTTTTAAATTAACCCACCCTTCCTTTAATTCCTCATCCCACCTTGTGAATTTGGTGTTTGATTTCACCACGCTTTTTGCATTGAATAGTTCACAAAGACCTTTGATTTTTTGTATTAGTTCATCTTTATCCATACTTTTTTATTGAAAAAAACTTTGATTTCTTTCCTTCCATATGTTCTAAACAATCATTGATGACACAAATATCCATAAATTTTCCCACATTGCTTCCTTCTTTCCTTTTGTCTAGCTAATCAACCATTCTTTAAGATCATTCTATCTAGCTCCACTCCATCCTAAAACTTCTTGGATCTAGTCCCAACACCTCTTTGAGTATGAACACCCTAGAAGGAGATGATTGAGTATTTCACATTTTTTATAACATAGTACACATCTATTTGGTCCTTGTATACCAATCATATTTATTTATTTATTGTAAGTATACTATTTTGTAGTGTCATCAATAGGAAAGCACCTTCCTTGGGTAAACTCTAAGATGCTAGCATAATGTTCTTCACCAAGTTTTATCTGCTTGTATTTCATTTTGAATCTGATACCCCATTTTAATAGTGTGTTCTCCTGACCTTGTCATATTATAATAATAATATTAATATATATTTAAAATATTAATATAATAAATAATAAATTAATATATACTAGGATATATTAATATTCATATAATATACATATTATTTACTATAATATAATATTATATATGATAATATAAAAGTATTATAAAAATATTTCATGGATTTTTGTAAGGGAGTTTTAAATTTCATATTTATTATAATAAAACTATAAGGAGTAGAGAGCAATGTATACATCTCTCTCTCCCTCTCTCTCACCTTACCTCTCTACTTTTGTCTCTCTACTTACCCTCTCCCTCTCTACCTGCATTTCCCCTAATCCTTCCCATCCTACCTCTCTACCTACCTCTCCCTCACTCCCACCTTCCCCAGCCCTCTATTTCTCTCTCTCAGACCCTTCCCCATCTACTTCTCTTTATATGCCCTCCTCACATCCATCC
>VDFB02270651.1:83798380-83820981 GCA_007258455.2 Sequoia sempervirens
CCCTCTCCCTTCCTCTCCACCTACCTCTCTCCCTCCTTCCCTCCCTCTCCCTATATTTATTAAACAAATAACATAATATAATTATAATAAAAATAGACAATTATAAAAATATTATAATATTTCTATTTATATTCCCTATATTTATTCAAATAATAGATAACATAATATATATCAATAAACTCTCTCCTTCCAATAAATATTTCCTAAAAATTCACTTCAAAATCTAATATTTTATATAAATAGACTAAATTATAATCATATTTTATAAGAATAATGAGACTATGAACACATAAAATTATAATTACATTTTAAAAGAAAACGTAACTACTTTATGTTGTAGTTCTAAATGTTATTTAATTGGTAATAAGCTAATTAATTTCATTAATTTTTAGAATAATTTTGATTAATATTTAAAAATTAAAAATATATATAATATTAAAAAAAGATATGAATTAATTATTTAATATCAATAATGTCAAATTTGATGGGTATTTAATGTTAAGTAACCAATTTAATAAAAAATAAATAAATTATTTTTTTAACTTTTAACACATGCATTTATTCTTATTTAAATAAATTATAACAATAATATCTTTGATTACTTTTTTAAAATAAAAACAAAAACAATAGATATAGAAAACCAAGAGAGACACTCTCAAAGATGTTCATGACCATCTTTGAGAGTTTTTGAAGGGATATTTCTACCCCTCCTCAAAAAAATGGTATATCTTTATTATTTATAATTGTTGACGAATATTTACAATAAATATAAATTAAAAGTTACTTATATTTGTATTTTCATTTCACTGTGAAAAATACTATAAGCTGGTCTCTTCGCTGTAGTCTTCATGTTCAAGTTCTTCTTGTTGTGCACCAACCCTCCAGTAATTATGTGTTCATGTTCTCACTATTATGCAAAACAAATATAAGTTAAACAACGAAAATCTTGTCAAAACTAAATTTTACTTCAAACTACTCAAGAGAAATCCTGCATATTGTACCAACTTTCATTAACCAAATAAAACTCTTAAAATTTCTTTTTATTTGACAGATATAAAGTGTCATATATGCTTGTGCCAAAATGGGAGACATGGGTGCATAATGCTATAGGCAAGACTTGTTCAACACAAAATGGAGACATTGACTGTAGGCACGAATGACCACATCAAGCCTATTTTATCATCACCCTCATTCAACTCAGACAAAATGAAATAAATATCAAAATGGATTAATATAGTTTTATCCCAATCTGAAAAGAGGAAAAAAAAATTATCCAAAATTTCTTGTTTGGAAGGATCCCACTCTTATCCTCTAAATGATTTAAGTTTGAGCTGAATTTAGCAGAGGCAAGTTGATAGGCAGATAAAACTGTAATTGTCTGTTGACGCTGGAAATTAGTTTACCTTGATGCGATTAAAGTTGAGGGCATGAATTGCAATTTATAAATAGAAAATGGGGCTCCAGGAATTAGGAAAAATGGATTAATATAGTTTAATCCTTGGCTGTGGGAGTGGCTTCCAGCATATGTTATTCTCCACCATCCAAGTTAAGCTCATTGAGCTCATTGACAGACAACATGTCTAAAGAGTGTCTATTAAACCATACTCACCCGGGACTCACAACAGACCTCATTTCACTGGAGCAGGGCAGACCATGGCTGGAATGGAACCCTGATAGACAACATGGAACTCTTTCAAATCTTCCAACTAACCAAATCCCTATTGGTTACTTAGCATAGCTACAATGCTTTGACTAATACCAAATATTAAAGATATGGTTCATCAAGCTATGTTCTTGGAGACCGAAGATCATAACAAATCTAATATTACAAATCATTCAAGGCATAAGTGGTAAAACTAAGTATGCTGCTCAACTTTTCTTCTACAAAATAAAATTTGTGCACAAATGAACCGATCACCATTAAGATTTTGAGGTCATGTAAGACTCCTTGATATTATACTAGTATTAAGTGTTTTGAACAAGCCAAGAAAGAGTATTTGCTCAGCTTGGTAAAGAAGTCAATAGCTGGCACACAATGCATTTAATAGGGGTGATATAACAAAGATGGGGCCACCATTCTTGGAGTGGAATACTGCTCTATTGATTGGAAGCAATGGGGGATTAAATGCAGGTCTTTATTGGTAGATGTAAATCTTCTTAATATGTGAATAAACTAATTGTTCTTTTTCAGTCTTCAACTAGAAGTGAAAAATAGATGAACTTGAGATTCTAGATCAGAGCTTGTTGGTGCCTATGATGAGATACTGAATTTCCTTAGACAGTGTCACATTCTAGTTCCAACAAGACAAAGTAGTGTTTTTTGGAAAAATGGAATTACATACAGATTATTAAGGTTCATGAGGAACTTGAATGCCACAAACTCAACTGGTGAGGGATAACCTGGGTAGATATATTTTAGGAAAAGCTAAAACTACCCAAGAATTGACCTTGCAGAGATCAATCATGTGAATGTCACTGCAGAGATGGTTCTTGACACAACTAAGAAATAGAGACTTGTATTCTCACTCCCCTGTGCTTTATCATCTCTGCTAGGAGAGTTAAGAAATATATTATAATCTCTTAATTTCTGGTCCCTTTAGCAAAGGGAGCTGTTATCTAAAGCTGAAGAGATATCTGGTGGATGGAACTCTAAATAGCTAGAATTCAGATGTGTATTATTTAAGGAAGATACTATTGAACAAAGATTCAGAAATGACACTTAGGAAAGACAGAAATAAATGGAAATTTTATTAATCACTGAGTTACAACATTGCATTCTCTAAAAGGAAATGAACGGCTGGCTATGTTCTTCTCACTCTTTTCTTCCTAACTCCCTCAATATGTTCATAAGAATGTAAAATACTAGAAGGAAAAGACATATTTTAGAAGATAAAAGAGTTGCTCTATACCTTCCGTCATATGGGCCGCATCAAATTCATCGGTCCAATCAGGCCTACGGGGCATTGCTCCATACCTTACAAGTCGTATGGAAGCCTCCAACCCACAAAGGAGGAGAACAAAGGTACGTCCATGACATACAACTACTGATGTCTTGAGCCACTGGAATTGTTTGTGCGCCATATGGTGGGCCAACAAGCAAGCTTTGACCAGATTAGAATATTGATCTTGGTGGTATTGTAGGCCATAAAACATGGTTTGGCGCAACCAGAGATCACAAAAGATTGTTTTGCTTTACCTCAGAACATGATATTGGGCTGGGCATTACTACAGATCATGAGATTGGGTTTGGCAGTATGACCAGTGATATTTTGGTGCTACAACATGGATTGTTTGTTTCAAAGCTATGGTAGACTTGGTGATAGGCCCAAAATTGTTTCAGGGTGTTTCTGCTTTTCTAGTTTCTTGCTCTAATGGGGTGACATTTACCCTTACATTCAAGGTAGGAGTTACTGCTAAATTCTTGAACATTTACTTCCTAAGCTCATGTTTGTCAGGTTAACCTTACATATAGCTACTTTTGTGGACACTCCACCCAAAATTGATCAAATTCAGGTGAGAACCTTTAAATGGTTGAAATAATTTCTTTTTTATTGATAAAAGGACAGTATAGAAAATAACGGGAAGTTAAAGTAATAGGAAATTCAGATGGTTTTTCCCTGAGACTCCTCTTCCAGATTCTTCACCTAAGCCACAGATTCAATAGATTTAAATCCACTAGAACTAATAGGATTCCAGGTAGTCACATCAATGATGAAGCATGTCTCCTCTTGTCTTTTATGAAAGGACTGACCACAATTACTAGCAATAAAGAGGAATTGTGGATAGAAAATGAAAGCAAGTATCAATGACATTCTGTAAGCAGTTGAACAACACACCTCTGATTTTGGAGAATTGTTCTATAACATCATCCACAAGTCTATCAAAACTTGGGATATAACAATAGAGGCCTTCTGAAAGGCCAAATCCTGGATAATCCATCCCAAATACACCATAACCGGACGCTGCAAGTTTCTTGGCAACTCCTTTGATTTAGATCTGGACACCAAAAGAACCTAGGAATTTTTTAGATACCTCAAAAGCAGACCAAGTGTCAGAATGGTTCCAGAAATGTGGATTCTCTCTTGGGGAATTTAGTCTATAAGCTACAATGGAAATTGCATACACTATTTTGTCAACAACGTATCCTAATGAAGAACATGAGAAATTGGAATCCTCTAAAGCATGTATTAACTCAGAAATTGCAAGGAAATGAGAGTAAGCTATCACATAATCGAAGACAACAAATTTTATTCTGGGGTGAAACTAATCATTTTGTCCCAAATTCATAAGGCTTCCCTCCAGCCGTCATGCTCTTTGTAATAATAACTAACCTATACAATATCTTGCTTCTAAAGGAAGATGCAACAGGAAAACAGAGGACTCGTTACAAATTAATATCCTCTAGCAAAAGAAAAAGAGATCAGGTTTTGAGGAAGCTGAATTTTCACTTTGTGAGGCATTATCTCTTAATTGTGAGGAGGCTAGAGCCTTGTTGGGGAGATTAGGTGTATGAGGGAATTGAATTACATGGAAGGAAAGCCAAAGGGGCATGAAGAAACCCAGATCTCCCATTCTTATAGATCATAAGCGGTTCAACGTCAAGTTTGAGTAAAAATAAATAAAATAATTGTAGTAGCTCCTTATGCAAAAAAATTAAAGCACTGCTATGGATGGATAACTGAAACAGAACACACATTATAGAAATTCCTAATCCGTGTCTGGAAAGCATTGTCCAGTCTATTCACAATAAAGATTTATACCTCGTCCCATTCTGGTGATATCAGAATTGAATAGAATACAGAAGAATGATCCAAGAATTGAAGACAAGAGACCTCTGAAAAATAGATGAAGACTTAACAGAAATAGTTGTAAACCCTTGAGTTGTTTAAAGCCCTAATTCTTATAACACTAATAATATTTCACATCGTTGTAGGGCTTTCAATGGAATAGAGTGACCCTACTTTGATAGTAAAAACAGAGGAAAGAACTATTTAAACTTACGGTGCACATAACAACAATAGCTAAATCTTCAAAACAAAGAAGTCTGGATTCATGAGGCATACCTTAATGATCACAACCAGCTCACTCTCAAGCCCTTTAACTACAAATTTTCAGGAACAATGCCCCTGTGAATCAAGAAGTATATTGCCTATTTGAATCTTTGGCCGGGACTGCAAATCAAAACAACAAACATTTTATTCTAATCTTTGGTCGGGACTACATATTTTTGTAGAGTTGGGACAAAGATTGAACAGACTTGCATACAAATGAGACATGATTGAGAGCAAGCAAAGGCAGAGGACATGGATTCTCTACCTTCCCCACGAACTAGACAATTCTAACAGGCCCTCTACCACAAGTAGACTAAACAGGGCGGAATATTAAATGAGAGCTGAACAGTCTTTACCTCCAACGGTCCTATTCTTAAAAAGCACCTCCAACGCTCCTATTTTTAAAATCTACTTAAGGGATTCATAAAATGATAATTACCTATAGCATCTGTTTCTATTATCTAATTCGTATTATGGTTGAATGTTATATATCATTAAGATTTTGTCCATGATAATCTTCATGGAACATACACAGAGCTATTTTTTTATTAAAATTGTATGATGTGGTTGGTGTACAAATGTGAATTGGGTATTGGAATTGCATGCATCATTGGTATACACATCCTTATTTATATAGAATCATGCTTGTGCACATTAGAATTGGTGATATTTCTGTCATTAAGTCATATACATGTGATTGATTCATATGGAATTTGAATGGTGTATGTGTATTGACGTGCATTAGTATATATGGCAATGATGGCATTACGTTGTATACATATGATTGATTCATATGGAACGTAAATTGGTCTAGTTCATATTATGGTTCAATATTATGTATGTCATTGAGTTTTGTGCATAATTCTCTCCATGCCATGTACATTGGGCTAACTTTTATTAAAGTTGTATGGTGTGCTAATGTGAATTAAGTTTTGGCATATATATAATTTGACTTGAATACACGTCCTTATTTATATGGAATTTATGTTATGGTTATATCACATGCCTGAATTGAATTTGTATAGTGTACCTCATGGTACTAAGATTGAATGATATTTAATCACTGAGTTATATTTGATTGATTTATATTCCATGTACATGAGGATTTTATGTTAGTGTTGTATCAAGCATGAATCAAACTTACATGTTGAGTATTTCATTATTTTTTGTGCATAATACTCTCCATCACACATACATAGGGTTATTTTTTATTAATCTTGTATGGTGTCTTTGGTGTGCTAATGTGAACTAGGATTTGGCATGTACATAATTGACTTGTATATGTGCATAAGGATTTTATGTTGGTGATGTATTGAGTGCAAATCAAACTTGTATGTTTTGTTTAGAATGTTCATGTGACATTTATATTATTAGTTCATATACATGAATGATTGATTCATATAGAATGTAAATTTCTCTAATTCGTATTATGGTAAGATTTTGTGCATGATAATCTTCATGGAACATACACAACTATTTTTTTATTAAAGTTGTATGTTGTGCTTGGATATGAATTGGGTATTGGCATTGCATGCATCATTGGTATACACATCCTTATTTATATGGAATCATGCTTGTGCACATTAGAATTGGTGATATTTATGCCATTAAGTCATATGCATGTGATTGATTCATATGGAATGTGAATTGGTTTAGTTCATATTATGGTTGAATAATGTCATTGAGTATTGTCCATAATACTCTCCATAATGTGTATATAGGATTAATTTTTATTAAAGTTGTATGATGTGCTAATATGAATTAGGATTTTGTATATATTCAATTGACTTATACGCATCCTTGTTTCTATGGAATTTGTGTTATGATTATGTGTGTGGGAAATATTAGTATCAAAATGAAACAAAAAAAACACACCAATGAAACATTAAACTAAAGAAAGCAAGATAAATTGAAATCAAAGATAACAAACAGAGCTTCTTCAGAGTCATTCCATTGTTCTCTATCTCCAATGATTCTCTTGAAGCTACTGCTCTCAGATTGTATAAGCAAAGCTTATTAGAATGGCAACCTATAGAACAAGTATGCAAACGGAGAATGCTTCTCTATCCTATATGCTGATGGAGTGAAATGTTGATACAGATATGCACAGGGGCTATAAATTATGCACAGGGGCTGTGGATTATGGATGCTTCTAAAACTATGAAATGAGGATGATAAGCCATGATATGGAATGCTAATATGCTAAACTATGCTATGCTAAAAACTGAAATGCTATGAATGCTTCAAAGCTAATTGACTATAGTTTTCCTGTATGAAAGCTTCTATGTTTTTCAGAGACCCGACAGTCCCTTTTATAGATTTTCACAGGCAAGAGCCTGGCTGGCAAAGATCAATGGCTGTGAGATTGTCTAGTAATTTTGAATGGTGAGAGATGTAGAGGTTGGGAGGAAGATGGAAGATGTTGGGAGGTTGGAGAGAAGAATGGAGGCTTGTCTTCAACCCACGGCAACAATTTTGCACAGGAATAGAGAAATTAATTTTCTGTTTTGGAAGTTTGTTTCACGGTTGTTGAAGATAATCCAATATTAAATAAATAGATTTATTTAATTTCATGTGAGTTTGATTTTTGATTTTAGGACTATAGAAGATTAAATATTTGAAATATTCAATTGTGAATAGACTTTAGAAGAATTTAATTAAAATTGTGAATGGAATTAGAGGAATTAATTAGAAGAGAAGAATATTTAATCTTTATTTGAATAAAATATTCAAGCCAAGATTATATGATAATTAATATCATAATATTTATTTAATTAATTAAGAAATGGATAAGAAAAGTAATTAAATAAACTTATTTATTTAATCGAAATGAAAGAATGAACAATATAAATAAATTATTTAAATTTATTTATACGCAGATTGAATTCAGAGATTTAATTAAATATTAAAAATATTTAATTAATTACTAGACTATCATGATGTGACCATTTTTAGGTGTATACATTTTGTCCCTCTTTGAAGTGATGTGTTTGACGCATTGCTTCAAAGAATTTTGAAA
The DNA here is from genome assembly GCA_007258455.2 of Sequoia sempervirens. Taxonomy (NCBI): domain Eukaryota; kingdom Viridiplantae; phylum Streptophyta; class Pinopsida; order Cupressales; family Cupressaceae; genus Sequoia; species Sequoia sempervirens. Next base: position 83,806,451 of record VDFB02270651.1, read on the forward strand.
ATTTCCCTAGAAATTTGCCCCAGATGTTGATTGTTGAATGTTGACTGATTGATTGGCCCACTATGGACCTACGAGAGGTATATGCCCCCTCAAACGATGAATTGATAAGATTCAGATTTTTTTTTGGAATTTTTCAATTTTTATGATTTTGAAGATGTCGATTCATCGTTCGAAAATTATGATGTGAAGAAATTGATATGGAAAGATGTGAGATGAAAAATTAATGATCGAAATTGCCCCTGCTTTGATAAAATGTGATAAAATGCATGACTTTGTATTGATTGTTTGTGTATTGTGGTGCCTTGATTTGATGATGTTTGTCTAATAAATTTGTTCCCAAGGTCGTTGGAAAACAAATAGTAGCTGATAAATTTGTTTCTAAAGTTGTTAAAAACAAATAGTTGTTGATAGGTTTGCTTCTAAAGTTGTTAAAAAAAAACATGATTTTGATAAATTTGCTTTCCATGATGATGAAAAACAAATAATTTTTTGATAAGTTTGCTTCTAAAGTTGTTAAAAACAAACAAGATTTTGATAAATTTGTTCTCCATGAAAATGAAAAGCAAATAGGTTGATAAGTTTGCTTCTAAGGTTGTTAAAAACAAACATGATTTTGATAAATTTGTTCTCATGAAAATGAAAAACAAATAGGTTGATAAGTTTGCTTCTAAAGTTGTTAAAAACAAACAGGATTTTGATAAATCTGCTTTCCATGATGATGAAAAACAAATAATTTGTTTTGATTTGATAGGTTTCGATTGATAAGTTTGCTTCCAAGTTAATGAAAAGCAAATAGTAGTTGATAAGTTTTCTTTTAAGGTTGTTAAAAACAAACAAGAATTGATATATTTGCTTTCATGATGATGAAAAACAAATAGGTTGATTTGATTTGATAGGTTTCGATTGATAAGTTTGCTTCCAAACTTATTGAAAACAAACAGTCGAATCATGTATTCCGATTGGATTGATTTGATTGATTTGATGATCCATTTTGATTTGAATGATGGTCTAATCATCTGATGTTATTGACGGTTTGATCTTCTAATGTAGGAGCAAGTGGTGTGAGACCAACAACATCTGGGGGTAGCACCTCATAGTGTTTTCATGTGATCAGCTTTGATTTTTTTATTGAGACATTGTATACTTTGCCAGCTTTTGGAAAAATCTATAAATGCAAAATGCAGATTCTAACATGAATGCAATCTATACTGACCATGCAAGTTATCTGTACAATATTGCCATTTTGAGAGCTTATTTGTGCTTTTTGTGTCATCATAGAGCATTGAAATGTTGAAATTTAATACAAGCATCAAAGGGTATGTTAGCACCAGTGATAACCTGAGTATTACTTTCATGATTTTTTAATATAGCAAGTTAATACAAGCATCTAGGTATAATTGAACTGAAATGACCTGAGTATCGCTTGCATAAATAGACAAGAGTTAACTCATTTCCTATGCAAATTCTGAAATGTCATCAATGATACATAGTAGAGCATGTCTTGCGACCAATTTGCATAGTACTAATGATTCGCTCACAAACAACAGACAAAGAAAAATTATACTCCTTCCTTGCTTTTCTAGTTCAGTACATCATCGAATTGCTCCAGAGATATGATAGAAAATCAACCAACAATTCAAATTTTGCTTAAATTATTCCAAACATTATTCAGATTAAGATCATCTAACTTGGTTATCAACATTGATGTTTGTGTTTGATTTAACGTTGTTTTGACCATGTTGTTTGATGTCATTAGCATTGAGTGATCGTTTTGGTGTTGTGGTTGATTTGATGTGTCAATGTATGTTGCATTTTGGAAAACTATCATTTGTCTATTTGTGATGTTCAAAAAGCTTGTTGCCCCTCTCTTGTCTAGTCTGTGTTTTTTTTTTGCCCCTAGCATAAACATAACCTGAATATTATGGATATGTACAATTTTTATCAAGCCATGATGAAACACAAGGATTCCTGTTGCATGATATGATATGATAGATATGTACAAATGATAGATATGGATAGTTAATGTTGTAAAGAAAATGCAAGAAATAAGATAATAGATAAAGGAGCCCATTTTGATCACAAGTAGCACCTGTTTGCCAGGTTTTCACCACTTGTTTTTATTGCACTTTTTCAAGACTTTTTTTTATTTTTATAGATTTTTTCAGGACTTTTTCTAATTTTTATGTATTTTTTTTAAGGACTTTTTATGAGTTTTTTATGGATTTTGAGTTTTGATGATTTTTTATAGATTTTTTTAGGACTTTTTCTGAATTTTTGGATTTTTTCAAGACTTTTTCTGATTTTTTATGGATTTTTTCAAGACTTTTTCTGAATTTTTTTGGATTTTTTGAGGACTTTTTTGGATTTTTTTGGATTTTTGAGGACTTTTTAAGATGGAATGTGATGACCAATTGAAGAAACAAGATTCCCCATAATATAAGAGAAGATGCATGACAAAGGATATGGTATGGAAGATTTAGATGAAGTGAATAGGATAAGATGCATGATTTTCAAGAAGACCCTTAACCTTGTCAAGATCAAAGGTGGAAATGTAAGGAATGGGCATAGAAATGACCATGAATGATAAGATGGATGACACTTTTCCCTAAATGTAGAGTGCAAGAGGAATATGGAAGATAGGATATGGATGATAGGGAGATGGAGGAAGGATTTAAGCATCAAGTTTCACAAGCAAATATCCCTCTAATAAACCATGGCAATGGGAATTAGAATCCTAAATGTTGGCAGATTAATGATATGATGGAAGAATCTAAATACTTATGCAAAAGTTTGGATTAAAGGAGAATTATGGGGTATGAATGTTGGATAATGGATAGGAGGTTGGAAGGCCTGTTGATGGATAAATGGAAAGGTTGGAAAGATCAACATTGACACACACCTTGAACGGCGGTGGAGTGATGGAGGAAAAATGGATTTGGAAGCTGATAAGTTATTAGATGGAAAATTGGAGGAAGCTTTTGGATTAGCAAATTTGGATGCCACTTTAGATTTTATTGCTTTTATGAGACTTTTAGGAATCCACATGACTTTTGACTTTGAGTTTTGCTTTGTGGACCTTTGTGGCCTTTGGAATTTTTTTTTTGATTTATGGACCTTTGTGGTCTTTGAAAATTCCCTTTTTTCTTTGATGGGCCTTTGTGGCCTTTTATATTTTTCTTTTGATTTTGAATCAAATTTTCTTTTATTTTTGCATGACTCTTCGAGGAGACATGTTGATCCTTTGATACATGTGGATTTTGATATAGAAGCTTTTGATATTTGGCACCCAAATTGCTTCCAAGAGCAATGGGAAGGGTTGATGAGTTAATGAAGGAAGAATTTTGAAAATGGATCAAGGATGTGTGCCTTTGTTGTTCTTGAGAAATAGGATATGGACCTAGGATAGAGGGAAGGTTTGATGGACTAGGATGAGGACCTAGGATAGATGGAAGGTTTGATGGACTAGGACACTTAGGTGTATAACCAAGGCTGTGATGATATGTGTTTCTTTGAACAGAAAGGGGTTCTAGGATACCTTTCTCATGAAGGCCTAATCCTTTTCCTTTGTAATTCATACTTTGACACATTCGTTTACCAATGGGATATGTATTGTTTGTAAAACAAGATGCGAGTCCATTTTGAGGAGGATATGATATGGATGAGAGGATAGGTGTTGGAAGTAAACCAGAATGGATAAAGGTGGAGGATCCCAGTTTATAGGTGTGGGGTTCATGGATAACTTGAATAGGTGTGATAGGCACTTGACATGGGGATGATGGGGTGGTTTGATCTTGACTTGGAAGAGGATTATGAAGTGGTATGAAAGGAATATCTTGATCATGAGAAGGATAATCATCTTCATGGGATGAAAGGGTATCTGTGAATGGAAGCATATATTGATCTTGATGAGGAAGGGAATCGTGAGATTTTGTAGAAATCATATCTTGATCATCAATTGGTAGGACATCATTAGATAGGACGAAAGAAATATCATGCTCTTGTGATGCAATAGAATCATGGGATGGTATGGATTGATTAGATGATGTGGAGAAGAACTTGGAAGAACATTTTGTTCTTGAGATGGAAGAGGATTATCGTGGGTGAATAATGAAAGGAGGGGATCATCATATGGTTCTTGAGAGATGGGATCTTGATCAAAGATAGGAAGGGTTTGTAGAATGTTTTGATCAAGATGTGTAGATTGAAATGAATCATTGGATGTAAAGGATACGATAGAAGAAGGTGATTGAATGGAATCATTATCTTGAGTGAAAGAATCATGAGGTTCATTTTGAATTATGGGGGATGAAGATAAATGCATGACATGATAGGATTGGTCAATTTTATTTGATGGCTTAGATTTGGGCTTTTTAGTTAACCTTTGCAAAAATTCAAAAACATTGAATTTGGATGATGTTGCTTTTGGAGGAGAAGAGGTTACATTCATATTTCCATCAAAAGTCTTCGTAGTTGTGCCCCCTTGTATTTCCTTGATTTTCCTTTGGAGTGCTCTTATTTGTTGGGAAAGACTACTAAGAACATTTAATGGAGTTTTAGTCTTTTCAAGATCTTCCTTAATTTTCTCCATATGGTAGTTAGAGGGAAATTTAGCACCTTGTTTTGCTAAAAAAAGAAAGTAGCCTTCTTTATCTCGCTCTAAGATATTGTCCAAAATTTGGTGAAACTATGGATCCTGTTCAACTTCTTGAATCATTTCATCAGTTATTTCATCATTTGAACTATTCCCACTACGAAACCTATGAAAAGTATTTTCTTCCCTATCACCCATGTTGTAAAGTGGACAACAGGCATATGCTTTTGAAATGTTCTTCTAGACTTAGATCATAGTTTTATAAGTGCAAAAATGATGATGTCTTGATCTGATAAGATGAAAATCTTATGATATGATCAAATGACGTTTCTAACTCTCGATTGTGGCTTCCAAGATGAAAGGATATCATAATCCTATTGGGGAAGTTGAATCAATAATCAAAAAATTGTTTGAAAAGATGCACTTTTTTTAAGATTTGATCCTAGTTTCAAAAAATGATAAGTGTATCAAATAGCCTAGTTTGTTTTCAAGATTAGTGAATGATTTGGCTGGGATGAGTGGGATATTCAATTGAGGGTTGTGGTAGATAAGAAGAATGAATACGCTGACCGTGGTTGTGCCTTTGAGAAAGGGCTCTTCTTTGAAAGAAAGCTCGTGAGTATAATGGTTCTATAGCATAATCATCAGTGAAACCTCTAACACAATCATGATATCAATGGATAAAGGTTCTATGTTTAAGTAAAACCTTTCAACTTTGGTACAAGAATCGTCTTTTCTTCAATAGTTTCTTGTAGCTAAGTGGTTTCTTTGGTTTTTTTGATTCATTTGAGAATGGATTTCTAAACAAAGGTTGTGGATTTCCAATCTCGTAACATGAGAGTAATCAATGTAATTGTGAGTTTTGGATGATCTTTACTGAATTAATGTATTGAAAACACATGAAGCAAGTTGTAGAATAGTTGTTTTTAAGTCCTATTCTAAACATCAAGTGTATGATCAAAATGTTTTTCAAAAATTGTTGTCACAAGTTTCACACATGATAGATAGATCAAACAGACTCACTCTTAGTACTCAAGTAGGTCATCATAATAATCAACAACCCACATCTTAGAACTGTGTCGACTCACACAGCCGTGTCACCCCTGAAAGGGCACCTATGTTTTTGTCTTTTCTAGGCGCGTACTCAGAGTGACAGAAGTGGATATCGGATCCCCTGAGCAAATGGTCCTTGGCAGTTATATGGTGAGTGTCTTGGGGGTAGATTCTTCCCTCCCCTACACTGTGATTATTAGATGTTCAGAAACTGACTTCGGTTGGATACTACACTAAGTTCGTAGTAAGGGTTTTTGTTTAGTGTGGCAAATGATAGACTCCCTCAAGAGACCTCCCAACCTTTAGAACAAAGGCTTTGGGGATGGTTATCAATGCACACTACCGTCGAATGGGATTTTCATCAACCATCCGCATTTGATTAAAGTGGGTTGGAAAACTTGGCTTTAGTTGTTCCCACTTAGGTCGTTCCCATAGGGTGAGTGCTTTTTCCCACTACGACAGGCCTTCTAAAAGGTTGTAATTAAAACAGTAAATTTGCATGAAATTGAAAAGGCAATTCTATTATTTTGATCACCTAGTTAAGGGGAGAGCATAGACCTATTGCCACAAACAAAGCAAACAAATGTTCTTTTTAAAACCCAAACCACAATGTTCTAATCTAAATGAAGATTTTGCTTCACAAATACATGGTGTTATTTTTAGTCCAAAATAAAAGATGAAGTGACTATCCTAGGATTGCTTCATTCTTTTCATTTAAGTGACTATCCTAGGGTTGCTTCATTTCAATTAAGTGACTATCCTAGGATTGCTTCATTTTTTGAATTAAAGCCTTTACTGGCTGCGGTCGTGTCAGATCCAGTCAAACCTTACTTTAAGTTACAAATTACAATTGTAGACTTTTAAAAATGTGCTAAAACAGACATCAAGGGTGCTAAAACAGAGTTAATGGGAGCTACAGGATGACTAATGGGTGTTGCAGGATGCCTGATGGGTGCTGCAGAATGCCTGATGGGCGCTGCAGGATACCTGATGGGCGTTGCAGGATTCCTGATGGGCACTGCAGGATGCCTGATGGGCGTTGCAGAATCTATCAAGGGCGTTGCAGAATCTATCAAGGGCATTGAGAAACCAGTCAAGGGTGCTGAGAAACCAGTCAAGGGCGCTGAGAAACCAGTCAAGGGCACTGAACTGGGTGTGAATTGCACTGAAGCGTGTTTATTGCGCTAATACACTCTTAGGATGCCTGATGGGTGCTGCAGGATACCTGATGGGCGCTACAGGATGCCTGATAGGCATTGTAGAATCTATCAAGGGCACTACATAATCTATCAAGAGCGTTGCAGAATCTATCAAGGGCGCTGAACTGGGTGTGAATTGCACTAAAGCGTGTTTATTGCTTTAATACGCTCTTTTAGTTGTAACCTGTCATAAAAACCTGCGAAAAGATGTTAAATTTGGGGCAAGAGCCCCACGGTGGGCGCCAAAAATGTGTGGGAAATATTAGTATCAAATTGAAACAATAAAAACACACCAATGAAACATTAAACTAAAGAAAACAAGATAAATTGAAATCAAAGATAACAAACAGAGCTTCTTTAGAGTCGTTCCATTGTTCTCTATCTCCAGTGATTCTCTTGAAGCTGCTGCTCTTAGATTATATAAGCAAAGCTTCTTAGAATGGCAACCTGTAGAACGAGTATGCAAAGGGAGAATGCTTCTCTATCCTATATGCTGATGGAGTGAAATGCTGATACGGATATGCATAGGGGTTGTAAATTATGCACAGGGGCTGTGGATTATGGATGCTTCTAAAACTATGAAATGAGGATGATAAGCCATGATATGGAATGCTAATATGCTAAACTATGCTATGCTAAAAATTGAAATGCTATGAATGCTTGAAAGCTAATTGACTATAGTTTTCCTGTATGAAAGCTTCTATGTTTTTTAGAGACCCGACAGTCCCTTTTATAGATTTTCACAGGCAAGAGCCTGGCTGGAAAAGATCAATGGCTGTGAGATTGTCTAGTAATTTTGAATGGTGAGAGATGGAGAGGTTGAGAGGAAGATGGAAGATGTTGGGAGGTTGGAGAGAAGAATGGAGGCTTGTCTTCAACCCACGGCAACAATTTTGCACAGGAACAGAGAAATTAATTTTTTGTTTTGGAAGTTTGTTTCACGGTTGTTGAAGATAATCCAATATTAAATAAATAGATTTATTTAATTTCATGTGAGTTTGATTTTTGATTTTAGGACTATAGAAGATTAAATATTTGAAATATTTAATTGTGAATAGACTTTAGAAGAATTTAATTAAAATTGTGAATGGAATTAGAGGAATTAATTAGAAGAGAAGAATATTTAATCTTTATTTGAATAAAATATTCAAGCCAAGATTATATGATAATTAATATCATAATATTTATTTAATTAATTAATAAATGGATAAGAAAAGTAATTAAATAAACTTATTTATTTAATCAAAATGAAAGAATGAACAATATAAATAAATTATTTAAATTTATTTATACGCAGATTAAATTTAGAGATTTAATTAAATATTAAAAATATTTAATTAATTACTAGACTATCGTGATGTGACCATTTTTAGGTGTATACAGATTACATCACATATGTGAATTAAATTTATGGTGTACCTTGTGTGTTTGTGTACATTAGGATTGAATAGAATTATATTATTGAGTTACATGTGAATGATTTATTTGCCATATATATGAGGATAATCCATTTTAAGGTTTTATTATGTGCCCAATGTCTATGTATGCACAAACTTGTATGTTGGTGTGCTAAGAATGCCTATACACATTATTAGTATTGGTGGCATATATTTAATGAATATGTATACTTGTGATTGATTTATATGAAGTTTAAATTGGTCTAGTTTATATTATAATTAGGATTGAATAGAATTATATTATTGAGTTACATGTGAATGATTTATTTGCCATATATATGAGGATAATCCATTTTAAGGTTATATTATGTGCCCAATGTCTATGTATGCACAAACTTGTATGTTGGTGTGCTAAGAATGCCTATACACATTATTAGTATTGGTGGCATATATTTAATGAATCTGTATACTTGTGATTGATTTATATGAAGTTTAAATTGGTCTAGTTTATATTATAATTGAATGTTACGTATGTCTTTGAGTTTTATGCATAATAGTCTCCATGGCTCATACATTGGGATATTTTATTAAATTTGTATAGTGCTTTTGGTGTGCTAAGGTAAATTAGGCTTTGGAATGTATTCACTTGGATTGTATAAACATCATTTATAAGGAATTTGTGTTACAATTACATCACATGTGTGAGTTCGATTTATATGGAGTATCTTATGTGAATATTAGGATTGATTCGTATTTATATCATTGAGTTATACGTGATTGATTTGTAGTTCATGTACATGAGAATAATTTATATAAAGGTTGTATTTTGTACCCAATGTGTATATGGGCATAAGGTTTTTATGTTGATGTTGCAACAAGTGTGAATCAAACTTGTATGGTGTTCTTGTGTGTATTAATATTGGTAGCATTTATATCATTAATTTGTATACAAATGATTGATTCATATAGAATGTAAATTGAGTCTAATTCATTTTACAGTTGAATATTATGTGTGTTATTGAGTTTTATGTGTAATACTTTCCATGGCACATAAATAGGGAAATTTTTATTAAATTTGTATGGTGTTCTGTCACGAATAAGGCTTTGACATGTATGTAATTGAATTGTATACAGATCCTTGTTTGTATGTAATTTATGTTATGTTGATATAGCATTTGTGAATTGAATTTTTATGGTGTATTTGTATTGGAGTTCTTGTGTGCATTAGTATTTGTAACATTTATTTCATTGTTATATGCATGCGATTATTTCATATTGAATGTATATCGATCTAGTTCGTATCAAGGTTGAATGTTACATACACTATTTTGAGTTTTGTGCTTAAATACTCTCCATGGTGCATACATAGGGCTAATTTTTATTGAATTTCCATAGAATTCCTTGTGTGCTAATATGAATTAAGCTTTAGAATGTATGCAATTTACTTGTATACACATCCTTTTTTATATTATGGAATTTATGTTATGATTACATGACATGTGTGAATTGAATTTGTATGGTGTACCTCATGTTATTATGTGTTAGGATTGAATGATTTTTAATCATTGAGTTTATGTGATTGATTTGTATGCCATGTACATGAGTAAATCATAATAAGGTTGTAGAGTGTGCCAATGTGTATACATGCAGAAGGCTTTTATGTTCTAGTGTTGTACCAAGTGTGAACCAAGTATGTATGTTATGTATGCCATTGAGTTTTGAGCATAATAATCTCCACATTGGCACATACATAAGGCTATTTTTTATTAAAAAACTAGTTTGCTTGGTTTGCTAATGTCAGCCAAGCTTTGACATGTATTTAATTCTCTTGTATATGCATCCTGTAGTGTCTCATCAATTGTGGTCCTTCCAGATATTTGCGTAAGTGTGATTTGTGATCTTGTTGTTTATTTAGTCAGATTATGTGGTTAAGGTGATATGTTGATGGCTTTGTTAAGCTAGTTAATGGAATTAAATAGAGTACCTAATAATTTTTATAAATGTGGGACTTAACCAATAATTCAATAAATCAATTTTGGGTGACATAAGTAAATAGTTTATTAGTAAATAAATAAATTATTTATCTTAAGGGTAATTAATAATTTAATAATATGTGAGGTTAATAATTTAAATATGTAAAAACAATATAAATCTTGAAGATAAGATTTAGAACTATTGTAAAAAAGAAACAAATAAAAAATAAAAAATAATCTTACTAGAAGTTAGCATGATAAAAGAGATAAGATTGAAAGATCATGTGTAACTGTGAACTATAAGTAAAAAGGAAACTTGCTATTTTTTTTGTGAGGTCTTTTATTGATTTTAATTGATTTTTGTTTTAAAAATAAAAAAAAGATAAAAAGTGTGCATGCACAGTGGGAAACGAGATTCCAAAGGAGAAACTTACCAAATTGGATGATCTTGTGTTTTCGAAAATCTACCTTACTGAAAGTTTCATATAATAGAGGGGGATCATTATTTGGAAGGGGAGGATTATTATGAATTTAAAAATAAAAATAAAAAGGTTATGATCTCGATAGGAATGGGAATTCACATCTCTGAGCCTTGGGTATTGGGGAATCATGGCAGAGTCTCAAAAGGGAGAAAGGTAGATGGTTAGAATAAAGGAAGGCGTCATTTCATTCAACTTGGGAAAGAATGAATCTTCACAGATAAGTTTTCGCCCTCTTATGGAAATGCTCCAGTTTCAATTGTTTAATGATTTGGTTGTTTTGTATATAATAGTTGCGCAAAATATATTTTCTGCATAAACAATCATTCCTGCACGCCTTGTTTCTTCATCCACGCTTTTGAACTCTATTGTTTGCCTGGTCACTATTTGACATATGTAAATCTTTGAATCCTTAAGCCACAAGTTGCAGATATATTTACTTTGTTCTTGCTAGGTATCTGAAACAGAGCACTTTAGTACAGTGTGAACCTAGTTTTCTGATCATTTTATTTAACACCGCCAATCCTTTCCCCTTCAAGGATACCGTACCTATTTAAATGATGGAAACTTTTTACGGATGTGTTATTCTTAGACTTGCGTATTTGCCAGTGCAAGCCGCAACATAGCATCCTTGCCTTCTCTGGATACCTTAATAGACTTCTCTCTTTTGTTCGATACTGCGGTGGAATCCTTTCTCTGACCCTTTCTTGTTGGTGGGCGAATTAAGTCCTTCCTGCATTGTATATCATCCTTCGAATGTTAGTTGGGGATTCACTTGTCATCTACAGGGTGTTTTCCTCTCTGCCTTACATTGAATCTTGTGAATTGGTTTACTCAGAGCTTATGTATAGGATTGCCTTTTCCTTTAGTTAGAAACTTATTATGACATCTTTATCCTCGGGAATCAAGGAATTCAATGCTTCCCTTATGATGCCCATTCCTTAATTTGTATCTGGACTCTTGGTATCATGTTGAGAGGGGAATCGAATCATACATATTGCGGTCATCTGCATTTACTTCAAAGTTTCTTATGCATTTTTGAGACTACCAGTGGCCTTTATCACTTTTCTTTGAAAAGGTTGTGCGAGGTTATTTAATGAATAGGATAACGTGAGGAATGGTCGCCCTTATTTCTGCATTTTGTTCCAACGGCTAGATTTATACTGGAAACCTCAGGTCCTCATCTGCTAAACCCTCATGATTGCATACGTCTTGAATACAAGCCAAGCTTACAATGTTAGTACGTGATTTTTTTAGTGCGTCATTGATTCAAAGACTTTGACGACTTCCTTGCATAATTCACTTTTGCATAATCTTCATGATTGGGAAACTCGTTTCTACACCTGGTGTTTCTTCCCCTGCATTTATTTCTCACTGGTGATGGCGTCTTCATATTTTACGTCTGCAATAGACCCATCCTTCACCCCTTAATTATTACTAGATATCTGTTGTAATGCGCATTAGGACAGTGCATGCTGATGTTGGTTTAGATTGTTCCAGTTAGTATTACCAATAATCTCTCAGGAACATTGTCCACCTGTCTCTGCCATGTGCTTGAACATAATAGGAAGTTTAAAGGTTTTAAATTATCCCTCTGATTTCATTGTCAACCTGTCTTAGCTGCACTTGAACATAATAGGAATTTTAAAGGTTTAAATAATCTCTCTGATGTCATTGTCAACCTGTCTCAACCACACTTGAACACAATAGGAAATTTCAAAGGTTTAAATAACCTGCTTGATTCTTGTGACAATCTATCGCAGTTGCAGCACTTAAAAAGAAAAATATTCTCACAATATAAATAACCTCCTTGAATTCATTAGCAATCTGTTATAGGGTTGCCACACTTGAACATGGTAGGGAGTATAGATTTAAATAACCTCCATGAATCTTTGGCAACTTGTGATAGTTGAAGCACCTGAGCATAAAAGAAAATTTTGAAGTTTTAAATAATTCTTCTGCCCCTATAAGAAACTTCCAGATAAGACTAGTTCAGTGCATTAAATCTATACTCTATTAGCCTTGCTTGGTAGCTGCTTGAACACACTTAATACAAATTTATTCATGGAAAACTGGATAGCAGTGTTCTGAGACATAGTTATGGGCATCTTTACTCTCTGCTTTCCATCTGTTAATAGTAGATGTAACTGTAGGTTACCCTCTCTGCTTCTTCAAGGAGACAAATAGTTGGACAAAATATTTAGTCGTTATCCCTGTACTCCTAATTTCATTGCCCTTATCTCTTCAAAATTTGTTAGATAAAAGAGTTTGGCGAGCCATGTTGAGTGAACACCAGATTGGGAGAATTAAACTTAAGAATAAATTCCACCATATAAGTCTAATGTAAAAGGAATCTCTCACGTGAAATTAAGGTCAACATTCAATGAAAGTTTAGGATGTTTAAAATTAAAATGCCTTCTTTTTCTTCATAAGTTAAATGGTAATATGGTATATAAAATAAATAAATAGATATTGTCCTTTGCTGTGAAAAGGCATGTCTTCTTTAATGATTTGGAAATAAGTCAGATTCCTTTGATTCTTTTAAGTTGGGACTTTAAAATAAATAAGAGTTTAAAAATAAAGAAAAGTAGATTAGCTAATAACATTTCACCCTTAAGATAAATTTTTGTCTTATTACTTTTTTTAAGGAAACCTTCTTCAAATTAGAGATAAGTGAGAAGGTTAGTCTCTTTTAAATATATATATATCATTATTTAGAATTCTAAATGAAAGATAGTTTTATATATAATATATGTAATTTAAATAAGTAAGAAAGTAAATAAATAATAGTTAATTATAAATCAATTGTTATTTTATATATATATAAATATGTTTATGGGAATTACATGAATGTAATTGTAGTTAATTAGTAAGGGATTTCTACCTTCTTTGTATTGTATTTATGAATTTGTGTAAATCAAGAAATATTCCATTGTGGAAAGATTAATACAATTTAGTGAATTGAACGGAGGTTAGCACATAGTGATGTATGTTACCTTGAAATTGTTAATTTATTGAAAACATGAAATGATTATTTCGTTAGCCCATCTTAAAGTCTTATGTTCCATTGTTGGTTGAGATGTTTTTGTTTTGGAGGTGTTTTGTTCATCGTGTTCGTGTTGAGTTAAAGGATGATTTTGATGGTTCCTTATTATTTTGTCTCTCGTTTGAGTCATTTTGGTTGAAGAGATTTTCAAATGTTAAGTTTTTTGTGTTGAAACCATATTTGCTTCTTTACTCTCATTTGTGGAGAGTCGATATTTTTGGAATTCCAGAGGCATGAGACATTTGTTGGATGATGTTTTATCTTTTATTTTCTCTTATTATGGAAAGTTGATTGACATTTGATGTTCTCTCTTTTTGTGCCCTTGATGTGGAAAGTGTTTTGGTATCATGATTTTAAAAGGGTTGTACGTGAATTGTTGAGACTTTGTTTATATGTTTATAGCGAGATGGGTAATGCCTCGCATGTTGCTCTGTGATGATCTAATTTTATTTTTTTTGTTGTACAACCCTTGGATTTTGGTTTATGTTTGGGTCTCTAGGGAGAGTGGCTCTTCGTGGGGGTTGGCGCCTCGAAAGGAGGAAGAGCACAAGAGAACCCATGTAAGAGTAGTTAAACAAGTGATAACCTAATAATAGAACTTAGGGGGATGGGTAGTAAAACACAAAAGATAATAAATATTGGATACCTCGTCTATGCATTAGGGCTATCATAGACTAATGATAGACAGAGAAGGTCGTGGTCGGAAAATTCGTAATCTCTTCTTCATGAGAGGTGATCGACTCCGCATGAGCTACCCTATGGTGTTGGCGCCTCAAGTAGGAGGAAGAGCTAG